>JAKSZT010053996.1:209216-309386 GCA_026826555.1 Tolypeutes matacus
GCATGCTCTGGGGATTTGAACCAGCACTTCCTAAACCATCCACCCCCTTGTTTGTTTGGCTGCTATGCAGTTGCTTTTACTCACTATCAATGTAAAAACACTGCTTTTACTGAATCCAATGCAAAGCACTGGTTTCTTCAATTTTCCAGACTCAGCAAGATTCTCCTTACATTGGCAGCTATGTATTTGTTTTCACTAACAACCAATGTCAAAACTCTGCTTTTACTAACCAGGACTGATGATTCTTCCCTTTTAAAATCCAAGTAAGATTTTTGTTTCTTCTGCTCCTATGCACGGGTTTTCACTTACAATCAACATCAAAACACTGCTTTTTCCAAATGCTGGGTGAATGCAGTCTGTTTTTCAGTTTAGAAAACCATTTATGTCTTTTCTGCATTTATTGAGATGATCAGGTGGTTTTTTTGCTTCAATTTGTTAATGTGCTGTATTACATTGATTAATTTTCTTATGTTGAGCCAGCCTGGCATACCAGGAATAAATCCCATTTGGTCATGATGTATAAGTCTTATGATATGCTGTTGGATTCGATTTGCAAGTGTTTTGTTGAGAATTTTTGCATCTATGTTCATTAGAGAGATTGTTCTGTAATTTTCTTTTCTTGTGGAATATTTATCTGGTTTTGGTATTAGGGTGATGAAGGCTTCACAAAATGTGTTGAGTAATTTTCCCTCCTCTTCAATTTTTTGAAAGAGTTTAAACATGATTGATGTTAATTCTTTTTGAAACGCTTGGTAAAATTCACCAGTGAGGCCATCTAGTCTTGGACTTTTCTTTCCTAGGAGATTTGATGATGGATTCAATCTCCTTAATTGTGATTGGTTTGTTAAATTCTTCTATTTCTTGAAGCATCAGTGTAGGTTGGTTGTGCATTTTTAGAAATTTGTCCATTTCATCTAGGTTGTCTAGTTTGTTGGCATATAGTTTCTCATAATATCCTCTTATGATTCTTTTTATTTCTGCTAGGTCATTTGTAAATTCCCCCCTTTCATTTCTGATTGTATTTATTTGCATCTTCTCTCCTTTTTTCTTTGTCAGTCTAGCAAGGGGTTTGTCACTTTTATTGATCTTCTCAAAGAACCAGCTTTTGGTTTTGTTGATTTTCTCTATTGTTTTTGTTCTCATTTTCATTTATTTCTGCTCTAATCTTTATTATTTCTTTCCTTCTGCTTGCTTTGGGATTGGTTTGCTGTTATTTTTCTAGTTTCTCTAGTTGTTCAGTTAAATTTTTTAGTTTAGCTTTCTTGTTTTTTAATATAGGCATTTAGGGCTATAAATTTCCCTCTCAAGACTGCCTTCACTGTATACGATAAGTTTCTCTATGTTGTGTTCTCATTTTCATTTTTCTCAATATATTTACTGATTTCACTTGCAATTTCTTCTTTGATCCACTGAATATTTAGGAGTGTGTTCTTCAGCCTCCACACATTTGAAAATTTAATTTTTTCTGTCTGTTTTTTATTTCTAGTCTCATTTCATTATGATCTGTGAAAGGGCTTTGTATAATTTCAATTTTTTAAATATTTATTGTGAGCTGTATTGTGACCTAACATGTGGTCTATCCTAGAGAAAGATCCATGGGCACTTGAAAAGAATGTACAACCTACGAGTTTTGATACAGTGTTCTTTATAAGTCTGTTAGGTCTAACTTGTTTATCAAATTGTTCAAGTTCTCTGTTTCCTTGTTTCTCTTCTGTCTGGTTGTTCTATCTAATGATGTGAGAGGGGTGTTGAAGTCTCCAATGATTATTGTAGAAATGATTGTTTCTCCCTTCAGTTTTGCCAGAGTTTGTCTAATATATTTTGGGGCACCCTGGTTAGGTGTGTAGATATTCATGTCTGTTATATCTTCCTGGAGGATCGACCCTTTTATTAATATATAATGGCTTTCTGTATCTTTTATCATTTTTTGAATTTAAATTCTGCTTTGTCTGGTATTAGTATAGCTACTCCTGTTCTTTCTGGTTACTATTCACATGGAGTATCTTTTTCCAACCTTTTACTTTCAGCCAGTTTGTATCCCTCAGTCTGTGATGAGTTTCTTGTAAGCAGCAGTGAATGGCTCATATTTTTTTATCCGTTCTGTCAGCCTGTATATTTTGATTGGGGATTTAATCCATTCATATTAAATTATATTACTGAAAATGCATTACATATTTCTTCCTTTTCATTCTTTGGTTTTCATGTGTCATCTTGTTTTTGTCTTTCTTTTTACCCTTTAATTTAACCTTTCTGCTTTTCTTTCTTCTATACTCTCCTCCAAACCTCTCTCTCCTGTATTTTTCTTTCAGGTTCTAAAGTTTCCTTTAATATTTCTCTCAAAGTTGGATTATTTTGTGCAAACTTCCTTAGTTACATTGGCAGCTATGCATTTGTTTTCACTAACAACCAACTTCAAAACAGTACTTTTACTATGCCAAAGCTTCAGGTTGTTCACTTTTGAAATCCAAGTAAGATTCTTGTTTCTTATGCTGCTATGCATGTGTTTTCACTTACAATCAACTTCAATACTCTGCTTTGCCTGAACGCTGGTTGAAGGCAGTCAGTTCTTCAGTTTAGAAAATCAATAAAGAAATTTGTTTCATTGCCTGCTTTGCATGTGTTTTCACTTACAAACAATTTCAAGACACTAATTCCACCTAACTCTATGTAAATGTTGGAGGTACATCAAGTTTGGAAGGCAAGTAAGATATTTGTTTGTTTGGCGGATTTGCAATTGGTTTCATGCACAATGTCAACACACTTCTTTAACCTAAAACTGTGCCAAATAAGTGGTTTCTTCACTTTACAAAACAAAATATATTTTGTGTTTTATTTGCTGCTATGCATGTGTTTTCACTTACACTCATCTTCAAAACACTGATTTAACCTAACATGCTGTGAATGTAGGAGGTACTTCAACTTTGAAAGGTGAGTAAGATACTTGTTGTTTGGCTGCTATGCACTTGCTTTGACTTGCTGTCAATGTAAAAACACTGATTTTTACCTAATACTATCCCAAAGTACTGGTTTCTTCAGTTTTCTAAACTAAGCAAAATATGCATTACATTGGCTGCTATGCATTTGTTTTTGCTCAAAACCAAAGTCAAAAAACTGCTTTTACTAAGCCAATGCTGCAGGATCTTCGCTTTTGAAATCCAAGTAAGATTTTTGTTTCTTCTGCTGCTGTGCATGTGTTTTCACTTACAATCAACTTTAAGGCACTGGTTTCACCTAACTGTGAATGTAGGAAGTACTTCAAGTTGAAAGGTAAGTGTGATACTTGTTTGTTTGGTGGCAACACACTTGCTTTCACTCACAATGTCAACACACTTCTTTTACCTAATGCTCCACCAACGCAGTGGTTTCTTCACGTTACAAATCTAAATAAGATTTGTGTTTTATTTGCTGCTATGCATGTGTTTCCTCTTACACTCATCTTCAAAACACTGGTTTTAACTAACACGCTGTGAAAGCAGGAGGTACTTCAACTTTGAAAGGTAAGGGCATTCCTAGTTTGCTTGGCTGCTATGGACTTGTTTCACTCACTGTCAATGTAAAAACACTGCTTTTGCCTTAGGCTTTGCCAAAGCACTGGTTTCTTATGTTTTCAAAACTGAGCAAGATTCTCATTCTTTGGCAGCTGTGTATTTATTTTCATTAACAACCAATTATAAAACATTAATTTTATGATGCCAATACTGAGTCTCTTCATTTATGAAATATAAGTAAGATTCTTGTTTCTTTGCTGCTATGCATGTGTTTTCACTTACAATCAAATTCAAATCACTGCTTTTCCCTAATGCTGGGTGAATACAGTCAGTTCTTCAGTTTACCAAACCAATAAGGAAACTTGTTTCATTGGATGATTTGCATGTGTTTTCACTTCCAAACAACTTCAAGACACTGGTTTCGGCTAACTATCTGTGAATGTAGGAGGTACTTCAATTTTGAAAGTTAAATAAGATACTTGTTTGTTTTGCAACTATGCACTTGCTTTCACTCACAATATCAACACACTGATTTTACCTAATGCTGCAACATTGCAGTGGCTACTTCACTTTACAATTCTAAAAAAGATTTGTGTTTTATTTGCTGCTATGCAAATGTTTTCACTTACAATCATCTTCAAAACACTGGTTTTACCTAATACAATGTGAATGCCATAGGTACTTCAACTTTGAAAGGTAAGTAAGGTACTTCTTTGTTTGGCTGCTATGCACTTCCCATCACTCACTGTCAATGTATAAACACTGCTTTTGACTAATGCTATGCCAAAACACTGGTTTCTTCATTTTCAAAACTAAGGAAGATTCTCATTACATTGGCAGCTATGTTTTTGTTTTCACTAACAACCAACATTAAAACACAGCTTTTACTATGCCAATGCTGCCCGTTCTTTACTTTGGAAATCCAAGTAATATTCTTGTTTCTTCTGCTGCTATGCAGGGGATTTTACTTACAATCAACTTCAAAACACAGTTTTTCCCTAATGCTGGATGAATGCAGTCAGTTATTCAGTTTAGAAAACCAATAAAGAACCTTGTTTCATTGGTTGCTCTGCATGTGTATTCATTTACAATCTACTTCAAGACACTGGTTTCACCTAACTCTCTGTGAATATAGAAGGTACTTCAAGTTTGAAAGATAAGTAAGATACATGTTTGTTTGGCAGAAATGCACTTGATTTCACTCAAAATGTCCACACACAGCTTATACCTAATGGTGTTCCAATGCAGTGCTTTCTTCACTTTACAAATCTAAATAAGGTTTGTGTTTTATTTGCTAAAATGCATGTGTTTTTACTTACAATGTTCTTGAAAACACTGGTTTTACCTAAGATGCTGTGAATGTAGGAGGTACATCAAGTTTGAAAGGCAAGTAAGGTACTTGTTTATTTAGTGGTTATGCACTTGCTTTCACTCACAATGTCAACACACTGTTTTTACCTAATTCTGCACCAATGCAGTGGTTTCTTAACTTTACAAATCTAAATAAGATTTGTGTTTTATTTGCTACTATGCACGTATTTTCTCTTTTGAAGTTGATACTTCAAATCACTGCTTTTCCCTAATGTTGGGTGAATGCAGTTAGTTCTTCCGTTTAGAAAAGAAAGAAAGAAACTTGTTTCATGGGTACTTTGTACATGTTTTCACTTACAATCAACTTAAAGGAAATGGTTTCACCTAACTCTCTATGAATGTAGGACGTACTTCAAATTTAAAGGTAAGTAAGATGCTTGTTTGTTTTGTGGCTATGCAATTGCTTTCACATACAATGTCTTCACACTGATTTTATGTAATGGTGTGCCAATGCAGTGGTTTCTTGACTTTACAAATCTAAGAACTGTGTTTTATTTGCTGCTATGTATGTGTTTTCACTTACAATCATCTTCAAATCTCTGGTTTTACCTAACACATTGTGAATACTAGAGGCTTTTCAACTTTCAAAGGTAAGTAAGATACTAGCCTGGCTGGTATGCAATTGCTTTCATTCACTATCAATGTAAAAACACTGCTTTTACCAAATACTATGCCAAGGCTCCAGTTTCTTCACTTTTCAAAACTAAGCAAGACACTCATTACATTGGCCGCTATGCATTTGGTTTCATTCACAACCAATGTCAAAACAATGCTTTTAGAATGCCAATGCGGCAGGTTCTTCACTTTTGAAATCCAAGTAAGATCCTTGTTCCTTCTACTGCTATTCACGTATTTTCACTTACAATCAACATCAAAACACTGCTTTTCCCTAAGGCTGGGTGTATGCAGTCAGTTCTTCAGTTTACAAAACCAATAAAGAAACTTGTTTTATTGGCTGCTTTGCACATGTTTTCACTGACAATCAACATCAAGACACTGGTTTCACCCAACTCTCTGTGAATTTAGGAGGTACTTCAAGTTTGAAAGGTAAGTGGATAGTTGTTTCTTTGGCAGCTATGCACTTGCTTTCACTCACAATGTCAACACACCACTTTGACCTAATGCTGCGCCAATGCCCTGGTTTCTTCACTTTACAAATGTAAATAAGATTTGTGTCTTATTTGCTGCTATGCACGTTTGCTCTTTTGAAGTTGATACTTCAAAACACTGCTTTTCTCTAACACTGGGAGAATGCAGTCAGTTCTTCAGTTTAGAAAACCAACAAAGAAACTTGTTTTATTGTCTTCCCTGCACCTGATTTCACTTACAATCAACTCCAAGACACTGGTTTCACCTAACTCTCTGTGAATGTTGGAGGTACTTCATTTTGAAAGGTAAGTAAGACACTTGTTTGTTTGGTGGCTATGCACTTGCTTTCACTCACAATGTCCACACACTGCTTTTACCTAATGTGGAGCCAATGCCATGGTTTCTTCACTTTATAAATCCAAATAAGATTAGTGTTGTATTTGCTGCTATGCATGTGTTTTCATTTACAATCATCTTTAAAACACTGATTTTACTTAACATGCTGTGAATTCAGGAGGTGCTTCAACTTTTAAAGATCAGCAAGATACTTGTTTGTTTGGCTGCTATAAAATTGCTTTCACTTACTATCAATGTAAAAACCCCACTTTTACCTAATGCTATGCCAAAGAACTGGTCTCATCAATTTTCAAAACTAAGCAAAATTCTCATTACATTGGTGGCTATGCATTTGTTTTTACTAACATCCAATATCAAAACACTGATTTTACTAAGCCAGGGCTGCAGGTGCTTCACTTTTGAATTCCAGGTAAGATTCCTGTTCTGCTGCTGCCATGCATGTGTTTTCACTTACAATCAACTTCAAATCACTGCTTTTCCCTAATGCTGGGTGAATGCACTCAGTTTTTCAGTTTAGAAACCCAACAAAGAAACTAGTTATATTGGCTACTTTGCAAGTGTTTTAACTTACAATCAACTTCAGAACACTGGTTTCACCTACCTCTCTGTGAATGTAGGAAGTACTTCAAGTTTGAAAGGTAAGATGCTTCTTTGTTTCGTAGCTATGTGCTTGTTTAACTCACAATGTCAACACACTGATTTTACCTAATGCTGCACCAATGCAGTGGTTATTTCACTTCAAAAAAATAAATAAGATTTGTGTTTTATTTGCTGCTATGCATGTGTTTTCACTTACAATCATCCTCAATACCTTGGTTTTACCTAAAAGGTGTGAATGCAGGAGGTCCTTCAACTTTTAAAAGAACGTAAGATGTTTGTTTTTGACTGCTCTGCACTTGCTTTCACTCACTGTCAATGTAAAAACACTCCTTTTGCCTAATGCTATGCAAAAGCACTGGTTTCTTCCGTTTTCAAAACTAAGCAAGATTCTAATTACATTGGCAATGATGTATCAGTTTTCACTAACAACCAATGTCAAAAAAGGGCTTTTACTATGCCAATGCTGCAATTTCTTCACTGTTGAAATCTAATTAAGTTTGTTTCTTTGCTGCCATGCACGTGTTTTCACTTACAATCAACTTCAAATCACTGCTTTTCCCTAATGCTGGGTGAATGCAGTCAGTTCTTCAGTTTAGAAAACTAATAAAGAAACTTGTTTCATTAGCAGCTTGGAACGTGTTTTCATGTACAATGAACTTCAAGACACTGGTTTCCCCTAACTCTCTGTGAATGTAGGAAGTACTTCAAGTTTGAAAGCTAAGTAAGATGCTTGTTTGTTTGGTGGCTATGCACTTGTTTCACTCACAATGTCAACACACTGATTTTACCTAATGCTGCACCAATGCAGAGGTTATTTCACTTCAAAAATCTAAATAAGATTTGTGTTTTATTTGCTGCTATGCATGTGTTTTCACTTACAATCATCCTCAAAACCCTGGTTTTACCTAACAATGTGTAAATGCAGGAGGCCCTTTAACTTTGAAAAGAACGTAAGATGCTTGTTTTTTTGTGACTGCTCTGCACTTGTTTTCACTCCCTCTCAATGTAAAAACACTTCTTTTACCTAATGCTATGCAAAAGCACTGGTTTCTTCACTTTTCAAAACTAAGCAAGATTGTAATTACATTGGCAGCTATGTATTTGTTTTCACTAACAACCAATGTCAAAAAAGTGCTTTCACTATGCCAATGCTGCAGTTCCTTCACTTTTGAAATCTAAGTAAGATTCTTGTTTCTTTGTTGCTATGCACATGTTTTCACTTACAATCAACTTTAAAACACTGTTTTTCCCTAAGCTGGCTGAATGGAGTCAGTTCTTTACTTTAGAAAACCAATAAAGAAACTTGTTTCATTGGCTGCTTTGCAGGAGTTTTCACTTACAATCAAATTCAAGACCCTGGTTACACCTAAGTCTCTGTGAATGTAGGAAGTACTTCAAGTTTGAAAGATAAGTAAGATATTGTTTTTTGGCAGCTATGCACTAGGTTTCACACACAATATGAACACACTGCTTTTACCTAATGCTGCACCAATGCAGTGGATTCTTCACTCTACAAATCTAAATAAGATTTGTGTTTTATTTGATGCTATGCATGTGATTTCACTCACAATCATCTTCAAAACACTCGTTTTACCTAACACACTGTGAATGCAGGAGGTACTTCAATTTTAAAAGGTAAGTAAGATTCTTGTTTGTTTGACTGCTGTGCACTTGCTTCCATTCATTTTCAATTTAAAAGCACAGATTTTACCTAATGCTATGCCAAAGCACTGGTTTCTTAAGTTTTTAAAAGTAAGGAGGCTTCTCATTACATTGGCAGCTATGTATTTGTTTTCACTAAGAACCAATGTGAAAACACTGCTTTTACTATGGCAAAGCTGCAAGTTCTTCACTTTTGAACTTCAAGTAAAATTCTTGATTCTTCTGCTGCTATGCATGTGTTTTCACTTACCATCAGCTTCAAAACACTGCTTTTCCCTAACTGGGTGAATGCAATCAGTTCTTCAGTTTAGAAAACCAATAAAGGACCTTGATTTTTGGCTGCTCTACACAGGTTTTCACTTAAAATCAAATTCAAGACATTGGTTACACCTAAGTTTCTGTGAATGTAGGAAAAACTTCAAGTTTGAAAGGTAAGTAAGATAGTTGTATGTTTGCTGGCTTTGCACTTGTTTCCCTCACAGTGTCAGCACACTGCTTTTACCTAATGCTGCACTAATGCTGTGGTTACTTCATTTTACAAATCTAAATAATATTTGTGTTTTATTTGCTGCTATGCATGTTTTTTTTCACTTACACTAATCTTCAAAACACTGGTTTTACCTAACAAGGTGTGAATTGAATGCAGGAATTTCTTCAACTTTGCAAGGTGCATAAGACATTGTTTTTTTTTGGCTGCTGTGCACTTGCTTTCTCTCAGTATCAACAAAAAACACTGCTTTTACCTAATGCTATGTCAATGCAGTGGATTTCGCTTATCAAATCTAAGTAAGATTTGTGTTTCATTTGCTGCTATGCATTTGTTTTCACTTATAATCTTCTTCAAAACACTGGTTTTATGTAACATGCTGTGAATTCAGGAGGTACATCAATTTTGAACAGTAAGTAAGAAACCTGTTTGTTTGGCTGCTATGCACTTTCTTTCAACACAATGTAAAAACACTGCTTTTACCTAATGCGATGCCAAAGAACTGGTTTCTTCAGTTTTCATAGCAAAGCAAGATTCTCATTACATTGGTGGCTATTACATTTGTTTTCAGTAACAACCAATGTCAAAACACTGTTTTTACAATGCCAATGTTGAATGTTCTTCACTTTTGAAATCTAAGTAAGATTCTTGTTTCTTTGTGGCTATGCATGTGTTTTCTCTTACAATCAACTTCAAGACACTGTTTCCACCTAGCTCTGTGAATGTAGGAAGTACTTCAAGTTTGAAAGGTAAGTAAGACACTTGTTTGTTTGGAAGCTATGCACTCGCTTTCACTCACAATATCAACACACTTCTTTTACCTAATGCTGTGCCAATGCAGTGATTTCTTCACTTTACACACCTAATGTCAACACACTTCTTTTACCTAATGTGGCGTCGATGCACTGGTTTCTTCACTTTACAAACCTAATAAGATTTGTATTTTATTTGCTGCTATGTATGTGTTTTCACTTACAACCATCTTCAAAACACTGGTTTTACCTTACACGCTGTGAATGTCAAAGGTACTTCAACTTTGAAAAGTAAGTAAGATACTTGTCTTTTTTGGCTGCTATGCAATTGCTTTAACTCACTTTCAATGGAAAAACATTGCTTTTGCCTAATGCTATGCCAAAACACTGGTTCCTTCAGTTTTTAAAACTAAGCAAGATTCTCATTACATTGCAAACAATGTATTTGTTTTCACTAACAATGAATGTAAACACTGCTTTTACTATGCCAATGCTGCAGGATCTTCACTTTTGAAATCCAAGTAAGATTCTTGTTTCTTTGCTGTTATGCATGTGTTTTCACCTACAGTCAACTTCAAATCACTGCTTTTCTCTTACACTAGGATAATGTGCTCAGTGCTTCAGTTTAGAAAACCAAAAAAGAAGCTTGTTTCATTGCCTGCATTGCACATGTTGTCACTTACAATCAACTTCAAGAATCTGACTTCACCTAACTAACAGTTTGAAAGGTAAGTAAGATACTATTTTGTTTGGTGGCTATGCACTCACTTTCACTCACAATGTCAGCACACTGCTTTTACCTATTGCTGTGCCAATGCAGTGGTTTCTTCACTTTACAAATATAAATAAGATTTGTGTTTTATTTGCTGTTATGCATGTGTTTTCCCTAACAATCTTCTTCAAAACACTGGTTTTACCTAACATGCTGTGAATGCTAGAGGTACTTCAATTTTGAAAGGTAAGTAAGATACTTGCTTGTTCGGCTACTATGCATTTGCTTTCACTCACTATCAATGTAAAAACACTGCTTTTGCTTAATGCTATGCCAAAGCACTGGTTTCTTCAGTTTTCAAAACTAAGCAAGATTATCCTTACATTGGCAGGTATGTATCTGTTTCACAAACAACCAATTCAAAACACTGCTTTTATTATGCCAATGCTGCAGGCTCTACACTTTTGAAATCCAAGTAAGATTCTTGTATCTTCTTCTTCTTCTATGCACGTGATTTTATTCACAATCAACTTCAAAAAACTGCTTTTCCCTAAAGCTGGGTGAAGCAGTCAGTCCTTGAGTTTAGAAAACCAATAAAGAAACTTGTTTCAATGTCTGCTTTGCATGTGTTTTGCCTTTCAATCAACTTCAAGACACTGTTTTCACCTAACTCTCTGAATGTAGGAGTTACTTAAAATTTGAAACTTAAGTAAGACACTTGTTTGGTGGCTATGCACTTGCTTTCACTCACTATCAATGCAAAAACACTGCCTTTACCTAATGCTATGCCAATGCAGTGGTTTCTTCACTTTTCAAATCTAAGTAAGATTTGTGTTTCATTTGCTGCTATCCATGTGTTTTCACTTACAATCTTCTTCAAAACACTGGTTTTACCTAACATGCTGTGAATGCAGGAGGTACTTCAATTTTGAAAGATAAGTAAAATACTTGTTTGTTTGGGTGCTATGCACTTGCTTTCACTCACTGTCAATGTAAAAACACTGCTTTTGCCTAATGCTATGCCAAACCACTAGTTTCTTCAGTTTTCAAAACTATGCAAGATTCATATTACATTGGCAGCTATGTGTTTGTTTTCAGTAACAATGAATGTAAAAACACTGCTTTTACTATACTAATGCTGCAGGACCTTCACTTTTGAAATCCAAGTAAGATTCTTATTTCTTTGATGCTATGAACATGTTTTCGCTTACAATCAACTTCAAATCACTGCTTTTCCCTTACACTGGGAGAATGTGCTCAGTTCTTCAGTTTAGAAAACCAAAAAAAGAATCTTGTTTCATTGCCTACATTGCACATGTTATCACTTACAATCAAATTCAAGACACTGGTTTTGCCTAAGTTACTGTGAATGTAGGATGAACTTCAAGTTTGAAAGTTAAGTAAAATACTTGTTTGTTTGGTGGCTATGCACTTGCTTTCACTCACAATGTCAACACACTGATTTACCTAATGCTGTGCCAATGCAGTGGTTTCTTCAGTTTACAAATCTAAATAAGATTTATGTTTTTATTTGCTGCTATGCATCTGTTTTCACTTAAAATCATCTTCAAAACACTGGTTGTACCTAATACGCTGTGAATGCAGAAGGTATTTCAACATTGAAAGGTAAATAAGATACTTGTTTGTTTCACTGCTATGCACTTGATTTCACTCACTATCATTTTAAAAGCACTTCTTTTGCCTAATGCTATGCTAAAGCACTGATTTCTTCACTTTTCAAAATTGAGCAAGATTCTCATTACATTGACAGCTATGTATTTGTTTTCATTAACAACCAATGTCAAAAATGGCTTTTACTATGTCAATGCTGCAGCTTTTCCACTTTCGAAATCTAAGAAATATTTTTCTTACTTTTACTGCTATACACGTGTTTTCACTTACAGTCCACTTGAAATCACTGTTTTTCCCTAATGCTGAGTGAATGCAGCCATTTCTTCAGTTTAGAAAAAGAAAGAAAGAAAGATGTTTCACTGGCTGCTTTGCATGTGTTTTCACTTACAATCAACTTCAGAACACTGCATTCCCCTAATGCAGGATGGATGCATTCAATTCTTCAGTTTAGAAAACCAGTAGAGAAACTTGTCTCATTGGCTGCTTTGCACGTGTTTTCAGTTAAAATCAACTTCAAGACACTGGTTTCACCTAACTCTCTGTGAAAGTAGGACGTACTCCAAGTTTGAAATATAAGTAAGATACTAGTTCTTTTGGCTTATATGCACTTGCTTTCACTCACTATGCCAACACACTGCTTTTTCCTAATGCTATGCCCATACAGTAGTTTCTTTATTTACAAATATAAATAAGTTTTGTGTTTTATTTTTCTGCTATGCATGTGTTTTCCCTTACAATTACCTTCAAACACTGGTTTTACCTAACACGCTGTGAATGCAGGACGAGCTTCAACTTTGAAACATAAGTAAGATACATGTTTGTTTGGATGCTATACACTCACTTTCACTCACAATGTAAAAACACTGCTTTTACCTAATGCTATGCCAATGTAATAGTTTCTTTACTTTTCAAATCTCAGTAAGATTTGTGTTTTGTTTGCTGCTATGCATGTATTTTCACGTGAAATCATTTTCAAAACACTGGTTTTACCTAACACTCTGTGAATGCAGGAGGTATTTCAAGTTTGAAAGTTAAGTAAGATACTGTTTGCTTCGCTTCTATGCACTTGCTTTCACTCACTATCAATTTAAAAACATGGCTTTTACCCAATGCTACGCCAAAGATCTGGTTTCTTCAGTTTTCAAAACTAAGCAAGATAGTCATTACATTGGTGGCTATGCATTTGTTTTCTCTAAAAACCAATGTGAAACACTACTTTTACTATGCCAATGCTGCAGATTCTTCACTTTTGAAATCCAAGTAATATTCTTTCTTCTCCTGCTATGCACCTGTTTTTACTAACAATCAACTTCAAAGCACTGCTTTTCCCTAATACTGGGTGAATGCAGTCAGTTTTTCACTTTAGAAACCAATAAAGAAACTTGTTTCATTGCCTGCTTTGCACGTGTTTTCACTTATAAACAACTTTGAAGACAGTGCTTTCACCTAACTCTCTGTGAATATATGAGTTACTTCAATTTTGAAAGGTAAGGAAGATACTATCTCATTTTTTGGCTATGCACTTGCTTTCACTCACAATGTCAACACAATGCTTTTACTTAATGCTGCACCAATGCAGTGGTTTCTTCACTTTACAAATCTAAATAAGATTTGTGTTTTATTTAATGTTATGCATGTGTTTTCACTTACACTCATATTCAAATAACTGATTTTACATAACACCCTGTGAATACTGGAGGCACTTCAAATTTGAAAGGTAAGTAAGATACTTGTTTGTTTGCCTGCCATGCACTTCCTTTCACTCACTATCAATGTAAAAACACTGCTTTTACCTAATGCTATGCCAAAGCACTGATTTCTTCAGTTTACAAAACTAAGCAAGATAGTCATTACATTGTTGGCTATGCATTTGTTTTACTAACAGCTATCATCAAAACACTGCTTTTACTATGCCAATGTGGGTAGATTCTTCACTTTTTAAGTCCAAGTAAGATTCTTGTTTCTTCTGCTGCTATGTATGTGTTTGCACTTACAATCAACTTCAAAAACCTGCTTTTCCCTAATCCTGTGTGAATGCATCCAGTTCTTCAGTTTAGAATCCCAATAAAGAAACTCATTACATTGGCTGATTTTCACTTGTTTTCACTTAATATAAACTACAGGACACTGGTTTCACCTAACTCTCTGTGAATGTAGGAGGTACTTCAAGTTTCAAAGGTAATTAAGATACTTATTTGTTTGGCGACAGTGCACTTGCTTTCACTCACATGTGAACACAATGCTTTTACCTAATGCTTTGCCAAAGCATAGGTTTCCTCAGTTTACAAATCTAAATATTTCTGTTTTATTTGCTGCTATGCATGTGTTTTCACTTACAATCATCTTCAAAACACTGGCTTTACTTAACATGCTATGAATGCATGAGGTCTTTCAACTTTGAAAGGTAAGTAAGATACAGTATAAGTCCCAACAGCCCAACTCCAAGACATATACTTGTCAAAAAGTCCAATGCTCAAGACAAAGAGAAAATATTCAAGGCAGCAAGAGAAAAGAAAACCATCACATACAAGGGAAGCACAATAAGATTAAGTGCTGATTTCTCATCTGAAACCAGGAGGATATAGCCAAAGTACTAAAAGAAAAAAACGTCCAGCCATGAATTCTCTATCCAGCAAAACTGGCATTCAAAACTGATGGAGAGTTCAAAATATTCACAGATAAACAAAAATTAAGCGAGTATGCCAATAAGAAACCGTCACTACAAGAAATACTAAAGGAAGTTCTACAAGTTGAAAGGAAATATCAAGGGAGAGAGAGTTGGAGGAGAGTTTAAAAACAACTAAAAAGACTAAAACAGAAACAAAACAATATATGACATACATTAATCCAAAGAAAATATGGCTGAAGTAAGAAATTCATTGTGAGTAATAACACTGAATGTTAACGGATTAAATTCACCACTCAAGAGACACAGATTGGCAGAATGGATAAAGAAATATGATCCATCTGTATGCTGTCTACAAGAAAACCACCTTTGACCCAGGGATTCAAGGAGGCTGAAAATAAATGGCTGGAAAACAATTTTACAAGCTAACAATAGCCAAAATGGCAGGAGTAGCTATTCTAATATCAGATAAAATAGACTTTAAATGCAAAACTATTGTAAGAGCAAAGATGGACACTATGTATTAGTAAAAGTGGTAATCCCTCAAGAAAAGAGTACAATCATAAACATTTATGCACCTAATTGGGGTGCCTCAAAATACATGAGGCAAACTCGAAAAGCTAAGTGGAGAAATAAATGCCTCTACCATTATAGCGGTGGAACTTAATACACCATTATCATAATTAGACAGAACATCCAGACAGAGAATCAACAAAGAAACAAAGACTCTCAACAATACATTAGAGGACCTGCACTTAATAGATATATACAGAACACTACACCCAAATACAGCAGGATTTAATTCTTCTCGAGTGCACATTGAACATACTCCAAGATAGACCACATGTTATGCCACAGAAAAACTCTCAATGAATTCAGCAAGATTGAGATTCTACAAAGTAATTTCTCTGATGACAACGGAATGAAATTGGAAATCCCTAAGGGCCAGAGAAACAGGTTAGGCACAGGGATATGGAAGTTAAACAACAAACACTTAGACAGACAGTGGGTCAAGGAGGAAATCTCAAAAGAAATCAGTAACTACCTTGAAATTAATGAAAATGATAACACAGCATATCAAAACCTATGGGATGCAGTGAAACAGTCCTGAGAGGGAAGTTCATCACCATAAATGCATATATTAAAAAAGAAGAAAGTGCTAAAATTGAAGACCTAACTGCATACTTGGAAAAATTGGAAAAACAACAACTAAACCTAAGGGAAGTAGAATGAAGGAAATAACAAAGATTAGAGCAGAACTAAATGAAATAGAGAATAAGAAAGCACTAGAAAAAAATAAACAAAACCAAAAGCTGGTTTTTTAGAATATCAATAAAATTAAAATACTTTAGCCAGACTAACAAAGAAAAAGAGAGAAGAGTTGCAATTACAAAAAATAAGGAATGAGCAAGGGGATATCACTACTGACTCCACAGAAATAAAAAGTATCATAAGAGGATACTTTGAAAAATTATATGCCAACAAAAATGATAATTTAGAGGAAATGGACAAGTTTCTAGAAATTCACAAACAACCTACATTAATGAAAGAAGAAATAGATGAAATCAAGAGTCCAATTACAAGTAAAGAGATAGACTCAGTCAACAAAAACCTCCCAACTAAGAAGAGCCCAGGACCAGACGGCTTCACACCTGAATTCTACCAAACATTCTGGAAAAAGCTAACACCAATTCTGCTTAAGCTCGTCCAAAAAATAGGAGTAGAAAGAATATTGCCTAACTCATTCTACGATGTCAATATTACCCTCATACCAAAACCAAATGAAGATACCACAAGAAAGGAAAAATACAGACCAATTCCTCTAATGAACCTTGATGCTAAAATCCTCAACAAAATACTTGCTAATTGCATTCAACAACATATCAAAAGGATTATACACCATGACCAAGTGGGTTTCATCCCTGGTATGCAAGGATGGTTCAATATAAGAAAATCAATCAATGTAATACACCATAAAAAAAGATTGAAAGAAAAAAATCAAATGATCATCTCTATAGATGCAGAAAAAGCATTCAACAAAATACATCACTCTTTCCTGATTAAAACACTAAAAAAAATGTAAGGAAACTTTCTGAAAATGATAAAGGGTATATATGAAAAACCCAAAGCTAACATCATTTTCAATGGTGAAATCCAAAAAGCCTTCCCAATGAGATTGGGAACAAGACAAGGATGTTCACTATCACCATTCCTATTTAACATTGTCTTAGAAGTACTTGTGCAAGCACTGAGGAAAGAAAAGGATATAAAAAGCATCAAGATTGGAAAAGAAGAAGTAAAAATGTCAAATGTCATTTGCAGATGACACGGTCCTCTACATAGAAAGCCCTGAGAAATCTGCAACAAGGCTTCTAGAACTTATAAAGGATTTCAGTAATGTTGCAGGCTATAAGATCAATGCTCAAAAATCAGTAGCATTTCTGTACACCAATAACGAGCAAACTGAGGAGGAAATCAAGAAAAAAAATACATTTTACAATAGTAACTAAAAGAATCAAATACCTAGGAATAGATTTAACTAAAGATGTAAAGGACTTATATACAGAAAACTACACAACACTGTTAAAGGAAATCAAAGAAGACTTAAATAAATGGAAAAATATTTCCTGTTCATGGATAGGAAAACTAAACATCATCAAGATGTCTATCCTACCAAACTACTCTACAGATTGAATGCAATCCCAATTAAAATCAACACTATCTTTTTTTAGGAACTCAAAAAACTAACCAGAAAATATATTTGGAGTGGTAAGAGGCCCCGAATTGCCAAAGACATATTGTAAAAGAAAAATGAAGTTGGAAGTATCACATTACTTAACATTATTTATTTATTTTTTATTATGGGTAAAAATCAAAATTCTCAAAATACATACAAACATTTGCAAAATGATATATAAATATATATATGCATATATGTGTATTTGCTTACAAAAATGTTGTATATATATATTTTAAGAGGTGCTTAGATTACCCAAAATATTACACGGAACCCACTGGGATTCCCATATTGCCCACCTCCCACACCTCCCATCACATCCCACACAAACATCTCCCACAGTGTGGCCCACCACCCTCAATGAACTTACACATCCTGGAGCCTTGCCACCAACCATAGACCACAGTTCACACTGTAGACCACACTCTTTCCCACTCAGTTCTGAGTGGTGTGTGCTGATTTAAAATGGCCTACATCCGTTGCCACAACAGTATTCAGGACAACCTCCACTCCTAAAGAAGCCACTGTATTTCAACTGCTCGTCCCCTCCCTACCCCAAAAGTGTCAAGTGGCCACTGGCTCCACCTCATTGTTATAATTTCTTGCATTGCTAGAATCACCATATGTGAACAACAGAATACCATCAAGTCCACTCTAGTCCATAGTTCTTCCCCCAATCCTGAGGGGACTGGGATGGTGATGTCCACTCCAACTCCAAGTGAGAGAGGGCTTATATCCCATGGATATGGTGGGTGGGATGATCATGCCTGCAGATGCAGGCCATCTCCGTTCCCTGGGATGGCCATTGCCCATCGTTGTCTCTTCACCAGGTGACTTGGATGAGTCCATTGAGCTATAGGGTAGGAGTTGCAGCTCCACCTAGATTTCATGCACACCTGGCACATAGGTAGGCTGGAGGCTCCAGTCTCTGGAAGTATACCTAAAAACTCCAGCATCGCATATAGGTTTGAATAGAAGGGACTGGTGAACCATGTGCAGGGAGGACTTATTTGAGTCTAATTCTGTCACTCTCAGGAGCACAGATTCCAAAATAGAACCCACTGATAAGGCATCAGCCTCTGGGGCTATCCCCCCTTATATAGGACCAGGGTGTCTCCGGAGCTCTCAGGAACCCCACTGAGTGTGGTGATAGGCCCTTAGATGTTCTATGAGCTCCTACTGAGGTGTGCGTAAGAGTTACCTCTGGGATGACCTCCCGACTCTCTTTGAAGTCTCTTAGCCACTTGAACTCATTTGTCTTTACCATTTCCCCCTTTTATTCAAGGTCTTTTTCCAGTTGTGTTGCCAGTTGGCACTTGGTATTAATTCCTCGTTGCCAGGGAGGCTCATCCCCAGGAGTCATGTCCCACACTGGGGGGAAGGTAATGCAATCATATGCTGAGTTTGGCTTAGAGAGAGGCCACATTTGAGCAACAAGGAGGCTCTCAGGTGGCAACCCTTAGGCACCCCACAACTGCAGGCTAAGTCTCATTTACAAGAGAAAAGACTCACAAGGGTAGTCATCAATAAAAAAAAAAAAAAACATCAGTGGGTCGTCCTATTTTGACAGGCACTGTCCCTACATGCAGAGGACTATTGTTGCTCCCTTGGAGAATGTGACAGAGCTCTCCAGGCTAGGAATTCAGATTCCCTCATTTATTTTGTTATTATCCACCCATCATGACCATGCCCCATCCCCCGATCCTTTGAATGATTTTGTATATCTTTCATGTATAAATCATACTAAAATTCTACAGTGATCAAAAATGCATGGTATTGGCACAAGGATAGACATACTGACCAATGTAATCAAATTGAGAGTTCTGATATAGATCCTTGCATATACAGTCATCTGATATTTGATAAGGCCACGATGCCCACTCAGTTGGGAGAGAATGGCCTCTTTAACAAGTGGTGCTTGGAGAACTGGTTATTCATATCCAAAAGAATGAGAGAATAATACCATCTCACACCTTATACAAAAATCAACTCAAGATGGCTCAAATATCTAAATATAAGAGCCAAAACCATAAAGACCTTGGAAGATAATGTAGGGAAGCATCTACAGGACCTTGCAATAGGAAATGGTTTCATGAACTTCACAGCCAAAGCATGAGCAGCAAGAGAAAAAATAGATAAATGGGATCTCCTCAAAATTAAAACGTCTGCACCTCAAAGGATGTTATTAAGAAAATAAAAAGGGAGCCTACCCAATGGGAAAAAATATTCTGCAACCATATATCTGATAGGAGCCTAATATCCTGCATATATAAAGAAATCCTACAACTTGAAAATAAAAGGACAAACAACCCATTTAAAAAATAGGCAAGTGACCTGAAAAGACACTTCTCCAAGGAAGAAATACAAATGGCTATAAAGCACATGAAAAAATGCTCAACATCGCTTGCTATCAGGGAAATGCAAATCAAAACTACAATGAGATACCATCTTACATCCTTCATAATGGCAGCTATTAAAAAAAACAGGAGACACTAAATGTTGGAGAGGATGTGGAGGAATAGGAACACTCATCCACTGCTGGTGGGACTGCGGTATTGTCCAGCTTCTGTGGAGGAGAGTTTGGCGGTTCCTCAGAAAAGTAACAATAGGTCTTCCGTATGATCCAGCAATTCCACTGCTGGGTATATACCCAGAAGACCTGAAAGCAAAGACTCAAACAGATATATGCACACCAATGTTCATAGTGGCATTGTTCACCATTGCCAAAAGTTGGAATCGGCCCCGGTGCCCATCAACAGACGAATGGATAAGCAAAATGTGGCACATACATACAATGGAATATTACTCAGCTGTAAGAAGGAACAAAGTGCTAACACATGGAATAACGTGGATGAATCTTGATGACCTTATGTTGAGTGAAGCAAGCCAGGCATTGAAGGATGAACAGTATATGACCTCACGGATTTGAACTGAGGAAAGTGAGCAGTCTCTGAGAACCATTGTCTGAAATATAGGTTAACAAAGGAGAGAAAGAGAAAAGTAGTCAGTGAGCCATCACCCATATGGACATAACCTATGGTAAAGGGACAAAGTATAGTTGCGTATTGAAGGATAGGACAGATGGGTAGTGATATTACTGGGTTTGGGGATGCAGGGTTGACAGGAGGGTAGATTAGGAAGGGCAGGTTGGAATACCCAAGGCATGTAACTATAAATCTTGTCTTTCCATGTATCAAGACAGGAGAGTGTCATATTCCCCAGGGGGATGGGGTGGAAGGAACAGTTAAGATCAAATGGGGTATTTAGTGGACATAGGAAAGGTTTTTCAGTATCTTACAGTAAAGGACACAGGACATGGTAAATATCATCAAAACTTATTAGACTATACTGTCTAAATTTTAGACTATACTGTAAACCATTGACAATGTTTAGATGCTATATTTTACTATACGTATAACAGTTATAACAATGCTAACATCCATTTTAAAAAAAGAGTTTTAACATGGGGTGGGGAAGGGGGAGGGAGGTTGCATATGTGGTAGTCTCTAGTATTCCATGTGTGAATTTTCTGTGACCTAAAACTTCTTTGAAAATTAAATGAAAATTTGGGAGACACAGGGGAGGGTGTCATGGTACACTTGACATTTGATAATACAGTGATAAAAGGAAAACAGTATAATTTTTTAATTAAAAAAAAAGTATTTCCTTTTTGTCCATCTTTTTGAATGTCCCAATCTGCTAATTATATTTTGTTTTCAGTTTTTTTTCTCTGCTTTTTTTCTGAGTTTCCTTTTGTTTATCTCTTGCATTTGAGCTTATCATTGTTGTTTCTTTTTCCTATTAATTGTATTTGATTATTATATGAGCTTCCTGTTCAGGGAAGGTTTAAATCACAGAAGGGTTACAATGGGGGCTGCAGAGGGTCATTGGTGCATGGTGTCTGGGAGTGGGGATTCATGGGAGTAAATTCATCTGAATATACATGAAAAATATATAAAATTAATCAAATGATCAAAGGATGGGGCAAGGGCACGGTGGGTGGACAATCACTAAATAAATGAGAGAATACTGAGTTTCCAGCCTGGAGAGCTCTGCCAAATTCTCCAAGGGAACAGCAACAATCCTCTCAGTGCAGGGACAGTGTCTGTCAAAAGAGGATGGTCCACTGATGAGTTCTTGTTATTGATGACTAGCCTTATGAGTCTTCTTTCTTGTAATTGAAACTTAGCCTACTGTTATGGGGTGCCTAAGTGTTGCCACCTGAGAGTCTCCTTGTTGCTCAAATGTGACCTGTCTCTAAGCCAAACTCAGCATATGCATGCATTACCTTCCCCCCAATATGGGACATG
The DNA here is from genome assembly GCA_026826555.1 of Tolypeutes matacus. NCBI lineage: Eukaryota > Metazoa > Chordata > Mammalia > Cingulata > Chlamyphoridae > Tolypeutes > Tolypeutes matacus. The sequence goes on from JAKSZT010053996.1 coordinate 231,040, forward strand.
ACTCAGGGGGTGATCCTCCCTGGCAATGAGAGATTAATACCAAATGCCAACTGGCAACATGACTGGAAAAAGACCTTGAAAAGAAGAAGGAAAAGGTAAAGACAAATTATTTCATGTGGCTAAGAGACTTCAAAGAGAGTCAGGTGGTCATCCCAGAGGTAATGCTTATGCACACGTCATCAGTAGGATCTCATAGAACACCAAAGTGGATATCACCCCACACAGAGGGGCTCCTGAGTGCTATGGAGACACCCAAGTCCTATATAATTGGGGGATAGCCCCAGAGAATGAAGCCTTATCATTGGGCTCTACTATGGAGTCTGCAATCTTGAGAGTGACAGAGTTGGTCTCAAATAAGTCCTCCCTGCACATGGTTCATCAGTCCCTTCTATTCAAGCCTATATGTGATGCTGGAGTTTTTATGTGTACTTCCAGAGACTGGAGCCTCTGGCCTACCTATGTGCCAGCTGTGCCTGGAATCTCCGTGGAGCTGCAACTCCTACCGTACAGCTCAATTGAATCATCCAAGTCAACTGGCGAGGAGACGACAATGGGTAACAGCCATCCCTGAGAATGGAGAGGGCCTGCACCTGTAGACAGGATAATCCCATCCACCATATCCATGGGATATAAACCCTCTCTCACTCAGAGATGAAGTGGACATCACCATCCCAGTCCCCTCAGGATTGGGGTAAGAACTATGGAAGAGAGTGGACTTAATGGTATTCTGTTGTACACATATTGTGATTCTAGCAATGAAAGAAATTATAACAGTGAGGTGGAGCTGGTGTCCACTGGACATTTTCAGGGCAGGGAGGGGAAGGGCAGTTGAAATACAGGGGCTTTTTCAGGACTTGGGGGTTGTCCCTAGTGCCATTGTGGTGGTGGATGTAGGCTATTTTAAATCAGCACATACCATTCAGAACTGTATGGGAGAGAGTGTGGTCTATAATGTGAGCTGTGGTCTATGCTTGGTGGCAAGGCCCCAGGATGTGTATATCCATTGAGGGTGATGAGCCACACTGGTGAAGGATGTTTGTGTGGGATTTTGTGGGAGGTGGGGAAGATGGGAATCCCTGTAATTTCTGTGTAATATTTAGGTAACCTAAGCACCATTATATATATATATATATATATGTATATAACATTTTTGTAAGCAAATGCACATATATGCATATATATTTATATATCATTTTATAAATATTGGTATGTATTGTTAAAAAATTGATTTTTCCCACAATAAAAAAACGTGAGCAAGCTGTGAAAAAAAAAGTCACTAGTTTCACCTAATTCTCTGTGAAATTAGGAGGTACTTCAAGTTTGAAACATAAGTAAGATTCTTGTTTGTTTGTTGGCTATCCACTTGCTTTCACACACAATGTCAACATACTGCTTTTACCTAATGCTGCACCAAACAAGTGGTTTCTTAACTTTACAAATCTAAATAAGATTTGTGTTTTATTCTTAATAAATAAATAGCTGCTACACATGTGATTTCACTTACAAACATGTACACAACACTGGTTTTACCTAACACACTGTGAATGCAGAAGGTACTTCCACTTTGAAACGTAAGTAAGATACTTGTTTGTTTGGCTACTATGCCCTTGCTTTAATTCACTATCAATGTAAAAACACTGCTTTTGCCTAATGATATGCCAAATCACTGGTTTCTTCAGTTTTCAAACCTAAGCAAGATTCACATTACATTGGCAGCTATGTATTTGTTTTCACTAAGAACCAATGTTAAAACACTCCTTTCTCTCTGCCAATGCTCCAGAGTCTTCACTTTTGAAATCTAAGTAAGATTCTTCTTTCTTTTCTTGCTATGCACGTGGTTTCACTTACAAACAACTTCAAACCACTGCTTTTCCCTCAAACTGGAGAATTCAGTCAGTTCTTCAGTTTAGAAAACCAACAAAGAAACTTGTTTCTTTGGCTGCTATGAACGTGTTTTCACTTATAATCAACTTCAAAACATTGCTTTTCCCTAACGCTGGGTGAATGCACTCAGTTCTTCTGTTTAGAAAACCAATAAAGAAGCTTGTTTCATTGCCAGCATTGCACGTATTTGCACTTACAATCAACTTCAAGACCCTGGATTAACCTAAATAACTGCTAATGTAGGAAGAACTTCAAGTTTGAAAGTTAAGATACTTGTTTTTTTTGGCAACTAAGCACTTGGCTTCACTATCAATGCAAAAACAGTGCTTTTACCTAATGCTGTGCCAATGCAGTGGTTTCTTCACCTCTCAAATCTAAATAAGAGCTGTGTTTCATTTGATGTTATGCATTTGTTTTCACCTACAAGCTTCTTCAGATCCCTGGTTTTACTTAACATGCTGTGAATGCGGGAGGTACATCAACTTTCAAAGGTAAGTATGATATTTGTTTGATTAGTTGCTATGCCTTTGCTTTCACTTTCTAACAATGTAAAAACACTGCTTTTATCTAATGCTATTCCAAAGTACTGGTTTCTTCAGTTTTCAAAACTAAGCAAGATTCTAATTACATTGGGAGCTATGCATTTGTTTTCACTAACAACCAATGTCAAAACACTGCTTTTACTATGCCAATGCTGCAGATTCTTCACTTTTGAAATCTAAGTAAGATTCTTCTTTCTTTTACTACTATACACGTGTTATCACTTAAAATCAACTTCAAGACACAGGTTTCACCTAACTCTCTGCGAATGTAGGAGATACTTCAAGTTTCAAAAATATGTAAGATACTTGTTTGTCTGGTGGCTATACACTTGCTTTCACTCACAATGTCAACACACTGTTTTAACCTAATGCTACACCAATGCAGTGGTTTTTCACTTTAGAAATCTAAATAAGATTTGTATTTTATTGGCAACTATGGAAGTGCTTTCACTTACAATTGTCTTCAAACACTGGTTTTAACTAACATACTGTGAAAGCATGAGGTAATTCAACTTTGAAAGGAAAGTAAGATACTTCTCTGTTCGGCTGCTATTCACTTGCTTTCTTTCACTATCAATGTAAAAACACTGCTTTCCCCTAATGCTATGCCAAATCACCGGTTTATTCAGTTTTCAAAACTAAGCAAGATACTCATTGCATTGGCAGCTATATATTTGTTTTCACTAACAACCAATGTCAAAACACTGCTTTTACTATGCCAATGCTCCAGTTTCATCAGTTTTGAAATCTAAGTAAGATTCTTGTTTCTTTTGCTGCTATGCATATGTTTTCACTTAAAACAACTTCAAATCACTGCTTTTACCTTATGCTGGGAGAATGCAGTCAATTCTTTAGTTTAGAAACCCAACACAGTAACTTGTTACATTGCCTGTTTGCACGTGTTTTCACTTACAATCAACGTCTAAACACTGCTTTTCCCTAATGCTGGGTGAATGACGTTAGTTCTTCAGTTGAGAAACCCAATAAAGAAACTTGTATCATTGGTGCTTTGAACGTGTTTACACTTATATTCAATTTCAAGAAATTGGTTTCACCTCACTCTCTGTGAATGTAAGAGGTACTTCAAGTTTAAAAGGTAAGATATATGTTTGTTTTGTGGCTATGCACTTGCTTTCACTCCCAATGCCAACACACGCTTGTATGTAAGGCTGCACCAATGCAGTGATTTCTTCACTTTACAAATCTGAATAAGATTTATGTTTTATTTGTGGCTTTGCATGCGTTTTCACTTAAAATCATCTTCAAAACACTGGTTTTATGTAACATGTTGTGAATGCAATAGGTATTTCAACTTTGAAAGATAAATAAGATACTTGTTTGTTTGGCTGCTCTGCACTTACTTTCACTCACTATCAATTTAAAAACACTGCTTTTACCTAATGCTATGCCAAAACACTGATTTCTTCAGTTTTCAAAACTAAGTAAGATACTTATTACTTTGGTGGCTATGCATTTGTATTCAGTAAGAACCAACATCAAAACACTGCTTTTACTATGCCAAAGCTGCAGGTTCATCACTTTTGAAATCCATGTAAGATTCTTGTTTCTTCTACTGCTATGCACGTGTTTTCACTTACAATTAACTTCAAAACACTGCTTTTCCCTAATGCTGGGTGAATGCTGTCAATTCTTCAGTTTAGAAACCCAATAAAGAAACTTGATATCTTGGTGCTTTGCAAGTGTTTTCACTTACAATCAACTTCAGGGCACTGGTTTCACCTAACACTCTGTGAATGTAGGAGGTACTTCAAGTTTGAAAGTTAAGTAAGATACTTGTTTGTTTTGCAGCCATGCATTTTCTTTCACTCAAAATGTCAACACACTGCTTTTACCTAATGCTGCACCAATGCAGTGATTTCTTCACTTTACAAATCTAAATAAGATTTGTGTTTTATTTGGCATTATGCATAAGTTTTCACTTACAAACATCTTCAAATCTCTGGTTTTACCTAACACACTGTGAACACTGGAGATACTTCAACTTTGAAATGTAAGTAAGATACTTGTTTGTTTTGTGGCTATGCACTTGCTTTCACTCACAATGTCAACACATTGTGTTTACCTAAAACTGCACCAATGCAGAAATTTCTTCACTTTACAAACCTAAATAAGATTTGTGTTTCATTTGCTGCAACATGTGTTTTCACTTACACTCATCTTCAAAACACTGTTTTACCTGACATGATGTGAATTCAGGAGGTACTTCAATTTTGAAAGGTAAGTAAGATATTTGTTTGTTTGACTGCTATGCACTTGCTTTCACTCACTATCAATGTAAAAACACTACTTTTACCTAATGCTTTGCCAAAGCACTGGTTTCTTCAGTTTTCAAAAATTAGCAAAATACTCATTACATTGACGGCTTTGCATTTGTTTTTACTAACAACCAATGTCAAAACACTGCTTTTACCATGCCAATGCTGCAGGTTCTTCATGTTTGAAATCCAAGAAAGATTCTTCTTTCTTCTGCTGCTATGCATGTATTTTCACTTATGATCATCCTCAAAACATTGCTTTTCCCTAATGCTGGGTGAATGCAGTCAGTTCTTTTGTTCAGAAACCTAATAAAGAAACTTGGTATATGGGCTGCTTTGTAAGTGTTTTCCCTTAAAATCAACTTCATGACAATGGTTTCACCTAAGTCTCTGTGAATGTAGGAGGTACTTAAAGTTTGAAAGATAAGTAAGATGCTGGTTTCTTGGTGGCTATGCACTTTCTTTCACTCACAATGTCAACACACTGCTTTTACCGAATGTTGCACCAATGCAGTGGTTTCTTCACTTTACAAATATAAATAAGATATGTGGGTTTGTTTTGCTGCTATGCATGTGTTTGCACTTACAATCATCTTCAAATCTCTGGTTTTACCTAACACACTGTAAATAAGGGAGGTACTTCCACTTTGAAAGGTAAGTAAGATACTTGTTTGTTTGGCTGCTATGCACTTCCTTTCACTATCTATGTAAAAACACTGCTTTTACCTCATGGTATGCCAAAGCACAGGTTTATTCACTTTTCAAAACTAAGCAAGATACTCATTTCATTGAAGCCTATGCAGTTGTTTTTAATATCAACCAATGTCAAAACACTGATTTTACTATGCCAATATGGCAGATTCTTCATTTTTGAAATGCAAGTAAGATTCTTGTTTTTTCTGCTGCTATACATGTGTTTTCTCTTACAATCAACTTCAAAACACTGTTTTTCCCTAAAGCTTGGTGAATGCAGTCAGTTCTTCAGTTTAGAAAACAAGTAATGAAGCTTGTTATATTGGCTGCTTTGCAAGTGTTTTCACTTACAATCAACTTCAGAGCACTGGTTTCACCTAAATCTCTGTGAATTTAGGAAATACTTCATGTTTGAAAGGTAAGTAAGGCACTTGTTTGTTTTGCAACTATGCAATTGCTTTCACCTACAATGTCAACACACTGCTTTTACCTAAATCTGCACCAATGCAGTGGTTTCTTCACTTTACATATGTAAATAAGATTTTTGTTTCATTTGATGCTATGCCTGTGTTTTCACTTACAATCAACTTCAAAACACTGCTTTTCCCTAATGCTGGGTGAATGCAGTCAGTTCTTCAGTTTAGAAACCCAATAATGAAACTTGTAATATTGGCTGATTTGCAACACTTTTCACTTACAATCAAGTTAAGGACACTGGTTTCACCTAACTCTGTGAATGGAGGAGCTACTTCAAGTTTGAAAGGTAAGTAAGATACTTGCTTTTTGGCAGCTATGCACTTGCTTTCACTCAAAATGTCAACACGCTACTTTTACATAATGCTGTGCCAATGCAGTGGTTTCTTCACTACATAAATCTAAAAAAGATTTGTGTTTTACTTGCTGCTATACATGTGTTTTCACTTGCAATCATCTTCAAATCTCTGGTTTTACCTAACACGCTGTGTATAATGGAGGTACTTCAACTTTGAACGTTAAGTAAGATACTTGTTTGTTTAGCTGCTATACACTTGATTTCACTCACTATAAATGTAAAAACACTGCTTTTACCTAATGCTATCCCAACACATTGGTTTTGTCAGTTTTCAAAACTGAGCAGATACTCATTACATTGCTGACTATGCATATGTTTTTACTAATAAACAATGTCAAAACACTGCTTTTACTATGCCAATGCTAGGGTCCTTCACTTTTGAAATCTAAGTAAGATTCTTGTTTGTTTGCTGCTATGCATGTGTTTTCATTACAATCAACTTCAAAACACCGCTTTTCCCTAATGCTGGAAGAATGCAGTCAGTTCTTCAGTTTAGAAAACCAATAAGGAAACTTGTTTCATTGGTTGCTTTGCATGTGTTTTCACTTACAATCAACTTCAAGAAACTGGTTTCATCAAACTCTGTGAATGTAGGAGGTACTTTAAATTTGAAAAGTAAGTAAGATACTTGTTCATTTTGTGGCTATGCACTTGCTTTCACTCACAACATCAACACACTGCTTTTACCTAAAGCTGTGACAAAGTAGTGGTTTCTTCACTTTACAAATCTAAATAGTATTTGTGTTTTATTTGCTGGTATGTATGTGTTTTCCCTTTCAATCATTTTCAAAACACTGGTTGTACTTAATATGCTGTGAATGCAGAATGTACCTCAACTTTGAAAGGTGAGTAAGATACTTCTTTGTTTGGCTGCTAGTCATTGCTTTCACTCACTATCATTGTAGAGGCATTTCTTTTGCCTAATGTTATGACACAGCACTGCTTTCTTCACTTCTCAAAACTCAGCAAGATTCTCATTACATTGGCACCTATGTATTTGCATTCACTAACAACCAATGTCAAAACAGTGCTTTTACAATGCCAATACTGCATGTTCTTCACTTTTGAAATCTAAGTAAGACTTCTTGTTTCTTCTGCTGCTATGCACATGTTTTCACTTATAGTCAAATTGAAATCACTGCTTTTTCCTAATGCTGGGTGAATGCAGTCCTTTTTTCAGTTTAAAGAACAAATAAAGAAACTTGTTTCATTGGCTGCTTTGCAAGTGTTTTCACTTACAATCAACTTCAGGACACTGATTTCTGCTAACACTCTGAGAAAGTAGGAGATTCTTCAACTTTGAAAGGTAAGTAAGATACTTTTTTTTTTCACTGCTATGCACTTGTTTTCATTCACTGTCAGTGTAAAAACACTGCTTTTGCCTAATGCTATGCCAAAGCCCTGGTTTCTTCAGTTTTCAAAACTAATCAAGTTTCTCATTACATTGGCAGATATGTATTTGTTTTCACTAACAACCAATGTAAAAGCAGTGCTTTTACTATGCCTTCGGTGCAGGACCTTCACTTGTGAAATGCAAGTAAGATTCTTGCTTCTTCTGCTGCTATGCACGTGTTTTCACTTACAATCAACTTCAAAACACTGCTTTTCCCTATTGATGGATGAATGAAGTCAATTCTTCAGTTTAGAAAACCAATAAAGAAACTTGTTTCATTGGATGCTTTGCACTTGCTTTCTCCCACAATGTTGAAACTCTCCTTTTACTATGCCAGTGCTAGTTTCTTCACTTTGAAATCTAAGTTTGTTTCTTTTGCTGCTATGCATGTGTTTTCACTTACAATCAACTTCAAAACACTGCTTATCCCTAACGCTGGGTGGATGTAGTCAATTTTTCATTTTAGAAAACCAATGAAGAAACTTGTTACATCGGCTGTTTTGCACGTGTTTTCACTTAAAATCAACTTCAATACACTGGCTTCACCTAACTCTCTGTGAATGCAGGAGGCACTTCAAGTTTGAAATTTAAGTAAGGTAATTGTGTGTTTGGCTGCTATGCACTTGCTTTCACTCACTATGCCAACACACTGCTTTTTCCTAAGGCTATACCAATGCAGTATTTTCTTTACTTTAAAAATATAAATAATGTTTATGTTTTATTTGCCACTACACATGTGTTTTCACTTACAATTATCTTCAAAACACTGGTTTGACCTAACAAGCTGTGAATGCAAGGGGTACTTCAACTTTGAAACATAAGTAAGATCCTTGTTTATTTGGCTGCTATGCACTTGCTTTCACTCACATTCAATGTAAAAACACTGCTTTTAAAAATCTTCAAGACACTGGTTTCATCTAACTCTCTGTGAAAGCAGGACGTACTACAAGTTTGAAATATAAGTAAGATACTTGTTTCTTTGGCTGTTATACACTAGCTTTCACTCACTATGCCAACCCACTGCTTTTTCCTGATGCTACGCTAATGCAGTAGTTTCCTTACTTTACAAATATAAATAAGATTTGTGTTTTTTTTGCTGATATATATGTGTTTTCACTTACAATTATCTTCAAAACACTGCATTTACCTAACACGCTGTGAATGCAGTAAGTACTTCAACATCGAAACGTAAGTAAGATACTTGTTTGTTTGGCTGCTATGTACTTGCTTTCACTCACAATTAATGTAAAAACACTGCTTTTACCTAATGCTATGCCAATGCAGTAGTTTCTTCACTTTTCCAATCTAAGTAAGATTTGTGTTTTGTTTGCTGCTCTGCATGTGTTTTCACTTAAAATCATCTTCAAAACACTGGTTTTACCTAACATTCTGTGAACAAAGGATATAATTCAACTTTGTTTTTTTTTTTTTTATTTTTTTTTTTTTTTTCCATTGTTTTTGGGGTTTTTTTTTTTTTTTTTTTTTAAAGATTTTATTTATTTATTCATTTATCCCCCCCTTGCTGCTTGTGCTCGCTGGGTCAGCCAACCACGCCATGTGGGCGGGCCTGCCCTCACCAGGAGGCCCCGGGAACCGAACCCGGGGCCTCCCATATGGTAAACGGGAGCTCTACTGATTGAGCCACAGCCGCTTCCCTATAATTCAACTTTGAAAGGTAAGTAAGATACTTGTTTGTCTGCTATACACTTGCTTTCACCAACAATGTCAAAAAACTGTGTTTACTTTGCCAATGCTTCAGTTTCTTCAATACGAAATCTAAGAAAGTTTCTTTCTTTTGCTGCTATGCACATGTTGTCACTTACAATGAACTTTAAAAACACTGCTTTTTCCTAATGCTTGGTGAATGCAGTCAAACTTCAGTTTAGAAAACCAATAAAAAAACTTGTTTCATTGGCTGCCTTATGTGTTTTCACTTAAAAACAACTTGAAGACACTGGTTTCTCCTAACTCTCTGTGAAAGCAGGAGGTACTGCACATTTGAAAGGTAAGTAAGATACGTGTTTGTTTGACTGCTGTGCACTTGCTTTCACTCACTATGCCAACACACTACTTTTCCTAATGCTACACCAATGCAGTAGTTTCTTTACTTTAAAAATATGAATAAGATTTGTGTTTTCTTTGCTGTTATGCATGTGTTTTCTCTTACAATTATCTTCAAAACACTGGTTTTACCTAACACACTGTGAATGCAGGAGGTGTTCAACTTTGAAACATAATAAAGATTCCTCTTTGTCTGGCTGCTATGCACTTGCTTTCACTCACAATCAATGTAAAAACACTGCTTTAACCTAATGCTATGCCAATGCAGTAGTTTCTTTACTTTTCAAATCTAATTAAGATTTTTGTTTTGTTTGCTGCTCTGCATGTGTTTTCACTTAAAATCATCTTCAAACCCTGGCTTTACCTAACATACTGTGAATACAGGAGGTAATTCACATTTGATAGTTAAGTAAGATACTTGTTTGTTTGGCTGCAATACACTTGCTTCACTTACAATGACAAAACCCTGGTTTTACTATGCCAATGCTGCAGTTTCTTCACTTTGGAAATCTAAGTAAGTTTATTTCTTTTGCTACTATGCACGTGTTTTCACTTACAATCAACTTCAAAACACTGCTTTTCCCTAATGATCGGTGAATGCAGTCAATTCTTCAGTTTAGAACACCAATAACGAAGCTTGTTTCATTGGCTGCTGTGCATGTGTTTTCCCTTAATATCAACTTCAAGCCACTGGTTTCACCTTCCTCTCTGTGAAAGCAGGAGGTACTTCAAGTTTGAAAGGTAAGTAAGATACTTGTTTTTTTTTTTTTTTTTTTTTTTTTGCTGCTAAGCACATGCTTTCACTCACAATGCCAACACTCTGCTTTTTCATAATGCTATACCAATGCAGTAGTTTCTTTACTTTACAAATATAAATAAGATATGTGTTTACTTTACCACTATGCATGTGATTTCACGTAGAATTATCTTGAAAATACTGGTTTCACCTAGCTCTCTGTGAATGCAGGAGGTACTTCAAGTTAGAAAGGTAAGTCAGATACTTGTTTGTTTAGCTGCTATGCACTTGCTTTCACTCACAATCAGTGTAAAAACAATGCTTTTACCTAATGCTGCGCCAATGCAATAGGTCCTTCACTTTTCAAATCTAAGTAAGATTTGCATTTTGTTTGCTTCAATGCACATGTTTTCACTTAAAATCATCTTCAAAACACTGGTTTTACCCAACTCTCTGTGAATGCAGGAGGCACTTCAAATTTGAAAGGTATGTAAGATCTTTGTTTGTTTGGCTGCTATACATTTACTTTCACCCACAATGTCAAAACCCTTTTACTATGCTAATGCTGCAGTTTCTTCACTTTGGAAATCCAAGTAAATTTCTTTCCTTTGCTACTATGCACGTGTTTTCACTTACAATCAAATTCAAAACACTGCTTTTCCCTAATGCCGGGTTAATGCAGTCAATACTTCAGTTTAGGAAACCAATACATAAACTTGTTTCATTGGCTGCTTTGCATGTGTTTTCACTTAAAATCCACTTCAAGACACTGGTTTCACCTCTCTGTGAAAGCAGGAGGTACTTAAAGTTTGAAATGTAAGTAAGACACTTGTTTGTTTTGTTGCTATGCATTTGCTTTCCCTCACTATCAATGTAAAAACACTGCTTTTACCTAATCTATGCCAACGTAGTAGTTTCTTCAATTTTCAAATCTAAGTAAGATATGTGTTTTGTTTGCTGCTATGCATGTGTTTTCAGTTAAAATCATCTTTAAAACACTGGTTTTACCTAACACACTGTGAATGCAGGAGGTAATTCAAGTTTGAAAGTTAAGTAAGATAATTGTTTGTTTGGTTATTATACACTTGCTTTCACCCACAATATCAAAACCCTGCTTTTACTATGCCAATGCTACCTTTTCTTCCCTTTGGAAATCTATGTAAGTTTTTTTCTTTTGCTGCTATGCACGTGTTTTGCCTTACAATCAACTTAAAAACACTGCTTTTCACTAACGCTCGGTGAATGCAGTCAATTCTTCAGTTTAGAAAACCAATAAACTTGTTTCATTGGCTTCTTTGCATGTATTTACACTTAAAATCAACTTTGAGACACAGGTTTCACTTAACTCTCTGTGATTGCAGGAGGTATTTCAAGTTTGAAAGGTAAGTAAGATATTTGTTTGTTTGGCTGCTATGCACTTGCTTTCACTCACTATGCCAACACACTGCTTTTTCTTAATGCTATGCCAATGTAGTGGTTTACTTTCCAAATATAAAGAAGATTTGTGTTTTATTTGCTACTCTTCATGTGTTTTCACCCACAATTATGTTCAAAACACTGCTTTTACTTAACATGCTGTGAATGCAGGAGGTACTTCAAGTTTGAAAGCTAAGTAAGATATGTTTTTGTTTGGCTGCTAAGCACTTCCTTTCCCTCACTATTCCAACACACTACTTTTTCCTAATGCTACGCCATAGCAGTAGTTTTTTACTTTGCAAATACAAATAAGTTTTGTGTTTTATTTCCTGCTCTACTTGTGTTTTTACTTAGAATTATCTTCAAAATTCTGATTTTACCTAACACGCTGTGAATGTAGGAGCTACTTCAAGTTTGAAAGGTAAGTAAGATATTTGTTTGTTTGGCTGCTATGTACTTGCTTTCACTCACAATCTATGTAAAACTGCTGTTTCTAGCCAATGTTATGCCAATGAATTAGAGTCTTCACTTTTCAAATCTAAGTAAGATTTGTGTTTTGTTTGCAGCTAGGTCTGTGTTTTCACTTACAATCAACTTCAAAACACTGCTTTTCCTTAATGGTGGGGAATGCAGTCAATTCTTTGGTTTAGAACACCAATAAAGAACCTTGTTTCTTCACTGTTTTGCACGTGTTTTCACTTATAGTCAACCTCAAGACACCACTTTCACCTAACTCTCTGTGAATATAGGAGGTTCTTCAAATTTGAAGGTAAGTAAGCTACTTGTTTATTTGGCTACTATGCACTTTCTTTTTCTGACAATGTAAAAACACTGCTTTTACCTAATGTTATGCCAATGCGGTGGTTTCTTCACTTTACAAATCTAAATAAGATTTGTGTATGTTTTGCTGCTATGCATGTGGTTTCACTTAAGATCATTTTCAAAACTCTGATTTTAACTAATATTCTGTGAATGCAGGAGGTACTTCAACTTTGAAAGGTAAGTAAGATGCTTGTTTGTTTAACTGTTATGCCCTTGTTTTCACTGACAATCAATGTAAAAACACTGCTTTTACCTAATATTGTACCAATGCAGGAGTTTCTTCACTTTTCATATCTAACTAAGGATTGTGTTTGATTTGCTCCTAGGCATGTGTTTTCACTGAATAACATCTTCAAAACACTGATTTTACCTAACACTCTGTGAAGGCAGGAGGAACTTCAACTTTGAAACATAATTAAGATACTTGTTTCTTTTACTTCTATGCACTTGCTTTCACTCACAATGACAAAACCCAGCTTTTACCTACTGCTATGCCAATACAGATGTTCTTCACTTTTGTAAAGTACATAAGATCCTTCTTTCCTTGGCTGCTATGCACTTGTTTTCACATACAATCAATGTCAAAACACTGCTTTTATTATGCCAATGCTGCAGTTTCTTCCCTTTGGAAATCTAGGTAGGGTTCTTCTTTCTTTTACTTCTATTCACGTGTTTTCACTTACAATCAACATCAAAACACTGCTTTTCCCTAACACTGGGTGAATGCAGTCAATTCTTCCATTTAGAAAACAAGTAAAGAAACTTCTTTCATTGGCTGCTTTGCACATGTTTTCACTTAAAATCAACTTCAAGACACTGGTTTCACCTAACTCTCTGTGAATGCAGGATGTACTTCAAGTTTGAAAGGTTAAGTAAGATATTTGTTTGTTTGGCTGCTACACACATCCCTTCACTCACTATGCCAACACACTGCTTTTTCCTAATGCTATGCCAAAGTAGTAGCTTCTTCACTTTTCAAATCTAAGTAAGATTTGTGTTTTTTGCTGCTATGCATGTGTTTTCACTTACAATCATCTTCAAACCCCTGGTTTTACCTAACTTGCTGTGAATGCAGGAGGTACTTCAACTTTGAAACATAAGTAAGATACTAGTTTGTTTGGTTGCTATGCACATGCTTTCACTCACAATCAATTAAAAACACTGCTTTTACCTAATGCTATACCAATGCAGTAGTTTCTTCACTTTTCAAATCTAAGTAAGATTTGTGTTTCTTTTTTGTTGTTATGCATGTGTTTTCACTTAAAATCATCATCAAAAAACTGGTGTTACCTAACACTCTGTGAATGCAGGGGGTAATTCAACTTTGAAAGTTAAGTAAGATTCTTGTTTGTTTGGCTGCTATGCACTTGCTTTCACTCACAACGTCAAAACACTGCTTTTACCTATTGCTATGCCAATTCAGAAGTACTTCACTTTTGTAAAGTACATAAGATATTTCATTCCTTGGCTGTTATGCAGTTGTTTTCACATACAATCAATGTCAAAACATTGCTCTTACTATTCCAATGCTGCAGTTTCTTCCCTTTGGAAATCTAAGTAGAATTTTTCTTTCTTTTGCTTCTATGCACATGTTTTCTCATACAATCAACTGCAAAACACTGCTTTTCCCTAATGCTGGATGAATGCAGTCAGTTCTTTGGTTTAGAAAACCAATAAAGAAACTTGTTTCATTGGCTGCTTTGCATGTGTTTTCACTTAAAATCAACTTCAAGACATTGGTTTCACCTAACCCTCTGAATGCATGAGGAAACTCAATTTTGATACATAAGTAAGATACTAATTTCTTTGTCTGCTATACACTTGCTTTCACTCACAATCAATGTAAAAACATTGCTTTTACCTAATGCTATGCCACTGGAGTAGTTTCTTCAGTTTTCCAATCTACATAAGATTTGTGTTTCGTTTGCTGCTATGCATGTGCTTTCACTTAAAATCATCTTGTATTTCAACTGCTCATCCCCTCCCTACCCCAAAAGTGTCAAGTGGTCACTGGCTCCACCTCATTGTTATAATTTCTTCCATTGCTAGAATCATCATATGTGAACAAGAGAATACCATCAAGTCCACTCTAGTCCATAGTTCTTCCCCCAATCCTGAGGGGACTGGGATGGTGATGTCCACTCCAACTCCAAGTGAGAGAAGTTGAAATGAGCAGAGGAGTTAGAGATTGTCCTGAGTACCATTGTGGCAACAGATATAGGCCATTTTAAATCAGCACACACCACTCAGAACTGAGTGGGAGAGAGTGTGGTCTATGGTGTGAACTATGGTCTATGGTTGGTGGCAAGGCTCCAGGATGTGTAAGTTCATTGAGGGTGGTGTGCCACACTTGTGGGAGATGTTTGTGTGGGATGTGGTGGGAGGTGTGGGAGGTGGGCAACATGGGAATCCCAGTGGGTTCTGTGTAATATTTTGGGTAATCTAAGCACCTCTTTAAAAATATGTATATATATATAGAGAGAGAGAAATAGCATTTTTGTAAGCAAATACACATATATGCATATATATTTATATATCATTTTGCAAATGTTTGTATGTATTGTGAGAATTTTGATTTTTACCCACAATAAAAATAAATAAAAAAATAAAAAAAAATCATCTTGTAAACACTGGTTTTACCTAACACACTGTGAATATAGGAGGTGATTCAACTGTGAAAATGAAGTAAGTCTCTTGTTTGTTTGTCTGCTGTACACTTGCTTTCACTCACAATGTCAAAAACCTGCTTTTTGTATGCCAGTTCTACAGTTTCTTCACTTTGGAACTCTATGTAAGATTCTTCTTTCTTTTGCTGCTATGCACGTGTTTTCACTTACAATCAACTTCATAATACTCCTTTCCCTAACACTGGGTGAATGCAGTAATTTCTGTGGTTTAGGAAACCATTAAAGAAACTTGTTTCCTTGGCTGCTTTACATATGTATTCACATAAAACCAACTGCAAGACACCGGTTTCACATAACTCTCTGTAAATGCAATCGTTCAAGTTTGAAAGGTAAGTATGATATTTTTGTGTATCGGTGCTATGTGCTTGCTTTCACTCACAATGTCTCTGCCATCTCCTCCAAACTCACTTTCTCCCTGAGCTCAGCAGTGGGCCATCAGACACAATTGCTCACAACTCTCCCTTCTCTTCTGCCCTGGATGTCTTCAGCTTCAAACTGTTCTGGCCTCTGCCTCAGCCTCTCAGTGTTTCTGTGTCTCTCCACAGCTGTAGGAGATCCTGCAACCCTCTTCCACATGGCAGGGTAAACATGGCAACACTCTTTCTCTGTGTGTTTCATGTATGTAGGACTTCAGCACAATGATTGGGGTCCATCATGGTGCCTGAAATATAATAAGAGGTCCTTAACTAAACTAAAGCAATCTAACAATAAGTGACCTAATCTAAAGGTCCCTTATCTGAATCTAACCAAAATGTCCTACATACAAAAGGCTTACACACACAGCAATGGGTTAGTAAGAACATACTTTTCTGGGGTCCACACAAGGCTCAAACGAGGGCATTAACACAGGGTACAGAGATCGGGAGGGGACTCTTAATTCTGGTAGAAATGGGAACTTATGAAGCACTGGCTGTACTTTGGGTGTGGCCATCATAGAGTAAAATGGGTGCTGACCACCCTTCCACTGGTCCCGAGAATGGTCCCAAGAAGAACTCAATGTACTGTGCTTTCTCCACCAAATATTAGCTCCAAAATCAGATGTGTAACTGAGAGGGTTGTGCCATTATTCCCATTCCCCAAACCTGAGTGCTGGTTGGGTGGGCAGGAAGCAGGCTGTAAAACTGAAAGCCCCTAATTTATTCTCCAAAGAACTGATTACATTTATATCAGAATATAGAAATTCAACCCTAAGGGTGCTCTCAAAATCAGTGGAGAGTGTTGAGGGCCTGAGATTTAATTCATCTCAATCTTTCGGGAAGATGTGAAATAAATACTTTTACAGAAGAGTAAAAACTAATAAAGTTTGCTAGTAGCAACTCACTTTTAAAAAATGTAAAAGAATATTCTTCAGGCAGTAAGAAAATAATCTCAGAGGGTTCAAGTTTCAGGATAGATTGAAGAACAATGTCTGTTAATTAAATTCATATATCTAAATGATTATTGAATGGATAAAGTAATAATGATATGGAAAGGAGGAACCAAAGAAACATCAATAAAGTATTAAAATACACCATAAAATAATATATAGTATAAGATGGGTAAATGGATATGTAGCAGTTTGATATCATTAGGAATTTCAAAAATATATATTGGAATATGCTTGTAAACTGGTTTGTTAATCTGGGCATGATTAAGTTATGATAATGGCATTGATTGGTCCACAGTTGGTAGGGCATTGAGTCCTGCCCCTTGTTGGGTGGGGTCTCAAACATAAATAGATATGGCAAAGGATAGAGCTAGAGTAGTTTTTGATGTTGGAGTTCTGATGAGCAAGAATAGAAGGCCCTGGGGAAAAAAGAAAAGCCATTCACCTGACATTGTACAACTGGCCCTGTGGAGAGAGGCAAAGCTGAGAGCGCCTCATAGTCTACAGTTGACCTTGTGGAGGAAACAGTGGAGATGAGCCCAGAGACAAACACAGCCTTGGAAAGGAGGAACCAAAGAAACTTGAACCCTGACAAAAGTGAGCAGCTATTTTGCTCCAAGACAGGCTAACACACTTGGTGAAGGAAGAAACTTATGCTTTATGGCCTGGTAAGTGTAAGCTTCTACTCCAAATAAATACCCTTTAAAAGACCAACAGATTTCTGGTATTTTGTATCAGTACTCCTTTGGCTGACAATTATAGGATATGAAATGTTTTAAAATATATTATTTGGCAAGTCAATAACAAATAATAAGTGCAGTTTTGGAAAGGCAGGCAAAGGTGTTATAATTTCCCTGGTAAACTTGAGAGGGAGGTAAAACAGTACCAGGAAATTCCCAGCAGAAAAATCCTCTAACAATTGTAGGTGTAAACCAGGAGCCCAACCAGGTCTGAAAAAAATCAGTATGTCTTGCCTCAAAGATCTACCACTCCCCTCCCTGCTGGATTGCTAATGGTAAATATCACCTTTTGGAACATTGTTTGCTTGCTTTGCTATAGAAATATGTATGATGATTAAAACAATCCTGTTTTCAGTTGTTATAGAAATATGTATAATGAGTGAACCAATCCTGCTTTTGGCACATGCAAAAACGTATTGACCACACGGGAAGGAGTTCTATAAACCTGCAGTCACTGGACGTTAGGTGCAACTCTCACTAAGGAGAGCGCCATGGCCAGTAATAAAGGTTTCATTGAAAATTTCTCATGGAAGTCATTATTTGCTTGAAGAGTTCTGCTTCATTTTGGGGGACCCAGTGAGTTTGACTGGAACCAGCCACACTGAAGGCTTCCAGGGGGAGACCTCTGAGAGATGTTCCTCAGCCCCGGTAAGTCCTCAGTCTGGCCAAAAAATCCAGTGGAAATTAATTATTCAACTTAAGAAATCCCCAGGTCTGTTCTGCTTTGGTAAGTCTGGATCCAGGGGAGGCCATCAGGCTGCCAGATATGGCACTACAACCATGGACTGGCCACAGGGTGAGACATCACTCGAGGCCTCAGAATAGGCTCAAGGTTTGTGTGTCTGTATGTGTAGCAAGCTGTCTGTCTGTAACCTTTCTGCTCAGTTTCTTTTCTTTGCTCTTCCTGTGGTTGCTATGGGACAATCCTTGCCTTGTTCTACCACACCCCTTGTATGCTTACTAAAGAATTTTCAGGAATTCAAAAAATAAAAAACAGCAGCTGGATATGGAGTCAAGGTAAACCTGGGGACTCTCCGAACCCTATGCGAGTTGGAGTGGCCCACATTTGGTGTGGGCTGGACATCTGAAGAAATTACAGACCTCCCAACAGCCAACAGTCTGAGACTCAATCTTCTTACAGACACTCCCCCACCTCCAACAAAACACTAAAATTTGTTTTGCAGGACATGGGTATTCGGCCCAGCCAAAAACTCAATTTCCTTTAAAAGCTCCCATGAAAAATCCCAGTTCTTTGGTCTTGCAGGACACTCCTGAAGTACCCCCCCTTACCTACCTACACCCCAACTTACCCCTCACCCCCTCCATCTGACCCTCTCCATCCACTCCCTCTCCTTCCCCTCTAACCCAGTCACCCATTAACAATCTCTACCCTCCACTCCCCACAACCACTGATACCTCTCTAACCAGCCCACCCCATACACAAAGGGACACCCAGTATCAAGCTTCTGCAGCTTCCCACTACTTGCCTGACCCAGTCCCCTTAATGCACCTCTGACAAGGAGGTCCAGGCCTAGGTGGCGATGGTCTCCTGTTCATGGTATATGCCCCCTTTTTATCTACAGACCTGTATAATTGGAAAAATCAAAATCTGCGATTCTCGGAAAAACCCCAAGGCTTGATTTCTCTCCTAGAATCTATCTTCTTCACACATAACCCCACTCAGATGACTGTCAGAAATTACTATAGGTCCTATTCACCTCGGAGGAGAGAGTTCTTATCCAGTGGGAGGCTGCCAAAACCATCTTGGGCTGAGACGGCCAACCTATTATTGACCCTGACCGAAGAGAACATGTGTTCTCCTCAACCAGACCAGACTGGAATTACAATCAGGATCAAGGTAAGGAGGTTCTCAAGCTGTTTTGCCAGACTCTCCTACGTGGCCTTCAAGCCTCTGCCAAAAAGCCAACAAATTTTTCTAAGGTGAGGGCCTTACCCAAGGGCCTAATTACCCAAGGGCCTAATGAGTCACCCTATGCCTTTTAGAGCACCTAGTGGAGGTCTATCAAAACAATACAACCCACCGTCCCTAACCCTTACACACTTCTAAGCCAGCTCCCTCCAGAGCATACCACCTACTCTGTCCTGGATCCAAAAGATGAATTCTTTTCCATACCATTGGCACTGGTTAGCCAACACATGTTTGCTTTTAAGGACCCTCGGCCTGGGGGAAGCGGGCAACTAACTTGGACCAGATTTTCCCCAGGATTCAAAAATTCCCCCACCTTGTTTGGGGAGGCTATGGGGCGGGACTTGTCCCTCTTCAGGAAGCAGCATCCAGGGGTTACCCTACATCAGCATGTAGATGACCTCCTTCTTGCCACACCAGACTCATGAAAAGCAGCAACCCTCAGCCTACTCAAAGCATTGGCAGAAATGGGGTATCGGGTATATGCCAAAAAGCCTCAGTTCTGCTCCCACTCTGTAACATATCTAGGATACATCAAAGAAAAAGCATAATGGCGACTTTCATGTGACAGGATACAAGCTCTATTGGAAATCACAGCACCAATCTCAAAATGACAGGTATGTGAATTTCTTGGTACAGTGGGATATTGCAGGCTGTGGATCCCCAGATTTGTGGAAATTGCTAAGCCCTTCTACACTGCCACGGTGAGCAAGGGAAATGAATTGTTGTGGACCAAACAGCAGCAAAAAGCCTTTAAAGGTCTGAAGACATCTCTGGTGAGTGCCCCCGCCCTCGGGCTACCTGATCTGTCCAAACCCTTTCATCTATTCGTTGATGAAAGTCGAGAGGTTAACAAAGGAGTCTTAAACCAGTCCATTGGGCCTTGGCACAGACCAGTAGCATAACTCTCAAAAAAGATGTAATATGTAGCTGCTGGATGGCCCAACTGTCTTATAGACATCCCAGCCACTGCCCTTTTATTCAAGGAAGCCTCTACATTAACCTTTGGCCAAACCTGGTGGTAACAGCCCCACATTTGGTGGAATCCCTTCTCCGCAGTCCCCCGGACCGCTGGATATCTAATGCCAGAATCACACAGTATCAAGTTTCATTGTTGAACCCACACTCTGTGGTATTCTCAAAAATGGAGGCACTAAATCTGGCCACCCTGCTCCCAGATTCTAGTGCCACCCCAGTGGCCCACGACTGTTTAAACTTGCTGGAAACCCTGACGGGGCTATGCACAGACCTCACAGATGTGCCTTTGCTGGAGGCTTCCCATAATCTCTATGTAGATGGCAGCAGCTTTGTTAAAGATGGAGTCCGCTATGCTGGATCCAGAGTAGTAGAGCCACCAAAACTATCTGGGTTCAATCCTTAAGCCATGGCACTTCCACCCAATGGACTGAACTAATAGCCCTTATCCAAGCACTAAGATGGGCAAAAGGCAGAACTGTCAATATTTATATGGACAGTAATTATGCTTTTGCTACAGCCCATGTACATGGTGCACTGTACCAAGAGTGAGGATTCCTAATATCTGGAGGAAAAGAAATTTAAAATGGGGCTGAAGTCTTAGCGCTATTAGAAGCCATTTGGTTCCCTAACCAAATAGCCATTGTTCACTGCAAGGGACACCAGAAGGGAAACTCCCCACAGGCTGAAGGCAACTGACTATCAGATGAAGTCACGTGAACCTCTGCCTTCCTACTGGTCACTCCTGACCAAATGCTCCCAAGAGTCCCCAGCCGGGAGCCCCCTGATAATGCACTACTCTCCAGAAGATGTCAAGCAGGGGGAAAATCTAGGAGCTAAAATTTCCCCAAATGGTTGGTTAGTCCTGCCTGATGGCAGAACATACTTACCTGTAGCAGTTGGGAGAAAATTTGTCAAAAGGCTGCATGACACCACACATATGGGTGGCAACAAATTAATAGAACTTATAAAAAGAAACTTTTATTTCTCAGGCTTGTCTAAAATCAGAAAAAGTATCACATCAAGATGCGAAGTCTGCACAATAGTAAATTAAAAATGAGGTGTCCAAGTTCCAGTGGCAACTAGGCTTCATGGGATGGAACCAGGAGAGCACTGGGAAATAGATTTTACTGAGATAAAGTTGGGAAAGTATGGATATAGGTATCTACTGGTGCTGGTGGATACGTTTTCAGGATGGGTGGAAGCCTACCCAACTGAAAATGAAACAGCCATGGTAGTAGTTAAGAATTTGATAGCAGAAATCTTTCTGAGATTTGGCTTCTGCTTAGAATAGGGTCAGATAACAGCCCAGCCTTTATAGCACAGGTGACTCAACAATTGGCTAAAGCCCTAGGTATAAATTGGAAACTGCACTGTGCATTTCAACCCCAAAGTTTGAGACAGTTTGAAAGAATAAACTGCACCTTAAAAGAAACCCTAACCAAGTTGGCTCTGGAGTCTGGTGAAAACTGGGTGAGTCTCTTTCCTTTTTCCCTCCTTAAAGCCAGATGTACCCTCTACATGCAGGGCATTACACCCTACAAAATATTATTTACAGACCCCACCCCTGTTGCCCAAGTTGGGGTTAGAAAAAATATCTGAATATGACAACCAATATCTTTTCTCTACTCTAAAGATGCTGGACCAGATTAGACAAACCATCAATCAGATGGTCCAAGAAGCCCATCTCCCTTGTTCAAGTACTAACCCTCCTTTATTTCAGGCACAGCCCAGAGATCTGGCCTGGGTTTGATATCTCCAGGCTGGAACACTGGAGCCACAGTGGACCAGCCCATATGTGGTGATCCTCACAACACACATGGCAGTAATAGTCACAGGGAAAAGGCACTGGATACATGCATCCCACCTAAAAACCATCAGGTCTGGAACAGAGGACTCAAAAGCAGGAAAGTAGACAGTCATCAGGACCAAAAACCAGTTATAAAACAAGATTCACTGGATAATTTAAAACTAAGTGTGGGGAAGGAGGGGGGAATATAACAATGCCCTGGCAAATAAGTTTGCTGTCCCTCCTGGTTACTAGCATTTGTGGTAGTAGTGTCTTTCAGTTAACCTCCTATTACTGGAGCATAACCAGAACCGAAAATAGGATGGTTCTAAATGCTACTCAAACTACAAAGAAAAATCCTACCCTACCTTTCATTTTATGTTCCCTCCTTGGAGAAGAATATCACATCCCTTTACAAACTCTTTTACAAGTTGGGGATGTGGAAACCAGAATTTAGAAAAAAGACTAGCTCAGGTTCAGTTCTTTGTCTGCCCTGCAAATGGGCACCCAGAACATAATACCAGAGACAGTACAACTGTGCCCAATGGGGTTGTGAAATCTTAGTCCTTGGAATTCCAAAGATACTGCCATCAGCCTCAATAGGGTAGCAAGGCCCCAGAACCTAACCCTAGAGTGCAGCAAACTCATCCACATCCATATCATTAATGGGTCTGATGATGCCTGGGAGAGAGGTAAAACATGGGGCCTCAAGCTATATGTAACTGGTCAAGACCCCAGAATTGAGTTCACTATCCAGCAAGGTGTTCTTAAACCTCCTCCACCTAATCCGGTCGGCCCCAACTGAGACGTTTTCTGTAATTCAGAAGCGGAACTCCACCTAATAATAAACCAGAAAACCTAACCTACCCCAACCAAAAACCCCCTAGAGCCCCCTTGTCCATGTTGTCCTCTGTCTTCACCTTCCTAAACAATAGCCAACCAAATGCTACCAAAGATTGTTACCTCTGCCTAAACCCCCAACCTGCTTATTATATTGGGAGAGAGGCAAATGAGAGCATTATTCCCAATGCATCACTGCATGTTCAAAAAATATCAGTAGACAAGAGCCAAAAGCTGTGTAAGTGGGGTCATAAGCCAATTCTAACTCTAGGGGACCTACAAGGAAATGGCAACTGTTTTACCCCCTTCTCATCCAGAATCAATATAACTTTCCTAAGCCCCCACTGTTCATCAGTTATTTTCTCTAACAAAACTGATGAATTCTATTACTGGAAAGCTTCTAGTGGCACCTGGTTTGCCTGTACCCAAGGAATCACCCCTTTTCTCTTACCTCAAACCCTGTCACAATCTAAAACTAAAGAAAGTATCTCATTAGTTAGAAACAGGCTAAGGGAACAAGAAAAACTTAGAACCAAAAGTGCTTATTGGTATGAAAGCCCATTCTCGTGGTCCCCATGGCTAACCACTTTAATCACTGCTGTTGCAGGACCACTTGTCCTAGTCCTACTCAGATTTCTAGTAGGCCCTATTTTCATTAGCTGCCTCGGTTCCAACATCCAAAAAAGAATACAAGCAGTAAAGGTAATGATATTATGCACTCATTACAATCCCTTGGCCACTGATGCAGAGTCAATTGTTTGACTAATGCTATTACAAGAGTGAGGAATGAGAAGGAGGTAAAACAGTAGCAGGAAATTCCCAGTAGAAAAATCCTCTAATAATTGCGTGTGGAAACCAGGTGCCCATCCATGTCTGAAAAAATCAGGATGTCAAGCCTCAAAGATCAACCACTACCCGCTCCCTGCTGGAACGCTAATGGAAAACATCAGCTTTTGGAACATTGCTTGCTTGCTTTGCTATAGAAATATGTATGATGATAAAAACAAAATTGGTTTTGGTTGCTATAGAAATATGTATGATGATTAAAACAATCCTGTTTTCAGTTGCTATAGAAATATGTATAATGATTGAACCAATCCTGCTTTTGGCACGTGCCTACAAGAATTGGCCACGTGAGAAGGAGTTCTATAAAAACCAAAATCACTGGACATTAGGCACCGCTCTCACTAGGGAGTGCGCCCTGGCTGGTAATAAAAGTTTCGTTGAAATTTTCTCTTGAGAGACATTATTTGCATGAAGCGTTCCACTTGAAACTTTAAAGAATATTAAATAATGCATCTCATCCAAGTAAATAGAAGAAAAAGAAACTGAACAAAAATAGTCAGTCTAAAACAAAGTATTCAGGATTTCCTGGGTTGCCATTTTAGCCTTTGTTCTGGGGCCATCTTACTCGTGCATCTTTGGAAGCTGCACCTTTCTTATCCTTCAGAAACCTGAAAGGTCCAGGGTTTATTTATGGGGTGTTGTTTTTTCCCCATCATAAATCAAGTGCTATATCACTTCCCCATTTCCTAGTTATGAAGTCACCAAACTGGATGTGATGCTCATTGAAGCAAGAAGAGCCACGAATGATAGAACAAATAAAAAGGAGATATTGTTGCTCTTCCCAAATTGGATGCTTAGATGATTGATATTGGATCTTTCCTCTTTTCTAATGAATGCATTCAATGCTATAAATATACCTTTAAGCACTGCTTTTGCTGCACACCACAAACTATGAAGATAAATAGGACATTAAGAAGCAGAAAGAAACACATAACAAAAGGCTTGCGAGTAAAGCTATATCCACTTCCACAACAGTACAGACTTAAGATAAAGGCAGAGAATGTAAGAAAGTTGGAAAATATTTTCTCTGACTGTAACCATTGTTTCTTCAAAATAACACTTCTATGAATGTAAGGTCACTTTGAAGGAATTTGCATCATGTTTACCTAAGCATGAAGGAATCTACTTAAGGAAAAAAGAATGAAGACAATGAGTTTGCCAGTTTGCCCCTCATGCTAATCCTCTGATTTAAGTGTAATGAGGGTGAAGTTTTCTTGGAAATTCAAACTCATGAAATACCTGAGAATTAAACCTTCAGAGAAACCATTTGGGATTTCATGAATTTGGGAATGCTAGAGTCACATCAAAGAAACATGCAGCAGTAAAACCCTCTGCATGGAAGGAATATTGGAAATCCTTCAGCCAGGCATTAAATCTCATTTAGAATGAAATATTCATACATTAGTTAGTATTGTAATTAACATGGGAATTCTTCCATTTGAAACAAAATCTCATGGAATATGAGAAAATTTACACAAAAGGGAAGCCATATGAGTGTCCTGTATGTAGTCTGCTCTTTTCATGCCCTTTGAATGGATAATTTGGTTATAATTTAAAAGAAATTATGAAAATAGTACACAATGAAATAATACAAAGTGGTTGACTTGAAGATATTGATTTGTATCTGCAATATTACTGGGGTGGGGGGCAATTCCCTGGACCCTTTGCAAATACAGTAGCCCATAAAAGAAAAGTGCCCACTCCCCTCGGCCCTCTCTCCAGGTGCCTGGACATGATATGGCCTCCCTCAGCAAGAGTGAGTACGGAGCCTGAGGAGCATGGACACGTCTTTGTGAAGGCCACACTGCTCTCTACACATGGTCAGTTAGAGGGTTGTTAGCACCACTAGAGAAGATGGACTTTCTGCTGCTTACTCCCCAATGAAGACCTGCTATAGTGACTCACATCACTAACTGAGGCTGTGAGTGCTGAGTAAAGTGTTCTCCCTGTCCTCCTTTGTGGATCCGGAACCTATGATGATGGCTTTCATTGGGGCTCTGAGAGTTTATTTTCCTCACAGGACATTCCCTCTCTGGCTTGGGGGAACTGCAGTGAACATGTGTTGCATTCCAGCTTCTTAGGTTGTTCATAAGCTTCTTCTCATAAAACCCCTCTGTTCTCTTCTGGGATTGATTTGGTCTGCATCATTTTCAACACTGTTAAAAATGTGTTAAAAATTTAATATTTAATTAGTCTGAGAAATACCTGGCATCTACACCCTCTGAAGTTTTCTGCAAACTTGGCACTCTATCACAATCTCACTTCTATTCTTGTCAGCCCTAGGTTCCAGAACTTCCTGGGATTCCCATAGTATTTATTAGGATCACTGGCCTAATGTTGCTCATTATGGTGATGTTATTGCTGTAGTATATGATGTAATGTAAATTTTGACATGTCCTTCCTGACACCAAACGGTTTCATCTTAGCATTGCTCTTTCTTTAGCTGCATCAAGATTGGAGAAGGGGAATGTAGAACAGGAAGCAGGAGACCTGAGTCTGTGCCTGAGACCCAGGAAGGATACAGCCTCCTCAGATGGTCCATGCTGGATGCCAAGGGAAGGAGGGAAGGGCAAAAGTAGCAGGAGCAGGAAGACTCCTCTCTGTGCCTTGACTCCTCTGCTGAACCAGATCCCAGGTCCCATGCTTTTATGTGCCCCCACACACCTGGCCAACCCCTGCCTGAGGCAGCTACATCACACTATGGCATCTGTGACTTCATACTAGTCCCCAAATCATGTGACTCCACTGCCTGACTCCCTGTCTTGCACACCTTGTTGGCCAAGAGCACTTCCCCCTCCATCTAACCAGTAGTCATTCCTGCCTAGTTTGGAGACACCCACAGTTTACAGGTGAATTCAATGGGCAGCAGCATCACACTGCCATTTGGGAACAGGGCAGCTCTCCAAACCTGTGTCCCTAGATGTTTGAGTTTCCCAAGCACTGCCAATGCAAAATACCAGAAATACGTTGGCTTTTATTGGAATTTATTAGGGTTAAAGTTACAGTTCTGAGGCTGTGAAAATGTCCAAATCAAGGCATCATCAAAAATGGGGTCTTAACAAGGGTTAGCTGCTGCTGGACTCCTTCCAAAGCAAAAGGTTGGGCCTGCCTGTCTTTCTCTGCCTTCTCCTCCAAACTCACTTTCTCCCTGAGCTCAGCAGTTGGCCATGACACAATTGCACACAACTCTCCCTTCTCCTCTGGCTTGGATATATTCAGCTTCAAGCAGCTCCATGACTCCAGCTTCTGGCCTCTTCCTCAGGCTCTTGGTTTTCTGTGTCTCTCCACAGTAGTAGGAGATCCTGGAGCCCTCTTCCACATGACAGGGTATACATGGCAGCACTCTTTCTCTTTGTGTTCCATGTATGTAGGACTTCAGCACAATGATTGGTGCCAACCTGGTGACTGAAATCTAATCAGCGGCCTTTAACTAAACAAAAGCAATCTAACCAAAAGTGACAAAATCAAAATGTCCCTTATCTGAATCTAACCAAAATGTCCTACATACAAAAGGCTTACATACACAGCAATAGGTTTGTAAGAACATACTTTTCCAGGGTCCACACAAGACTCAAATGAAGGCATTAACCAAAGGCACAGGGATTAGGAGGGTCTCCTAAATCCAGGAGAAGTGGGAACTCATGTAGTAGTGGCTGTACTTTGGATGTGGCCATCATTGAGCAAAATGGGATGGTGATCACGTTTGCCTTGGTCCCTAGAATGTTACCAAGAATAACTCAATATACTGTGCTTTCTCCAGAAATCTTAGCTCAAAAACTCAGGTGTGCCATTATTCCCATCCTCAGAGTCAGAGCACACAGATTTTGCCTGGGGGTGGGGGGGCAAGTAGCAGGTTGTAAAACTGAAAGCCCCTAATTTCTTCTCCAAAGAACTGATTACATTTTAAAAAGAATGGAGAAATTCAACCCTAAGCATGCTCTCAAAAGCAGTGGAGATCTTAGAGGGCCTGAGATTTAATTCATCTCACTCTTTCAGGAAGAAGTGAAATAAATACTTTTATAGATGAGTAAGAACTAATAAAGCTTGGTAGCAGCAACTCACTTTAAAAGAAATGGAGAAGAATATTCTTCAGTCAGAAAGAAAATAATCTCAGAAGGTTCAAGATTCAAGATGGATTGAAGAATAATAACTGTTAATTAAATTCATATATCTAAATGACTATTGAATGGATAAAGTAATAATGGTATACATGGCCTAGGATATCAATAAAGTGTTAAAATACCCCATAAAATAATATATAGAATAAGATGGGTAAATGGATATGTAGCAGTTTGATATCATTATGAATTCCAAAAATTGATATTGGATTATGCTTGTAAACAGGTCTGTTAATCTGGGCATGATTAAGTTATGATAAGGGCATTAACTGGGCCACAGTTGGAAGGGCATTGAGCCCCGACCATTGGGGGTAGGGTCTCAAACATAAAAAAACATGGCAAAGACAAAGCTGGGGTGGTTTTTGATGTTGGAGTTCTGATGAGTAAGGACAGAAGGCCCCGGGGAAAAGAGACAAACCCTTCACCTGACAGTTCACAGGTGGCCTTGTGGAGAGAGGCAAAGCTTAGAGTACCTCATAGTCTACAGCTGACCTTGTGGAGGAAACAGAGTAGCTGAGCCCAGAGAAAAAGGCAGCCCTGTGAAGAGAGAAACCCAGGTAACCTGAACACTGGCACATGTCAGCAGCTGTCTTGCTCCAAGATGGGGTAACAGACTTTGGTGAAGGAAGAAACTTGTGCTTTACGGCCTGCTAAGTGTAAGCTTCTACCCCAAATAAATACCCTTTATAAAGACCAACAGATTTCTGGTATTTTGCATCAGCACCCATGTTGGAAAACATGCTGACAGCCAGAGCATAAAGGGTTAAGCATTTAAAACTCATGCTTGCTGGCAGAGAAACATTAGTAAATGTCCCGAAAGACACTGCATACTGCAAACATCAGTACGAGGCAGAGTTCAATGAACACACCATTGAGATGTTATTGTCTGAATTGCCAAGAAAGATTGGGAACACAGAAACAGGCAGTGCTCTCATATACCAAGCTGAGGAACTAGTGAAGGACGCCCTACTTTTGTTATCAGCTTTGTATTTAAAAAAGCAGCTTCACCTTAAATAAACTTGCCTGCATTCCACATGGAATGAGGTCCCCTGGTCCCAAACTTTCTTTGGATCATTCCCGGCACTGTCTACCTCTATACTGAATTACAACAGATGGTGCCTAACGTGGGGCACACCTAGTCCTTTCTCTGGAAAAGTGCCATGGAAACAAGGATTGCTGGGTCAGACAGTCCTTGCATTCTGTGTAGTAAGTAAAATAATCTTGAAAATCAGGGTAATGGGTAATCAGTCAACTCGGTTAGAGGAATATTCCCAAGTTTTGAAAACCCTGTTAAATAAATACAGGGGTAACTGTGACAGCCCACCAGTTACTAGATCTCTTTTCTCTTGTACAGAAACATTGTTATTGGTTTCAGCCACAAGGGTGGAATGTATTAAATTTGAAACAATGGAAACTAGTAATGAAATCATTGAGGTGAGCTTATCAAAAAGGGGAAATAGTTCCTCTTCAAGTCTGGACTCTCTGTCATCAAATAGCCGCTGCCTTAGATCCTCTACAATCTGAAGAAGAAGAAAATGAAAATGTTACTTATACAAAAGGTGTTGATGATAACACTCAACAGCCTGTTTTAAAGGAAGGGAGTTTTGAAGTTCCAGGAGGTTGCACTTGTGATCAGGAAGATGTATGGTCTTTGTATAGTCTTATTTCTGTTGATGTTGAACCATTACAGTCAGATGAAAATGAAGATATTAAAATGGATACTGCTATTGCTAAAACTATAGCAGAACAAGCTAATGATGATTTCAATGTAAATATATATGAAAAAATTAATGAACAGTCAAAAACAGATAAACTCATGTCTAATAAAAAGAAAAAAAGAAAAGAAAAAGGGAGTTTGTGGAAATTTTCCAGCGGTCATCAAGCCGTCCACTCCAAAAGATGATTTATTTTCTTTTGAACCAGTGTCTGCACCTCCTAAGGTACCTACTGATCCATTTTTTACAACATTTGATAACCCTTTAAATGTTTCTGTTTTTGTGCCAGCACCATCCTCTTCAATTATGAAAAGTATAGCACAGGGAAGTAGAGAAGAAAATTCAGAAGCTATGCATTTTTTTTTTTTTACTTTTCCAGTAAAAGTAACTCAAATTCCAGTCAATGCTAACAATCCCCAAGGGGGTGTATGATATGAGCATGCTCCTACTCCTTTTAGAACTATCAAAAAATTAAAACAAGCATTCACTCAATATGGTGTAGATTCTCCTTATAGCCAAGAATTGGTGCAAGAAATGGCACAAGCAAACAGATTAATACCCTGGGACTGGGATTTGTTAGCTCAAGCTCTTCTTAATTCAGGAAAATTTTACAATTTAAAACTTGGTGGGCTGATGAAGTTAATATTGTAGCACGATGAAATCAACAGCAAAATCCACCAGTGCTTATTACTGGTGAACAAATATTGGGAACAGGTCAATGGGCTGGGATTCCTCGCCAAGCTCAATATGATATTGCCATTGTACAAGTGTGATTGTGCTGCCTAGCTGCCTGGTGATGAATCTCCACCCCTGGACAGACTGTACAATCATCTTCAAAAATTGTTCAAGGAAATACTGAACCCTGTGCTGAATTTGTAGAAAGGCTGGCAGATGTAGTCAACAAGACAGTAATTCAACCTGATCTTAAAGAAATGCCTGTTCCAAAAGATTTAGTAAGATAAATATTAGGAAAATCTAACATCAGTTACAGGAGCATCACCATTCTATCAAAAGAGTTAGCTAAGATAAAGACCACATTCCGAGAGCAAATTTGTAAACCTCCTATTGCCTACATAATGACAGGGGCTAATAGAATTAAACCACTAAAAAGTAAAAAAAAAAAAAAAATTGGCAACATTGGTGTTTTCTGTTTTGTTCCCATGCTGATTCAGGTTGGGCCAGTGTGGCCAAATTGATAAAATTAGTGTAAAATTTTTATTAAGGTGTTAAAAGGAACATTCAGATTTAAATCACTAGCTTACTCCTGAACTTTGAGCCTAAGTGTACTAAAGAGTAGTAATTCAAAATATACATGTTAAATATCTGTATAAAGTGCTAAATTAGATCTTATCTATATTTATGCTTTAAGTTGTCCTGGCTGGTTGCTGATTATGAACAAAAGTGTTTCAAAGAACAAGCTTATATATTAAAGGTAACACAGATTCCAGAAAAAAATCTTAAAAACAGTAAAATCAAAGATGTGAAGTAATGGAGGGCTTGAAGACAGCCATACCAAAGGAGTGAAAATTATGGGTAAAATTAGTAACTGTTGGCATTCATGAACTGGGTCCATGAAAAAGGTGCCATGGATGAGAAAGAATAAGACAAAGAGAAGAAAAAACTGGGATCAGGGGACTCTCTGTCCAATGTGGAGAGAAGAGCCCAGACACATCATAAAGTGTGGCTTTTATTTTGGCTTTAGAACAAAGAAAATATATATGTGCATATGCAAAGGCAATACATACTTGACAGTTTACGTTTTACTAAAATCAGCAAGTCTTAAAGTTTAATGGCTCAGTTCCTCTTTACATTCTTGCAAGTCGCAGACATTGTAAATCTTATAAGCTCAGGATGTTTCCCCACCCAGCTCCTATCAGCATGAGACTGGAAGGCTTTTCTTCTACATTCCAAGGTGACCTGCTTTCTGTCAGTAGTCCTGGCCTTTAATTGAAACTCCATCATTTCCCCCTTTTTTATTAATTATTTTTCAGTGAAGATCATAGGAACCATTATACAAGCTGATACAAGGTGACCTCCTGTCACACATTGTCTTCTTCCATAGGCTCTTGTGACAGTGCCTGTCTTAGGTTGTCCACCTCTGAGAATCTTACCCATCATTGACTTCCAGTCAAGCTTTTGGTCTCTTACGTGGAAGACAATTTCATTAATATTTATACTTCTTCAGGTTCCTTAAGTGAATATTTTTGTGCAGATAATTAGTATTAAGATCAAGGGGTTACCAGTAGAATATCTCTACTAAACAATGTAAAATTAGTTTTTCATGGCCAAGTTTCTTAACATAAATGCATTTATCCCAACTAATTCTTCATTTTTTCTATGAATGTATGTCATTACTCTACCCTTGATAATACAAACAATTAAAATACATATAACAATAATTCCTAATCCAATCCAAAATAATATTTGAAATTTTTGTTTCCACCAGTGAAACAGATTGATAGTATTTAAATTTTCAGACAAATCATTTCAAAATTCTGTACCAGCAGTTTCTTTCAATTCGTTTTGAGACATGCTCAATGCCTTCTTTTGCAATTCTAAAATATCTTAAGAAATATTATGCTTATATCCAATCAAATGATTTTTCACTTCTTCCCAATCATTTTCACTATTATTATAAGTCAAAAGAGTAATACAAAAAGAACTTTCATTCCAATCACGTTTAAGAGCTCTTAACAAGTTTAAATTATAAATGTGATTACCCAAATGTATAATAGTTGTTTCAAGAACATTCTTACGATTATTCAGTTCCATGTCAATGTGAGACTGGCTATGCCACATCTCACTAGCATTTTTATGCCAGTCCTTAACATACTGTTGAGTCTGGACTCCTTGATGCAGGGCTGTGCCAGTGACAGCTGCAGCAGTTATGATGCCAATCAGTCCCAAAATTCCTGCTATTAAAAATTCAAATATTCTTTTAGTTCTTTTCAAATAATGGTCAAGGAAATGCCACAGCAACTGGGATTCTGGAGACTGCTGCCAATGTCTGGTCATCTGAACTGGTAACCATAGTCCTTTTCTTCTTCTTGCTATAAAAAGAATTTGATTTTCCTGCATATATGAATTCCTAAAACATGTAAATAAAGAGCAATTGGAGCAAGTAATGTTCTGTTCACCAAAAGTTACTTTTCCAATGACAAAATCTATAGGATCTTGTAAACATACTGTAAGAATTTGAGTTGATTTTCTTTTTAAAATAGTAATATTAACTTTACTGTCTTGCCATTCAAAAATTGGACAAGTTCCCAAAAATAATTTCCACAAATAACTTTGAGTTTTGTTAAGTTTAGTGTCCCATGGTTGTGGGATACATCTTCCTTGATTTTTCCAATTCATTGAGATGTTAGCAAATGCTGTATTACCAAAATTCCAGAAATAAGGATTACTGTCATTAGTAATTATGGCTGAATTATTAATGAACCAAGATATGGTTGTGTTTTTAATATGCTTCCGTATTCCTATAAGGGCCTGATATTTAGCTTTTAGCTGGAAGTTTTGAATTAGCAACTGATACTAGAGTTTTGGTTGACTATGTTTAAGATTAATGAATTTGATACTATAGATGCCAACTTGTGAGTATTTTGCTAATTCCTGAGGAAGGGGCCAGCCTCCCCAGGAAGGAACACAATACTCCTTGGGGAGTATATTTTAAGCTTTATGCATCAGTCCCTGGGAGAATGGCCAGCTCCTCCAGGGAAGGATACAATACTTTTGAAATGTACTTTATCTTTTTCAATTTGTTAAAAGCATCCTTGATGTGCTCACTATTTTAGTTTCCATTTTTGAAAAAGTGTATATATATATATATATATATATATATATATATATATATATATTATTAGCAGAGATGGAGTAAATCAGATGAACTTAAGTTAAAGCCTCTGCCTTTTGATTTTTAGGCAGAGAGGTAGTTTTATAATGCATATTATTATATTTTAAAATAATTAAAATTATGATTAATAACAGTATACTTTTATTTAGTATTACAATGAAACATTATTAAATTTTCAGTAATTTTATACACCTTCAAAGCATTCATATGAAACTTTTATTCAAACAACCCCAATTGTCATAAAATTAGAAAATTTCTTTTATTTGCATAACAGTTTTAAATACTTCATTCAACTTATAATATATCATATGAACTTAACTATTTTTAGCATTTCATTTTTTTCTAGGTAAAAGACCAAATCATTTGTAACAGTTTGAAATAAAAGGCTTCTTTTTGAGAAAGCAGGTTTAAACATTATGTTCTTTTAAAGGAGATAAAACTTGTTTCTTCAATGAAACGATAAGGTTAAAGTAGAAGAAGCTACTTTGATAAAACACTTTCTTTTTTGCATACTGATTATTCAGGAGAAAAAGTGTATAAATTATTATTAAAATAGATTAATGACAAGAAACTTTGGGAAAGAAGAAAACTTTAACTTTCTTTTAATAACTAGTCATTTTTATCTTAGGATAAAATTACTTTCCTTTCTTTAATAATCAAATCACATTCTAGATACCTTCCATACTTAAGTTACCACAATGATTTTGGAAACTGTTTCTAAACAAACTTCCCACAGCATACAATTACCATCAACATTAAACAAACTTGTTAGAATAGTGATTTAGTTTATTTATAATTATTTTTATTATTTTCAATTAATACCCATATTTATTTATTAATATAAGAGCTTATTTAATGTTGGCCATTTGAATAGAGCTCTTTTAATAATTTTTAGTCATCAATTTAATATTAACATCCAGAGGTATCAAAATATACAGACACTGAACAACCAGACAAACACAAAACAAGTTACAACACATTAATAGAAACATACATCTTTGATTTTACTGTTTTCGAGAATTTTTCTGGAAGCTGTATTGCTAAGTTTTCTTACTTTTCCAGTGGTTTAATTTTATTACCTTCTATCATCCCGAGCCTTATCATTATGTAAGCAGTAGGAGGTTTATGAAGTTGCTGCTGGAACTGAAGGGTTAACATCCACAGCTGGAGTTGAAGAGCTATTAACAGCTTGAAAAGTGCCCTAGGGATCCCTTCCTGGTTGCCATGGCAACACAAGTCTCTGCAGGAGGCTCTGGGTGGTCACTTTCCTGCATTCATAGTCATACAGATGTAAATTGGCCACAAGCTGATCAGAGACAGAATCTTCCACCTCCACATTTTCAGAGGGCTTACTAGATTCTGTTTGAAGAGGCTTAAGAGCCAGAGTAAAAAGATGTTTAGCTGTATCAGAAACAGGAGGAATATTCAAATAAGCTCCCCATTGGTATAATAAGTTTTTTCTCATAAGTTTTCTGACTTATTAATGAGACTGCAATTTTTAAGATATTTAGAACAGCATTCGTTGTCCCAGAGTTACCCTGTCTGGCATATTGGACACATACGAGTTGGTATTAATCTATTATTGCTGCTAGATGGAGCCCTCACACCAGTTTTGGCTTGGCAATCCTTTTACATATGACCCGGTTTCCCACATTTAAAGCAATTTAAATTATTAATCATAAGACTATGTCCCTTTAGAGCGGTTGTAAGAAGGGTCAAGTTATATGTATTAGACCCAATGTCTTGGCATGCCCTTATATAATCCTGTAAAGTATCTTCATTTGCCTTTATCAGATGTAAAGCCTTTTACATACACTGTTAGCATTATCAAAAGCCAACATCAGAATAAGCATTTCTTTAAGATCAGGCTGAGTTACTGTCTTGTTGACTACATCTACCAGCCTCGCTAAAAATTCAACATATGGTTCAGTATTTCCTTGAACAAATTTTTTTTTGTTTTTGTTTTTGTTTTGTTTTTTTTTTTAAAGATTTTATTTATTTATTCATTTATCCCCCCCTTGCTGCTTGTGCTCACTGGGTCAGCTAACCACGCCGTGCGGGCGGGCTTGCCTTCACCAGGAGGCCCCGGGTTCGGTTCCCCGGGTTCGGTTCCCGGGGCCTCCCATATGGTAAATGGGAGCCCTACTGATTGAGCCACAGTCGCTTCCCCCCTTGAACAAATTTTGAAAATGATTGTACAGCCTGTCCAGGGGTGGAGATTCATCACCAGGGGGCTAAGCAGCACAATCGAACTTGTACAATGGCAATATCATCATATTGAGCTTGGCAAGGAATCCCAGCCCATTGACTTATTAATATTTTTTCAGCAGTAATAGGCATTGATGGATTTTGCTGTTGATGTCATCATGCTACAATATTAGCTTCATCAGCTCACCAAGTTTTAAATTGTAAAATTTCTGCTGAATTAAGAACAGCTCAAGCTAACAAATCCCAGTCCCAGGGTATTAATCTGTCTGCTTGTGCCAGTCCTTGCACCAATCCTTGAGTATAAGGAGAATTTAATTGGAGCATGCTCATACTGTACACCCCCTTGGGGGTTGTAACTTGAGTTACTGTTACCAGAAAAGTAGAAAAGAGCTGTATAGCCTCTGAATCTCCTTCTCTACATCGCTGTGCTATACTTTTCATAATTGAAGAGGACGGTGCTAGCACAAAAACAAAGTTTTGGAGGGTCATCAAATGTTTTTAAAATGTTTTAAAAATGGATCATTAGGAGGCACAGACACTGGTTCAAAAGACAATAAATCATCTTTTGGAGCAGATGGCATAGTGACCATTGAAAATTTCCATAAACTTCCTTTTTCCTTTCCTCCTTTTTATTAGACATGATTTTATCTGTTTTTGCCTGTTCATTAACTTTTTCATATATGTTTTCATTAAAATCACCAATAGCTTGTTCTGCTATCTGCCCAGCAATAGCAGTATCCTGTTAAATATCTTCATCTTCATCTGATTGCAAAAGTTCAAGAGCAACAGAAATAAGACTATACAAAGACCATACATGAAGGGGAATTTTTTCTTCTTTTTGACAAGCCTTTTTAAAGATTTCTTCACTAACTTCCATTGTTTCAAGTATAAAATATCCCACCCTTGTGCCTGAAACCAATAACAATGTTTCTATACAAGAGAAAATATTTCCTCAAAAGCCAAGGATTTAATAGTTACACCAGTGCTTTTTAATAAAGTTTTTAACACTTTAGAGTACTCTTCAAAGTTCAACTGCTGATTACCCATTACTTTGATGATTCCAAGGATGAAGCTTACCTTTTCTGTTTTCTTTTTCTTTAAAACCACTCTCAAGAGCTCCTTCCTCCGTGCACTGACTGAAAGAAAAGTTTCATTTTCAGTGCCCCACGTTGGGTGCCATATGTTGGCATTCAGGAACTGGGCCCATGAAAACAGTGCCACGGATGAGAAAGAATAAGATAAAGAGAAGAAAAAACTAAACTAAGATCAGGGGACTCTTGTCTGATATGGAGAGAAGATCCCAGCCACATCATAAAGTGTGGCTTTTATTTTGGCTTTAGAACAAAGAAAATATATATGTGTATATGCAAAGGCAATAGATACATGACAGTTTACATTTTACTAAAATCAGCAAGTCTTAAAGGTTAATGGCTCAGTTCCTCTTTACATTCCTGCAAGTGGCAGACATTGTAAATCTTATAAGCTCAGGATATTTCCCCACCTAGCTCCTATCAGCATGAGACTGGAGGGCTTGTCTCCTACATTCCAAGGTGACCTGCTTTCTGTCAGTAGTCATGGCCTTTAATTGAAACTCCATCAAGTAAGCTTTATGTTTCTGTTAGTGTATCATAATTCTTGTTGTATTTGTCTGTTTGGTCAGTATCAGTGTATATTTTGATACCTCCAGATGGTACTATTTTAAATTAATAAATGAAAATTATTATGAGCTCGGTTCAAATGCCCAAAAGTTATATATGCACTTATATTAATAAATAAATATGGGTATTAGTTTAATATAATAAAACTAGTTATACTCAAACTAAATCATTATTCTAAAATGTTTGTTTCAGGTTGATGGTAATTATATGTTGTCAGAAGTTTGCTTGGAAGTAGTTTACAAAATCATTGTGGTAAGTTAAGTATGGAAGGTATATAGAATGTGCTTTTATTATTAAAGAAAAGAAAGTAATTTTATCCTAAGATAAAATAAGTAGTTATTAAATCAAAGTAAAATGTGGGACAAAACCTGAATGAATACAAAATTACAAAAGGCTGGTAGAAAAAAAAATGTTTGTGGTCAAAGCTAAGTAAAATTTAAGCAGTCTATCTATCAAAAATTTAAAAGCTTTAATGTCAAACAATGTAATAATATAAAGTCAAAGTTTTATTCTTTCTCAAAGTTTCTCAAGTCAGTAGTATGTTTTATTAAAAGTTTTCTCCTAAATAATCAATATGCAATAAAAAAGTCTGTTTTATCAAAATAGATTCTTGTACTTTAACCTTATCATTTCCATGGAGAAACAGGTCTTATAACTTTTAAAATGAACACAATGTTCAAACTTGTTTTCTCAAAGCCAAATCCTGAAAAATAGCTTCTATTTCAAACTGTCACATATAAGTTGGTCTTTTACCTTAAAAAAAGGTAAAATACTAAAAATAGTTAAGTTCATGTGATATAAGTTGAATGAAGTATTTAAAAGTGTTATATAATTAAAAGAAATTTTCAAATTTTATAACAATTAAAGTTATATGAATAAAATTTTCATATGAATACTTTAAAAGTGTATAAAATTCTAAAAATAAAGTAATGTTTCAATATAATAGTAAATAAAATATGTTATTAATCATAATTTTTAGTTAAAACTACAAAAAAAGAGCAGCAATTAAAGGCTGCCTGGGTAGTGCATAACAGTAAATTGTAGTAAAATAAAATAACACCACTGCAGCAAGCAGCAGTCCAAAATATTGCTAGCTTATTGCAAAAAAATTAATATCCAGTTATGTCACTGTCACTTTGTTTTAAAACCTGCTAAAGCTTTCTTTAATATTTTTTTAAAGAAGTCAAGCCAGCCCACATTTCCCTTCCTGTAAAATAGCCAAAAGTAACTCAAGTTTGTATTCAGCATGTATAGCCCCAATTTAAATTATAATGTTAACAACAAAACCAATATGAGTTTTAAAATTACAAGTTAATGTATTACCCCACAGCCCAAATAGGAAATACTAAGTTGTTTTTACCTATGCCTCAAATTATACAAAATAATGAAATTGAAGTCATTCTAATCAGGCTACTAAAAATCTTAAACACTTAAGAAATAAAAGTTTATTCATTGGATGTCTGTTGTATAATCTACTATAGTCATGAATTATGTAAAATATGTTTAAATACTGATCAAAACATTAATACAGTACATTGCATACTTAAGTAATTTAATAACTTGTATATTACATGTAAATGTGTTTTATTAAATGTATACATACATCTCTTATTTTGAGTTTCAACAGTACTGAAACCAAATGGATTAAAAAACAAGTCTAGTAAGTATTGTTCAAGCCTAAAAGTAAAGCATCATACAAAAAACTTTGTTAATCAACAAACCAATGCCTTACTAGTTAACACTTTTCATATTTCAGCAAGAATATTGACAATTAAAATAGTAAGCACATAAAAGAGGTTTTGTAACAAATTTAAAAAGATAACATGTATTTCAATGGGTGTTGTATTCCTCCCTGGGGGAGCTGGCCATTCTCTCAGGGATTAATGCATAAACCTTAAAATGTAATGTCCAGGGAGTATTTTGTTCCTTCCTGAGGAGACTGACCCCTTCCTCAGGAATTAGCAAAATACTCACAAGTTGGCATCTATAAGTATCAAATTCATTAATCTTAAACACAGTCAACCGAAACTCTAGTATCAGTTGCTACTTCAACACTTCAACACTTTCCAGCTAAAAGCTTACCAATATTTATTGGTTAGTATATATATATAAGACTGCTATATTTATCTGTCATTCTGTAACATTGTTCAATAACTTAATCTTTTAATTAGTTATGATGTTTCTCACCCTAATTGTCAGTATAAGCTTATTAAACTAAATATATACTAATGTTTATCTTGTATCTATCCAGAACTCTAACCAAAAATAAGCCAAGTATATCAGTGTATCCCCTGATTTAGTAAGCCTGAATGTATGTATATTTATCATTAAAAATTAGCAGTTTAACATCTATTTATAAATGCTACAAAAACAAAAAAGGGGAATTTGTGAAGTGTGAGAACAATAATATGAAGCATTATTTACAATAAATTTTTTAAGCCAAAGGTCAGAATCAGATACATCAGTAGCAGAGCATTTCTGGCAGAAATCAAACAAAAATACAGAAACAAATAATAGACAACTAGTTTATTGAAAGCATAAAGATAATAATCAATGGGAAAAGGCAGAAGTTAAGTTAGGATATAGGGTCGAGGTTTTGCTCTTATCATTACAGATAAAGGAGACCAACTTTGGGTCCTGTCCAGACATCTGAAACCTAGACATAAACAAGCCAAAAAAGATGACACAAAAAGCAGAAAAGAAGGTAACTTCTAAAAGTCAATATGTCACTCTAACACAGTTATTCTTTGCTATGCTTACCTTGACGATCACAGCAGTAAGTAGTGCACTTTCACATAATTATACATATTGGGCTTATAGTACTAATTCACCTCTTTTAGAATTGTTGACAAATCCTACACTGTTTATAATAATTAGTTTTTTCATTTTCCTGGGCCCATTGTTTCTCGCCTTCCTCTAAAACCTGAGGAGGAAGGGAAATTTATTGAAAATGTAACCTTGCCTTTTCTTGAATGACCTATCTGCATAGGATCCATCAATCCATATATACAGCCCCAAAATTATAGTAGAAAGTGATAAATGGCATACATGCCATGTTTCATATGAGGCTGTGCTCTTTAATAATTCCTATAGAA
Source organism: Tolypeutes matacus (assembly GCA_026826555.1). Classification (NCBI taxonomy): domain Eukaryota; kingdom Metazoa; phylum Chordata; class Mammalia; order Cingulata; family Chlamyphoridae; genus Tolypeutes; species Tolypeutes matacus. Next base: position 271,512 of record JAKSZT010053996.1, read on the forward strand.
TTGTAAAGAATCAGACCCATATAGGGATACCGAAACCTAGTGTAAATACAACCATAAGTTGAAAAATTAGTAATTCAACAAAAAAAACTAATGAAAGCTATCATTATTTTTAGAATTTTGGGGATGTCATACGTATAAATACGCCACTAAGTTGGACTCATCAGGGAATTTTATCCCACAACTTTGGAAGACTAAACTTAACAAACTAAAAAATACTCATGAAAATTATTTTTGGGAACTAGCCAGATTTTTGAATGGCAAGGCAGTAAAACTAATATTATCAGTTTAAAAAGAAAATCCATTTAATTTCTTATAGTATGTGTACGGGATCCCATTGTTTTTTAGTTGAAACAGTGAGCATTAGTCAAACATCGTTTTTCTGCAGCAATTGTTCCCTTTACTCTTGTGTATCAGAATCTGTTTTACAGGTGAGTTCTACAGTGGTTCTAATAGGATGATCGCATCATGGAATATGGCTTCCGGTTCACATGAATCGCTGCTGGCAGTCTTCCTCTGAGAGTCAAATCCTTTGGCATTTTCTAAATTATTATTTAAAAAGAAGCAAATGTTTAATTGTATTAATTATAGCTGCTGTATTAGGGCTTATAGGTATTATTACAGCTGCTACTGTGGCAGGATCTGCCCCACATGAGAATATCCAAACACAACAATTTGTTAAAAATTGGCATCATAATGCTAGTAAGCTACAGCACAGTCAGGCATATATAGATAAGCAAATTAATAATAGGCTTAATACTTAGAGATGACTGTTACACAAATGAAACATCAGGTATATAATCTAAATTTAAAACAAGGTTTGAATTGTGATTGAAATGAAAGTGCTTTTTCTATGACTCCTCTCCCATACAATGATTCCCATTATGAATGGAAAAAAAATTAAAAATCATTTGATAGGTCATCACACAAATTTATCTATAGAAATTAAAGATTTGCAGCAAAGGATTTTGAGCATGTCTCAGAATCAACTTACTATGCTTCCAAGTAGCACATTTTGGCAATCAGTAACAGACCAATTAAATAAAATAAACCCCCTACATTGGTGAAAATCAACCTCTGTACTTGCTAACTTTGGTGTGGTGATCATTGGTGCCCTGCTACTCTTAACTGTATTAGAAAGCATTCACAAAGCCCTGCTGTCCCACATTAATAGGGCTGAAAAGGCCAGCCATGCCAATAACTTGATTCTGTTTAAATCCTTAACTCTCAAGACCCATGTCCATGGAGCTTGGCTGGTGGCCAGTGATGGGTAAGACCTTCAGAGGAGGGCAACCTAAGACAGGCGCAGTCACCCTGAACAAAAAACAAAAAAGGGGGAATTGTTGGAAAAGATGCTGAGAGCCAGAGCATAAAGGGTTAAGCATTTTAAAAATATACTTGCTGGCTGAGAAACATTAGTAAAAGTCTCTAAGGACACTGCATACTGCAAACATCAGTAGGAGGAAGCAGAGTGGAATGAACACACCACTAAGATGTTATTGTCTTAATTCCCAAGAAAGATTGTCTGTGAACACAGAAACATGTATTGTTCTCATGTACTAGTGAAGGATGCCCTACTGTTCTTATAAGTTTTGTAGTATAAAAAGCAGCTTCAGCCTAAGTAAACTTGCCTGCATCCACATGGAATGAGGTCCCCTGGTCCCAAATTTTCTTTGGATCATTCCCCGCACCATCTACCACCACGTTGAATTAAAACACACCCCTTTAGCTGACTAATACAGGATATAAAATGTTTTAAAATACATTATTTGACAAGTTAATAACAAATAATAAGTGTAGATTTGGAAAGGCAAACAAAAGTGTTATAATTTCCCTGGTAAACTTTAAAGAATATTAAAGAGTGCATCCCATCCAAATATATAGAAGGAAAAAAGTGAACAAAAATAGTCAGTTCAAAACAAAGTATTCAGGATTTCTAGGGTTGTCATTTTGGCTTTTGTTTGGAGACACCTTACTTGTGCATCTTTGGAAGCTGCACCTTTCTTACCCTTCAGAAGCCTGAAGATTCCAGGGTTGATTTATGAGGTGATGTTTTGTCCCCATCATATATCAAGTGCTGTGTCACTTCCACATTTCCTAGATATGAAGTCACCAAACTGGATTGATGCTCATTTGAAGAAACAAGAGCCATGAATGATAGAACAAATAAAAGGTGATATTGTTTTGCTTCCCAAATTGGACGCTTAGATGATTGATATTGGATCTTTCCTCTTTTATAATGAATGCATTCAGTGCTATAAATTTCCCTTTAAGCACTGCTTTTGTTGCACCCCACAAACTATGAAAAAGCATAGGACATTAAGAAGCAGAAAGAAACAAATAACAAAAGGCTTGTGAGTGAAGTAATATCCACTTCCACAAGAGCACAGACTTAAGATGAAGGCCGAGAATGTAAGAAAGTTGGGAAAATATTTTCTCTGACCACAAGCATTGTTTCCTCAAAATAACACTTCTATGAATGTAACTTCAATTTAAGGAATTGGCCTCATATTTACCTAAGCATGAGGGAATCTATGTAAGGAAAAAAGAATGAAGACAATGAGTTTTGCCTTTAGGTACAAGTCATTTCTCACAGAACATGAAAATTACATGTTTATTAAAAGAAAGAATACTTATCTAAATTAAGAATTTAATTTAATTAGCTATTGTTTGGAAAAGATGGGCTGTCTGTGTAGATATGAAGTATATTTTTTCCATAAAACATGTTTATTTTGTATTAAAAAGAGCGCTGTACTTGTTTTACACCATTTTTATACATGTGGTGATAGTAATGTTGAACTGTAAAATTCAGGAATTAAAATGTGACCCTGTAAAAAAAAAAAAAAAAAAAAAATGAAAGCCCCTAATTTCTTCTCCAAAGAACTGATGACATTTACAACAGAATGGAGAAATTCAAACATAAGGGTGTTCTCAAATGCAGTGGAGAACCTGGAGGGCCTGAGACTTAATTCATCTCAATCCATCAGGAAAAAGTGAAATAAATACTTTTGCAAATGAGTAAAAACAAATAAATTTTGCTAACAGCAACTCACTTTAAAATAAATGTAAAAGAATATTCTTCAGGCAGAAAGAAAATAATCTCAGAAGGTGCAAGATTCAGGAAGGATTAAAGAACAGTATCTGTTAATTAAATTCATATATGTAAATTACTTGAATGGGTAAAGAAATAATGATATCCGTGGCCTAGGACATCAATAAAGTGTTAAAATCACTATAAAATAATACATAGCATAAGATGGGTAACTGGACATGTAGCAGTTTGATATCATTATGAATTCCAAAAATAGATATTGGATTATGCTTATAAACTAGTCTGTTAATTTGGGAATGATTAAGTTATGATAAGGGCATTGACTGGGCCAACATCTGTAGGGTGTTGAATCCTGCCCCTTGGTGGGTGGGGTCTCAAACATAAAAAGACATGGCAAAGAACAGAGTTGGAGTAGTTTCTGATGTTGGAGTTCTGATGAGCAAGGATAGAAGGTCCTGGGGAAAAGATACAAGCCATTCACCTGACAGTTCAAACCTGGCCTTGTGGAGAGAGGCAAAGCTTAGAGAGCCTCATAATCTACAGCTGACCTTGTGAAGGAAACAGAGGAGCTGAGTAGATAGAGAAATGCAGCCTGGGAAGAGAAGAAGCCACAAAGCCTGAACCCTGTCAAATGTGGGGAACTGTCCTGCTCCTAGACAGGGTAACAGACTTTGGTGAAGAAAGAAACTTATGCTTTATGGCCTGGTAACAGTAAGTTTCTACCACAAATAAATACCCTTTATCAAGACCAACAGATTTCTGGTATTTTGCATCAACACAACTTTGGCTAACTAATACAGTATATAAAATGTTTTAAAATACATTATTTGGCAAGTCAATAACAAATAATAAGTGCAGATTTGGAAAGGCAAGCAAAAGTGTTATAATTTCCCCGGTTACCTTGAGTGGAGGTAAAAGAGTACCAGGAAATTCCCAGGAGAAAAATCCTCTAACAATTGTGGGTGGAAACCAGGTACCCATCCAGGTCTGAAAAAAATCAGTACATCATGCCTCAAAGATCAACCACTCCCCCTCCCTGCTGGAAAGCTAAAGGCAAACATCAGCTTTTGGAATATTGCTTCCTTGCTTTGCTATAGAAATATGTATGATGATTAAAACAATCCTGTTTTCGGTTGCTATAGAAATATGTATTTTGGGTATCTAAGCACCTCTTAAAATATATTTATATATATACATAAATAACATTTTTGTAAGCAAATGCACATATATGCATATATATATATATATATATCATTTTGCAAATGTTGATATGTATTGTGAAAATTTTGATTTTTACCCACAATAAAAAAAATAAAAGGAAAAAAATATGTATAATGATTGAACCAATCCTGCTTTTGGCATGCATGAAAAAGTATTGGCCATGAGGGAAAGAATTCTATAAAAACTGAAGTCACTGGACGTTAGGCACAACTCTCACTAGGGAGTGCACCCTGGATGGTAATAAAGGTTTCATTGAAATTTTCTCTTGGGAGTCATTATTTCCATGAAGCATTCCACTTCGTTTTGGAGGCCCCAGCAAGATTGACCAGAGCCAGCCACACTGAAGGCTTCCAGGGGGAGGCTTCTGAGAGAAGTTCTTCAGCCCTAGTAAATCTGGCCAGAAACTCCAGGGGAAATTAATTATTCAACCTGAGAAACCAGCAGTTCTGTTCTGCTTTGGTAATTCTGGATCCAGGGAAGGCCATTGGGCTGCCAGGGGCTGTGCTAATCCCATGGCCTGGCCACCACGTGAGATGTCACTTGGGGCCTCAGGGTAGGCTCAAGGTTTGTGTGTCTGTATGTGTAGCCAGCTGTCTATCTGTCTGTAAAGTTTCTGCTCAGTTTCTGTTTTTGTTCTTCCCGTTCTTGTTATTAGTCAATCCTCTCTTTTCCTACCACACCCCTTGCCTGTTTTCAAAAGAAGTTTCAGGAATTCAAAAAATAAAAAATAAAAAGCAGCAGCTGGATATGGAGCCAAGGTCAACACGGGGATGCTCCTAACCCTATGTGAGTTGGAGTGGCACACAGTTGGTGTAGGCTGGCCATCTGAAGAAACTACAGACATCCCAACAGCCAACAGTCTGTGGCTAAATCTTCTTACAGACACTTTCCCCCCAAAAAACTAAAAATTTTTCTTGCAGGACATGGGTGCTCAGCCCAACCAGAAACTCAACTTCCTTTAAAAGCTCCCGTAAAAAACCCCAGTCCTTTGTTCCTGCAGGATGCTCCTGATGAACCCCCATTAACTACCTACTTCCCAACTTACCCCTCACCCCACTCTGTCTGCTCCCTCTCCATCCACTCCCTCTCTTTCACCTCTAACCCAGTCACCCACTAAAATTCTCTACCCTCCACTCTCCACAACCACTGATACCTCTCTAACCAGCCCACCCCATATGCGAAGGTGCATCCTGTATCAAGCTTCTGCAGCTTCCCACAACTTGTCTGACCCAGTCCCCTTACAGCCCCTCCACCAAGCAGGTCCAGGCCTAGGTGACATGGTCTATCATTCATGGTACATGCCCCCTTTTCATCTACAGACCTGTATAATTGGAAAAAGAAAATCTGCCATTCTCGGAAAAACCCCAAGGCTTGATTTCTCTCCTAGAAACTATCTTCTTCAGCAGCAACCCCACCTTGGACGACTGTCAGCAATTATTACAGGTCCTATTCACCTCGGAAGAGTGAGACCGTATCCACAGGGAGGCTGTCAAAACCATCTTGGGCCGAGACAGCCAACCTACTACTGACCCTGGCTGACAGAACATGTGTTCCCTTCAACCAGACCAGACTGGAATTACAATCAGGATCAAGGTAAGGAGGCTCTAAAGCAGTTTCACCAGACTCTCCTACGTGGCCTTTGAGCTGCCACCAGAAAGCCAACGAATCTTTCTAAGGTGAATGAAACTACCCAAGGGCCTAATGAGTCACCCTCTGCCTTTTTAGAGCATCTAGTGGAGGCATATAAAAACAATACACCCCGCCGTCCCTAACCCTTACACACTTCTAAGCCAGCTCCCTGTAGAGCATACCACCTACTCTGTCCTGGATCTAAAAGATGCATTCTTTTCCATAGCATTGGCACCAGTTAGCCAACCCATCTTTGCTTTTGAGGACCTTTGGCCTTGGGGAAGTAGGCAACTAACCTGGACCAGACTTCCTCAAGGATTCAAAAACTCCCCCACCTTGTTTGGGGAGGCTCTGGGGTGGAACTTGTCCCTCTTCAGGGAGCAGCATCCAGGTGTTAGCCTACTTAAGTATGTAGATGACCTCCTTCTAGTCACACCAGACTCAGACTCTTTCAAAGTCACAACCCTCAACCTACTCAAAGCATTGGCAAAAATGGGGTATTGTGTATCCACCAAAAAAGCTCAGCTCTGCTCCCACTCTGTAACATATCTGGGACATCTTAGAAAAAGGGGAACGACAACTTTCTCGTGAAAGGATACAAGATGTATTGGAAATCACAACACCAATCTCAAAATGACAGGGAGCCAAATGCCTTGGTATGGTGAGATATTGTAGGCTGTGGATCCCTGGATTCACAGAAATTGCTAAGCCCTCGACACCACCAAGGCGGGCAGGGGAAATGACTTGTTGTGAGTCAAAGAGCAGCAAAAAGCCTTTGAAGGTCTGAAGGCAGCCCTGGTGAGTGCACCCATCCTTGGGCTACCTGATCTGTTAAAACTTTTTCATCTATTCATTGATGAAAGTTGAGCAAAGGAGTCTTAACCCAGTCCATTGGGCTTTGTCACCAACCAGTAGTGTACTTCTCAAAAAAGCTGGACTATGTAGCAGCTGGATGGCCCACATGTCTACGAGCCATTGCAGCCACTGCCATTTTAGTCAAGGAAGCCTCTAAGTTAACCTTTGGCCAAAACCTGGTTGTAACAGCCCCACATTCAGTGGAATCCCTCCTCTGCAGTCCCCGGACCACTGGGTATCTAATGCCAGAATCTCGCAATATGAATTTTATTGTTGAACTCATCCTCTGTGGTATTCTCAAAAACGGAGGCACTAAATCCAGCCACCCTGCTCCTTGACTCTAGTGACCCCCCCAGTGGCCCACAACTGCTTGCACATGCTGGAAACCTTGATGGTTCTACTCCCAGACCTCACCAATGTGCCTTTCCTGGAGGCTTCCCATAATCTCTACATAGATGGCAGCAACTTTGTTAAAGATGAAGTCTGTTATGCTGGAGCAGCAGTAGTAGAGCCACCCAAAACTATCTGGGCTCAATCCTTAAGCCATGGCACCTCCTCCCAATGGGCTGAACTAATAGCCCTTACCCAAGTGCTAAGATGGGCAAAAGGCCAAACTGTCAATATTTATACAGACAGTCGTTATGCTTTTGCTGCAGCCCATGTACATGGTGTACTGTACCAAGAGTGTGGATTCCTAACATCTAGATGAAAAGAAATTAAAAATGGGGCTGACTCCTATGAATGAACTCTCCCTGACATTGTTACAACATGACCCATTAGAAAGAATGTATCTCTTAGTACTGTCTCTACTGTGCATGAATCATTGAGTAGTAATGAAAGGATTAAGTTGAGCCATCACATTTGAAATATATAATGAAAGGAATTGAAGAAAAATTTGATGGAACTTAAAAAAAAAAATGGGGCTGAAGTCTTAGTGCTATTAGAAGCCATTTGGTTCCCTAACCAAGTAGCCATTGTTCACTGCAAGGGACACCAGAAGGGAAACTCCCCACAGGCTGAAGGAAACCGACTAGCAGACTAAATTGCGCCAACCGCCACCTCCCTACCATTCACCCCTGATCAAATGCTCCCAACAGTCCCCTGCTGGGAGCCCCCGATAATGCGCTATTCTCCAGAAGATGTCAAGCAGAAAGAAATTCTAGGAGCTAAAATTTCCCCAGAACGTTGGTTAGTCCTGCCTGATGGCAGAACATACCAACCTGAAGCAGTGGGGAGAAAATTGGTCAAAAGGCTGCATGACACCACACATATGGGTGGCACCAAATTAATAGAACTAATAAAAAGAGACTTTTATTTCTCAGGCTTGTCTAAAATCAGTACAAGTATCACATCAAGATGCGAAGTCTGCACAAATGTAAATCAAAGAGGAGGTATCCAAGTTTACGTGGGAACTAGGGTCTGTGGGATGGAACCAGGAGAGCACTGGGAAATAGACTTTACCGAGATAAAGTTGGGAAAATATGGATATAGATATCTCCTGGTGCTGGTGGATACGTTTTTGGGATGGGTGGAAGCCTACCCGACTAAAAATGAAACGGCCAGTGTTGTAGTTAAGAACTTGATAGCAGAAATCATTCTGAGAATCAGGCTTCCATTTTGGATAGGGTCAGATAACAGCCCAGCCTTTATAGCACAGGTGACTCAACAATTGGCTAAAGCTCTGGGTTTAAATTAGAAACTGCACTGTGAATTTTGGCCCCAAAGTTCAGAATAGGTAGAAAGAATGAACCGCATCTTGAAAGAAAACCTAACCCAGTTGGCTCTGGAGTCTCATGAAAACTGGGTAAGTCTCCTTCCTTTTGCCCTCCTTAAAGCCAGATGTACCCCCTATGTGCACGGCACTACACCCTATGAAATATTATTGGGCAGAACCCCATCCCTGTTGCCCAAGTTGGGGTTAGAAAAAATATCTGAATATGACAACCAATATCTTTTCTCTACTCTAAAGGTGCTGGACCAGATAAGAAAAATGGTCAATCAGATGGTCCAAGAAGCTCATCTCCCTTGTTCAAGTACTAACCCTCCATTATTTCAGGCATAGCACAGAGATCTGGTCTGGGTTCAAAAGCTCCATGCTGGAACACTGGAGCCACGGTGGACCAGCCCATATGTGGTGATCCTCACAACACCCACAGCAGTAAAATTCACAAGGAAAAGGCACTGGATACATGTGTCCCAGCTAAAAGTCATCAAGTCTGGAACAGATCACTCAAAAGCAGGAAAGTAAAGTCACCAGGACAGAAAACCTGTTAAAAATCAAGATTCACCAGATAAGTTAAGACTAAGGGTGGAGAAGGAGGGGGGAATATAACAATGCCTTAGCAAATGAGTTTGCTGTCCCTCCTGGTTACTAGCATTTGCATTAGTAGTGGCTTTCAGTTAACCTCCTATTACTGGAGCATTACCAGAACCGAAGACAGGAAGTTTCTAAATGTTACTCAAACTACCAATGAAAATCCTACCCACTCTTTCGATTTATGTTCCCCCCTTGGAAAAAAATATCACGTAAAGCCAAACAGCTCATGACCCTTTACAAGCTCTTTTACAAGTTGAGGATGTGGAAACCGGAATTTAGAAAAGGGCTAGCTCATGTTCAATTCTATGTCGGTCCTGCAGATTGGCCCCCAGAATGTAATACTCAGGGACAGTACCACTGTGCCCAATGTGGTTACAAAACCTTAGCCCCAGGAACTTCCAAAGATGTTGCCCTCAGCCTCAACAGTGAAGCAAGGCCCCAGAACCCAACTATAGCATCTGGCAACCTCTTCCACATCCATATCACTAATGGGTCTGATGATGCCTGGGAGGGAGGTAAAACATGGGGCCTCAGGCTATATGTAACTCATCAAGAATCTGGAACTGAGTTCACAATCCAGCGAGGTATTCTTAAACCTCTTCCACCTAATCCATTCAGCCCCAACTGGGACATTTTCCTTAATTCAGAATTGGAAACTTCATCCAAAAATAAACCAAAAAACCTAACCTTCCCCCACCAAAAACCCCCAGAACCCCCTTGTTATCCATGTTGTCCTCTATCTTCACCTTCCTAAACAATAGCCAACCAAACACCACCAAAGATTGTTGGCTCTGCCTAAATCCCCAACCTCTTTATTACATTGTGATAGGGGCAAATGGGAACATTATTCCCAATGCATCAGTGTATGTTAAAAAAAAATTCAGTAAATGAAAGGCAAAAGCTGTGTAAGTGGGGTCATAAGCCAATTCTAACTCTGGGGGACCTACAAGGAAAGAGCACCTGTTTTGCCCCCTTCTCAGCCAGAATCAATACAACTTTCCTAAGACCCCACTGTTCATCAGTTATTTTCTCTAACAAAACTGATGAATCCTATTACTGGAAAGCTCCTAGTGGCACCTGGTTCACCTGTACCCAAGGAATCACCCCTTTTCTCTCACCTCAAACCCTGACACAATCTAAAACTAAAGAAAGTATCTCATTAATTAGAAACAGGCTAAGGGAACAAGAAAAAATTATAACCAAATGTGCTAATTGGTATGAAAGCATATTCTCACGGTCTCCATGGTGAAACACCTTAATCACCACTTGTCCTAGTTCTACTAGGATTTCTAGTAGGCCCTATTTTCATTAACGGCCTCAATTCCTACATCCAAAACAGAATACAGGCATTAAAGGTAATGATATTATGCACTCATTACAATCCCTTGGCCACTGATGCAGAGTCAATGGTTTGACTAATGTTATTACAAGAGTGGGGAATGAGAAGGAGGTAAAACAATACCAGAAAATTCCCAGTAGAAAAATCCTCTAACAATTGAGGGTGGAAACCAGGTACCCATCCAGGTCAGAAAAAAAATCAGTACATCATGCCTCAAAGATCAACCACTCCCCCTCCCTGCTGGAACGTTAAAGGCAAACATCAGCTTTTGGAACATTGCTTGCTTGCTTTGCTATAGAAATATGTATGATAATTAAAACAATCCTGTTTTCGGTTGCTATAGAAATATGTATAGTGATTGAACCAATCCTGCTTTTGGCATGCACAAAAAAGAATTGGCAATGTGGGAAGGAGTTCTATAAAAACTACAGTCACCGGATGTTAGGCGCGACTCTCACTGGGGAGTGCGCCCCGGCCGGTAGTAAAGATTTCATTGAAATTTTCTCCTGGGAGTCATTATTTGCATGAAGCGTTCCACTTCAAACTTTAAAGAATATTAAATAGTGCATCACATCCAAATAAATAGAAGGAAAATAATTGAACAAAAATGGTCAGTCCAAAATAAAGTACACAGGATTTCCTGGGTTGCAATTTTGGCCTTTGTTCTGGCGCCACCTTACTCTTGATTCTTTGGAAGTTGCACCTTCCTTATCCATCAGAAGCCTGAAGGTTCCATGGTTGATTTATGGAGTGTTGTTTTGTCCCCATCATAAATCAAGTGCTGTATTACTTCCTTATTTCCTTGTTATGAAGACACCAAACTGGATATGATGCTCATTTGAAGCAAGAAGAGCCATGAAGGACAGAACAAAAAAAAAAAAAAGGAGAGATTGCTGCGCTTCCCTAATTGGATGCTTAGATGACTGATATTGGATCTTTCCCCTTTCTAATGAATGCATTCAATGCTATAAATTTCCCTCTAAGCACTGCTTTTGCTGCACACCACAAACTATGAAGAATCATAGGATATTAAGAAGCAGAGAGAACCACATAACAAAAGGCTTGTGAGTGAAGCTAAATCCACTTCCACAACAATACAGACTTAAAATGAAGGCAGAGAATGTAAGAAAGTTGGGAAAATATTTTTTCTGAATGCAAGCATTATTTCCTCAAAATAACACTTCTAAGAACTGAGAGCAGTTACACGAACAGACATCTGCACACCGAAGTTCATAGCAACATTATTCACGAATGCCAAAAGTTGGAAACAACCCAGGTGTCCATCAACAGATGAATGGATAAACAAACTGTGGTCTATTCACATGATGGAATATTATGCAGCTTTAAGAATAAATGAAGTTGTTAAGCATATGGCAACATGGTTGAACCTGGAGGACATTATGTTGAGTGAAGCAAGCCAGACACAAAAGGACAAATAGTGTATGAATGCATTACTATGAACCAAATATATTGTATAATATAATGTTTGATGCAAAAAAAAGTTTATATGTATCCATTACATTTAATTGAGAAATGTATATATTTATTCATCTGTGTTTACTTTTTAGCTTTTAATTATTTATATTTTCAATTATTAAATGTACAAAATAAAGTTAAAAAAATAATGCTGCCCATTATAGTAGTATTTTCTTATAAGGCACCCTAACCATTGATATCTTTTCAGTTTCTTCACCTGATTCTGTTGTGGATTCATGTGTAACAGCCAGTGAACTACAGTGGCCTGCTGTCTACTTAACTCCAATTTTCCTTATTATTTTAAATCAGAAATGATCCTTTCATAATTAGATGATATACTTCTAAACTCAAGTATTTTAGGAACTTAGAAAATTTATTTATATTCTAAAGTGGTACTCCAATATTATACTCATATGTGATAGGGTATGGGATGGATGAAACTAGAGAACACATGAAATGTGTACCCAAAAGGATCTGCCAATGCAGATAATTCTGAGGAACAGGAAATGGGGGTTTAGGCTAGAGAAGAATTTTGCAGTTTGCCATAACGGAAATAAATAATTTTTATATTCTTTGCACGGATAATTTGGTTATAGATTAAAAGAAATTATGAAAATAGTACACAATGAAATCATACAAATTAGTTGATTTGAAGATATTGATTTGTATCGGCAACATTACTGGAGGAGGCACTTCCTCTCACCCTTTGCAAATAAAATCACCCATAAAGGAAAAGTGCTCCATCCCCTCAGCCCCCTCCTCAGCTGCTTGGGGGGGTGGAGGCCTCCCTCAGCAACAGTGAACACAGAGCATGAGGAGTGTGGTTGTGGTCCTGTGAAGGCCACACAGCTCTCTACACGTGTCCTGTTAGAGGGCTGTTAGCACCACAGAAGAAGAATGACTTCCTGCTGCTTACTCCCCAGTGAAGACCCTCTAGAGTGACTCACATCACTAACTGAGGCTGTGAATGCTGAGAAGGGCTTTCTCCCTGTCCCCCTTTGTGGATCCAGAACCTATGATGATGGTTTTCATTGAGGCTCTGAGAGTTTGGTCCCTCTCTGGCTTAGGGGAACTGCAGTGAACACATGTTACATTCCAGCTTCTTCAGTTGTTCATCAGCTTCTTCCCAGCCAAACCCTCTGTTCTCTTCTGGGATTGAAGAGGTCTGTGTCATTTTCAGCACAGTTAAAAATGTGTTGAAAATTTAATTTTTAATTAGTCTGGGAAATATCTGGCATATGCACCCTCTGAGGTTTTCTGCAAACATTTCATTATCTCACTACCACCCTTCTATTCTTGTCAGCCCTAGGTCCCAGGATTTTCTGGGATTCCCCTACTATTTTTATGTGTCACTGCCCTAATGTTGATCATTCTGATGATGTTATTGCTGTAGCCAATGCTGTAATGTGAATTTTGACATTTCCTTCCTGACACCAATAGGTTCATCTTGGCATTGCTCTTTCTTTAACTGCCCCAACATTGGAGAAGGTGAAAGTAGAACTTAAAGCAGGATAACTGAGTCTGTGCCTGAGACCCAGCAGGGGTACAGTAAAAGCAGTCTTCTCAGAGTGTTAATGCTAGAGGCCAAAGGAAGGAGGGAAGGGCAAAAGGAACAAGAGCAGGAAGTCTCCTCCCTGTGTCTTGACTCCTCTGCTGCACCAGTCCCCAGGTCCCATGTTTTATCTGCCCCTGTCCACATGGCCGACCCCTGCCTGAGGCAGGTACATGATACTGGGGCATCTGTGAGTTTATACTCATCCCCAAACCATGGGACACCCCTGTCTGACTCCCTGTCTTGCAGCCTTGCTGACCAAGTGCACCTCCCCCTCCATCTTACCAGAACTCATTCCCACCTACTGTGGAGACACCCACACTTTACAGGAGAATACACTGGGCAGCTGCATCAAACTGCCATTTGGGAACAGGGCAGCTCTCCAACCCTGTGTTCCTTGCTGTTTCAGTTTTTCCAAGTGCTGCCAATGCAAAATACCAGAAATAGGTTGCTTTTATTAGAATTTATTAGGGTTAAAGTTTACAGTTCTGAGGCTGTGAAAATGTCCAAATCAAGGCATCATCAAAAATGCTGTCTTAAGGGTCAGCTGCTGCTGGACTCTGAACAAGACAAAATGTTGAGCATGCCCTCTCTCTCTGCCTTCTCCTCCAAACTCACTTTCTCCTGAGCTCAGCAGTGGGCCATCAGACACAATTGTTCATACCTCTCCCTTCTCCTCTGGCCTGGATGTCTTCAGCTTCAAGCTGATCCATGTCTCCAGCCTCTGGCCTTTCCCTCAGCCTCTCAGGGTGTCTGTGTCTCTCCACAGTAGTAGGAGATCCTGAAGCCCTCTCCTAGTTGATAGGGTAAACATGGCAGCACTCTTTCTCTGTGCATTCCATGTAAGTAGGACTTCAGCACTTTGATTGGGGTCCATCCTGGTTCCTGAAATCTAATCTGAGGCCCTTAACTAAACTAAAGCAATATAACAAAAAGTGACCTAATCTAAAGGTCCCTTATCTGAATCTAACCAAAATGTCCTACATATGAAAGGCTTACAAACACAACAATGGGTTAGTTAGATCATAATTTCCAGGGGTCCACAGAAGCCTCAAATGAGTGCGCTAACCCAGGACACAGTGTCAGGAGGGGTCTACTAAGTCTGGGATAAATGGGAACTCATGAAGCAGTAGCTGTATTTTGGTGTGGGCTATATTAAGCAAAATGGGGTGCTGACAACCGTTGCATGGTACCTAGAATGGTCCCAATAAGAAATCAATATACTGTGCTTTCTCCACCAAATCTTACCTCCAAAATCAGGTGTGTAACTCAGAGAGGTGTGCCATTATTCCCACACCCAGAGCCAGAGTTCACAGATTTTGCCAGGGGGGGGGCGCAGGAAGCAGTTTGTAAAAACTGAAAGCCCCAAAATTCTTCTCCAAAGACCTGATTACATTTACAACAGAATGGAGAAATTCAACCCTAAGGGTGCTCTCAAATCAGCGGAGATCTTAGATGGCCTGGGATTTAATTCAGCTCAATTTTTCAAGAAAAAGTGAAATAAATACTTTTACAGATGAGTACTAATAAAGTTTGCTAGCAGCAACTCACTTTAAAAGAAATGTAAAAGAATATTCTTCAGGCAGAAAGAATATAATCTCAAAAGGTTCAAGATTCAGGATGGATTGAAGAACAATATCTGTTAATTAAATTCATATAACTAAATGACTATTGAATGGATAAAGTAATGGTATCTTTGGCATAGGACATCAATAAAGTGTTAAAGTACACCATAAAATATTACATAGGATAAGATGGGTAAATGGATATGTAGCAGTTTGATAGCATTATGAATTCCAAAAATAGATATTGGATTATGCTTGTAAACTGGCCTCTTGATCTGGGCTTGATTAAGTTATTATAAGGGCATTGTTTGGGCCACAGTCAGTAGGGTTTTGAGCCCTGCCCCTTGTTGGGTGGAGTCTCAAACAGAAAAAGACATGGAGTAGTTTTTGATGTTGGGGTTCTGATGAGCAAGGACAGAAGGCCCCTGGGAAAAGAGACAAGCTATTCACCTGACAGTTCACAGGGGGCCTTATAGAGAGAGGCAAACCTTAGAGAGACTCATAGTCTACAGCTGACATTGTGGAGGAAACAGAGGAGCAGAGCCCAGAGAGAAACGTAGCCCTGTGAAGAGAGGAACCCAAGAACCCTGAACCCTGGCAAATGTCAGCAGCTGTCTTGCTCCAAGATGGGTAAACAGAATTTGTTGAAGGAAGAAACTTATGCTTTATGGCCTGGTAACCTCAAGCTTCTACTCCAAAAAATACCCTTTATAAAGACCAACAGATTTATCGTATTTTGCCTCAGCACCCATTTGCCTGACTAATACAGGATATAAAAGGTTTTAAAATACATTATTGGGCATGTCAATAATAAATAATAAGTGCATATTTGGAAAGACAACCAAAAGAGTTATAATTTTTCTGGTAAACTTTAAAGAATATTAAATACTGTATGTCATCCAAATAAATAGAAAAAAAAATTGAACAAAAATAGTCAGCCCACAACAAAGTATTCAGTATTTTAGGGGTTGCTATTCTGGCCTTTGTTCTGGGACCAACTTACTCGTGCATCTTTGGTAGCTACACCTTTTCTATCCTTCAGAAGACTGAAGTTTCCAGGGTTGATTTATGGGGTATTGTTTGGTCTCCATCATAAATCAAGTGCTATATCATTTCCCCAGTTCCTAGTTATGAAGTCACCAAACTGGATGTGATGCTCATTTGAAGCAAGAAGAGCCATGAATGATACAACAAATAAAAAGGTGATATTATTGCATTTCCCAAAGTGGATGCTTAGATGATTGATATTGGATCTTTCCTCTTTTCTAATGAATGCATTCAATGCTATAAATTTCCCTTTAAGCACTGCTTTTGCTGCACCCCACAAACTATGAAGAAGCATAGGACATTAAGAAGCAGAAAGAGCCACAAAGGGCTTGGGAGTGAAGCTATATCCACTTCCACAACAGTACAGACTTAAGATGAAGGCATAGAATGTAAGAAAGTTGGGAAAATATTTTCTCTGACCGCAAGCATTGTTCCTCAAAATAACAATTCTATGAATGTAACTTCACTTTGAAGGAATTGCCTCATGCTTACCTAAGCATGAGGGAATCTGTGTAAGGAATAAAGAATGAAGACAATGAGTTTTGCCAGTTTGCCCAACATGGTAGTCTTCTCCTTTTTTAAGTGTAATGAGTGTGAAGTATTCTTGGAAATTCAACCTCATAAGATACCTGGGAATTAGTCCTTCTGGGAAACCATTTGGAATTTCATGAATTTGGGAAAGCTAGAGTCACATCAAAGAAACATGCAGGAGTAAAACTGTGAGTATGTAAGAAATATTGGAAATTCTTTAGCCACACATTAAATTGCACTGAGCATGAAATATTCATACATTAGTTAGTATTATAATGAACAGGGGAATGCTTCCATCTGAAACAAAACCTCATGGAATAAGAGAAAATTCAAACTAGAGAGAAACCAGATGCATGTCTTGGATGTAGTCTGCTCGTTTGAGACATTTTTTACTCCTCATTTTAAAAACCATAGAGGGGAGCAAGCATAGAAAAGTTATACATGTGGGAAAGTTTTCAACATGACAGGAAACCTCTTTATCCATCAGATAATTCTTACTGAAGAGAAATCTTAAATATGTGGGAAAGCTTTAATTCAGATGTCAAAGCTCAGATGCAAGAGATTTCCTAATGCAAAGAAACCCTATGCATGTAAGGCATTTGTAAAAGCCTTTCAGTACAAATCATATCTCACAGAACATGAAAAAATTCATCGGGGACAGAAAGAAAATGAATGTAAAGAATGCAGAGAAGCCTTCAGACAAAAGCAATAGTTAATTAAACATCAGAGCATTCATTCTGGAGAAAAACCCTATATATGCAATGAATGCTGAAAAGCATTCAACCAGAAGGAAAACCTCATTATCCATCTGAGAATACATACCGGAGGGAAACCCTATCAATGTGATGGATGTGGGAAAGCTTCCATTCAGAAACCAAGCCTCATTACACACCAGAGAAGACAAACAGGAGAGGAACCATATATCTGTAAGGAATGTAGGAAAGCCATCAGTAGGAAATCAAATCCCACTGACCATGAGAAAATTCATAGTGGAGGGAAACCCTATATATGTAAGAAATGTGGAATAGCCTTCAGCCAGTTGCAGGATCTCATTAAATATTACAACATTCATACTGGAGTGAAACCCTGTGATTTTAATGAATGTGAATCTCCAAGTAAACTCCACCTCCAGTCAGTGTAACTTTTTGCAAATCTTTTAAGGAAGCGTCTGTGACTGTGCAATTCAGGATGTCTTTATCATCTTGGAAAAGTGCAATTGCAGTTTGTTCTGAGATCTGCTCCTCCCACATCTTTTTCAACACTTATCTGTCTTCAATTTGTTATCACTGATTTTTTATCAGAACTCGAGATTTCTCTTAGTTTATGCAAAGATGGGCTTTCCACTTATTTCAAATTATCCTGGTTGTTTTCACTGGTTCTTCAATTCATTATATTCTGGGTAAGCATTTAAAAATTACCATTTTAAAAATAATTCTGCCCATTATTGTAGCATTTTCTTATAAGGCACCCCAACCATTGATATTTTTTCAGTTTCTTCACCTGATTCTGATGTAGATTCAAATTTAACAGCTACTGAACTACAGTGGCCTGCTTTCTACCTAACTCCAATTTTCCTTATCATTTTAAATCAGAAATGATAATTTCATCCTTAGATGATTTACTTCTAATCTCAAGTGTTTTAAGGAGTTAGAAAATTTATTTATATTCTTAAGTTGATCTCCAATATTTTTCTCATATGTGATAGGGTGTGGCATGGATGAAACTAGAGAATGCATGTATTTACAAACAGAAATGTGTACCCAAAAGAATCTGCCAAAGCAGATAATTGTGAGGAATGAGGAATGGGGTTGAGGCTAGAGAAGGAATTTGGCTGTTTGCTATAACAGACATAAATCCTTTTTATACTCTGCATGAATAATTTGGTTATAATTTAAAAGAAATTATGAAAATAGTACACAATGAAATCATACAAGGAGGTTGATTTGAAAATATTGATTTGAATCTGCAGCATTATTGGGGGGGGGGCACTTCCCCTCACCCTTTGCAAATACAGTCTCCCATAAAGGAAAATTGCTCACTCCCCTAGGTCCACTTCCCAGCTGCCTTGAGGGGTAGAGGCCTCCCTCAGCAAGAGTGAACACAGAGCACGAGGAGCATGGACATGACTGTGTGAGGGCCAGACTGCTCTCTACATGTCTCTGGTTAGAGGCTGTTAGCACCACAGGAGAACACAGACTTCCTGCTGCTTACTCCCCAGTGAAGTCCAGCTAGAGTGTCTCCCATCAATAACTGAGGCTGTAAGTGCTGAGCAGGGCTTTCTCTCTGTCCTCCTTGGCAGATCCAGAACCTATGATGATGGTTTTCATTGGAGCTCTGAGAATTTGGTTCCAAAACAGGACATTCCCTCTCTGGCTTGGGGGAACTGCAGTGAACATGTGTTACATTCCAGTTTCTTCAGTTGTTCATCAGCTTCTTCCCATCCAATGCCAATGTTCTCTTCTGGGATTGAAGAGGTCTGCATCATTTTCAAAACTGTTAAAAATGTGTTGAAAATTTAATATTTAATTAGGCTGAGAAATATCTGGCATCTGCACCCTCTGAGGTTTTCTGCAAACTTTGAAATATCTCACAACCACCCTTCTATTCTTGTCAGACCTAGGTCGGACTTTCTGGGATTCCCATACTATTTATTAGGGTCACTGGCCTAATGTTTCTCATTCTGGTGATGTTATTGCTGTAGCTAATGCTGTAATGTGAATTTTGACATTTCCTTCCTGACACCAACAGGTTTCATCTTGGCATTGTTCTTTCTTTAACTGCCCCAAGATTGGAGAAGGTGAATATAGAACTGGAAGCAGGAGACCTGAGTCTATGCCTGAGACCCAGGAGGGGAAGAATAAGAGCAGCCTCCTCAGAGGTTCATCATTGGAGGCCAAGGAAAGAAGAAATGGCAAAAGGAGCAGGAGCAGGAAGTCTCCTCTCTGTGCCCTGACTCCATGCTGCACCAGATCACAGGTCCCATGCTTTTTTCTGCCCCTGCCTACCTGGCCAACCCCTGCCTGAGGCAGGTACATCACACTGGGGCATCTGTGACTTTAGACTAGTCCCCAAAACATGTGACTCCCCTGCCCCATGCCTTGTCTTGTGGGCCTTGCTGGCCAAGGCCACTTCCCCCTTTGTCTTACCAGTTCTCATTCCCCCATAGTTGGAGACACCTACAGTTTACAGGTTAATTCACTGAACAGCAGAATCACCATCCATTTGTGAACAGGCCACCTCTTCAACCTTGTGTCCCTAGTTGTTTGAGTTTGCCAAGTGTTGCCAATGCAACATACCAGAAAAAGTTTGGCTTTATTGGAATTAATTAGGTTTAAAGCTTACAGTTCTGAGGCTGTGAGAATGTAAAAATCAAGGCATCATTAAAAATGCTGTCTTAACAATGGACAGCTGCTGCTGCACTCCTTTCAAGGCAAAATGTTGGGCCTGCCTGTCTCTCTCTGCCTTCTCCTCCAAACTCACTTTCTCCCTCAGCTCAGCAGTGGGCCATTAGACACAATTGCTCACACCTCTCCTTTCTCCTCTGGCCTGGATGTCTTCAGGTTCAAGCTGCTCCATGATTCCAGCCTTGGGCCTCTCCCTCAGCCTCTCAGGGTTTCTCTGTCTCTCCACAGCTGTAGGAGATCCTGGATCACTCTTGCACATGGCAGGGTAAACATGGAAGCACTCTTTTTCTGTGTGTTTCATGTATGCAGGACTTCAGCACAATGATTGGTGTCCATTGTGGTGCCTGAAATCTCATCAGAGGACCCAAACTAAACTAAAGCAATCTAACAAAAAGAGACCTTATCAAAAGGTCCCTCATATGAATCTAACCAAATGCCATACATACAAAAGGGTTACACAGACAGCAATGGGTTAGTAAGAACACACTTTTCTAGGGTCCACACAAGACTCAAACTTGGGTATTAACCCAGGGCACTAGGATCCGGTGGGGTCTCCTTAGTCCAGGAAAAATGGGAAGTCATGAAGCAGTGGCTGTACTTTGGGTGTGTCCAGCATTGAGCAAAATGGGGTGCTGTCCACCATTGCCCTGGTCCCTAGAATGGTCCCAAGAAGAACTCAATATATTCTGCTTTCTCCACCTAATCTTAGCTCCAAAATCAAGTGTGCAACTCAGAGAGGTGTGCCATTATTCTCATCACCAGAAGCAGAGCACACAGATTATGCCTGGGGAGTGGGGGTGCAGGAAGCAGGTTGTAAAGTTGAAAGCCCCTAATTTCTTCTCCAAAGAACTGCTTACATTTACAAAAGAATGGAGAAATTCAACCCTAAGTGTGCTATCAAAAAGGGCCTGAAATTTAATTCATCTCAATTCTTCAGGAATAAGTGAAATAAATACTTTTACAGGTGATTAAAAACTAATAAATTTTGCTAGCAGCAACTCACTTTAAAAGAAATGTAAAAGAATATTCTTCAGGCAAAAATAAAATAATCTCAGAAGGTTCAATATTCAACATGGATTGAAGAACAATATCTGTTAATTAAATTCATATATCTAAATGACTATTGAATGGATGAAGTAATAATGATATCCGTGGCCCAGAAAATCAATAAAGTGTTAAAATACACCATGAAATAATATATAGCATAATATGGGTAAATGGATATGTAGCAGTTTGATATCGTTATGAATTCCAAAAGTAGATATTGGATTATGCTTGTAAACTTGTCTGTTAATCTGGGCATGATTAAGTTATGAAAAGGACATTGACTGGGACAGATTTTGTAAGGTGTTGAGCCCCGCCCATTGGTGGGTGGGGTCTCAAACATAAAACTACATGGGAAAGGACAGACCTGAAATAATTTTTGATTTTGGAGTTCTGATGAGCAAGGACAGAATACCCCGGGGAAAAGACAAGCCATTCCCTGACAGTTCACAACTGGCCTTGTGAAGAGAGGCAAAGCTTAGAGAACCTCATAGTCTACAGCTGACCTTGTGGAGGAAACAGAGGATCTAAGCCCAGAGAGAAACGCACCCTGGGAAGAGAGGAATCTGAGAAGCCTGAACCCTGGCAAATGTCCACAGCTTTCTTGCTCCAAGATGGGGTAACAGACTTTGGTGAAGGAAGAAACTTTTGCTTTATGTCCTGGTATCTGTACGCTTCTACCCCAAATAAATTCCCTTTATAAAGACCAACAGATTTCTGGTATTTTGCATCAGCACCCCTTTGACTGACTAATACAGGATATAAAATGTTTTAAAATACATTATTTGGCAAGCCAATGACAAATAATAAGTGCAGATTTTGAATGGCAAGCAAGAGTGTTATAATTTCCCTGGTAAACTTGAGAAGGAGGTAAAAGAGTACCAGGAAATTCCCAGTGAAAAAAATCCTCTATCAATTGTGGGTGTAAACCAGGTGCCCATCCAGGTCTGAAAAAAATCAGTACATCATGCCTCAAAGATCCACCACTCCCCTTCCCTGCTGGAACACTAATGGCAAACATCAGCTTTTGGAACATTGCTTGCTTGCTTTGCTATAGAAATATGTATGATGACTAAAACAATCCTGTATTTGGTTGCTATAGAAATATGTATAATGATTGAACCAATCCTGCTTTTGGCACACGCAAAAAAGAATTGGCCACGCGGGAAGGAGTTCTATAAAAAATGCAGTCACCGGACATTAGGCGCGATTCTCACTAGGGAGTGCACCCTGGCCGGTTATAAAGGTTTCATTGAAATTTTCTCTTGGGAGTCATTATTTGCATGAAGCATTCCACTTCATTTTGTAGACCTCAGCAAGATTGACTGGAGCCAGCCACACTGAAGGCTTCCAGGGTGAGGCTTCTGAGAGAAGTTCCTCAGCCCCAGTAAGTCCTCAGTCTGGCCAGAAACTCCAGGGGAAATTAATTATTCAACATAAGAAACCGCCAGTTCTGTTCTGCTTTGGTAAGTCTGGATCCAGGGGAGGCCGTTGAACTGCTGGATGCGGCGCTACTCCCATGGCCTGGCCACTGGGTGAGCTGTCACCTGGGGCCTCAGAATAGGCTCAAGGTTTGTGTGTCTGTATGGGCAGTCAGCTGTCTGTCTTTCTGTCCGTCACCTTTCTGCTCAGTTTCTGTTCTTTGCTCTTTCCTGTTCTTGTTACGGGTCAATCCTCTCTTGTCCTACCACACCCCTTGCCTGTTTTCTAAAGAATTTTCAGGAATTCAAAAAAAATGCAGCAGTTGGATATGGAGCCAAGGTCAACCCAGGGACACTCCTAAGCCTATGCAAGTTGGAGAGGCCCACTTTTGGTGTGGGCTGGCCATCTGAAGAAACTACAGCCCTCCCAACTGCCAACAGTCTGTGGCTAAATCTTCTTACAGACACTCCCCCCCAAAAAAAAAAAAACTAAAAATTTGTCTTGCAGGCCATGGGTGCTTGGCCCAGCCAGAAACTCAACTTCCTTAAAAAGCTCCTGTAAAAAGCCCCAGTCCTTCAGTCCTGCAGGATGCTCCTGATGAATCTGCCTTACCTATCTACCCCCCAACTTATACCTCATCCCCCTCCATCTGCCACCTCTCCATCCAATCTCTTTCTTTCCCCTTTAACCCAGTCACCCATTAACAATCTCTACCCTCCACTCCCCAGAACCACTGATACCTCTCTAACCAGCCCACCCCATATGTGAAGGGGCACCAAGTATCAAGCTTCTGCAGCTTCCCACAACTTGTCTGACCCAGTCCCCTTACTGCCCCTCCACCAAGCAGGTCCAGGCCTAGGTGACAATGGTCTCCCATTCATGGTATATGCCCCCTTTTCATCTACAGACCTGTATAATTGGAAAAATCAAAATCTGCCATTCTTGTAAAAACCCCAAGTCTTACTTTCTCTCTTAGAAACTATTTTCTTCACCCATAACTGCACCTTGGGTGAATGTCAGGAACCATTACAGGTCCTATTCACCGAGGAGGAGAGAGATCATATCCGAAGGGAGGCTGCCAAAAACCTCTTGGGCTGAGACAGCCAATCTACTACTGACCCTGGCTGAATAGAACATGTGTTCCCCTCAACCAGACCAGACTGGAATTATAGTCAGGATCCAGGTAAGGTGGCTGATAAGCAGTTTCACCAGACTCTCCTATGTGACCTTCGAGCTGCCACCAGAAAGTCAATGAATCTTTCTAAGGTGAGTGAAACTACCCAAGGGCCTAATGAGTCACCCTATGCCTTTTTAGAGCATCTAGTGGAGACCTAAAAAACAATACACCCCACTGTCACTAACCCTTACACACTTCGAAGCAAGCTCCCTCCAGAACATACCACCTACTCTGTCCTGGATCTAAAAGATGCATTCTTTTCCATTCCATTGGCACCGGTTAGCCAACCTATCTTTGCTTTTGAGGACCCTCGGACTGGAGGAAGTGGGCAACTAATGTGGACCAGACTTCCCCAAGGTTTCAAAAACTCCCCCACCTTGTGTGGAGAGGCTCTGGGGCGAGAATTGTCCCTCTTCAGAGTGCAGCATCCAGGTGTTACCCTACTTCAGTATGTAGATGACCTCCTTCTACCCACACCAGACTCAGACCCTTGCAAAGTGGCAACCCTCAGCCTACTCAAAGCGTTGGTGGAAATGGGGTATTGTGTATCTGCCAAAAAGCCTCAGCTCTGATACTACTCCATAACATATCTGGGATATCTTAGAAAAAGAGAAATGGCAACATTCACACGACAGGATGCAAGCTGTATTGGAAATCACAGCACCAATCTCAAAATGACAGGTACGTGAATTTTTTGATATGGTGAAATATTGCAGGCTGTGGATCCCCGGATTCACAGAAATAGCTAAGCCCATCTACACTGTCATAGCAGGCAAGCAAAATGACTTGTTGTGGACCAAAGAGCAGCAAAAAGGCTTTGAAGGTCTGAAGACAGCTCTGGTGAGTGCCCCCACTCTTGGGC
The DNA here is from genome assembly GCA_026826555.1 of Tolypeutes matacus. Classification (NCBI taxonomy): domain Eukaryota; kingdom Metazoa; phylum Chordata; class Mammalia; order Cingulata; family Chlamyphoridae; genus Tolypeutes; species Tolypeutes matacus. The sequence goes on from JAKSZT010053996.1 coordinate 296,002, forward strand.
TACCTGATCTGTCCAAACCCTTTCATCTATTCATTGATGAAGTCAAGGAGTTAGCAAAGGAGTCTTTACCCAGTCCATTGGGCCTTTGCACCAACCAGTAGTGTACCTCTCAAAAAAGCTGGACTATATAGCTGCTGGATGGCCCAACTGTCTAAGAGCCATCTCAGCCATTGCCCTTTTAGTCAAGGAAGCCTCTAAGTTAACCTTTGGCCAAAACCTGGTGGTAACGGCCCCACATTCGGTGGAAACCCTCCTCCGCAATACCCCAGACCACTGGATAGCTAATGTCAGAATCAAGGAATATCAAGTTTCATTGTTGAACCCACCCTCTGTGGTATTCTCAAAAACGGAAGCACTAAATCAAGTGACCCTGTTCCCTGACTCTAGTGCCCCACCCGGGGCCCATGACTGCTTGCACTTGCTGGAAACCCTGATGGGCCTACTCCAAGACCTCACCAATGTGCCTTTGCTGGAGGCTTCCCATAATCTCTACGTAGATGGCAACAGCTTTGTTAAAGACGGAGTTTGTATGTGGGAACAGCAGTAGTAGAGTCACCCAAAACTATCTGGGCTCAATCATTAAGCCATGGCACCTCTTCCCAATGGGCTGAACTAATAGCCCATACCCAAGTGCTAAGATAAGCAAAAGGCCGAAGTGTCAATATTTATATGGACAGTAGGTATGCTTTTGCTACAGCCCATGTACATGGTGCACTGTACCAAGAGTGAGGATTCCTAATATCTGGAGGAAAAGAAATTAAAAATGGGGCTAAAGTCTTAGCACTATTAGAAGCCATTTGGTTCCCTAACCAAGTAGCCCTTGTTGACTGCAAGGGACACCAGAAGGGAAACTCCACACAGGCTGAAGGAAACCAACAAGCAGATGAAGTGGTGTGAACCACCACCTTCCTACCGGTCGCCCCTGTCCAAATGCTCCTGACAGTCCCCAGCTGGGAGCCTCTGATAATGCACTATCCTCAAGAAGATGTTAAGCAGAGCGAAAGTCTAGGAGCTAAAATTTCCCCAGAACGTTGGATAGTCCTGCCTGATGGCAGAACATACCTACCTGAATCAGTGTGGAAACAATTGGTTAAAAGGCTGCATAACACCACACATATGGGTGGCACCAAATTAATAGAACTAATAAAAAGAGACTTTTATTTCTCAGGCTTATCTAAAATCAGTACAAGTATCACATCAAGATGTGAAGTCTGCACAAAAGTAAATCAAATAGGAGGTGTCCAAGTTCACGTGGGAACTAGGCTCCATGGGATGGAACCAGGAGAGCACTGGGAAATAGATTTTACCGAGATAAAGTTGGGAAAGTATGGATATAGGTATCTCCTGGTGCTGGTGGATACGTTTTTGGGATGGGTGGAAGCCTATCCAGCTAAAAATGAAATGGTGACAGTAGTATTTAAGAAGTTGATAGCAGAAATCATTCTGAAATTCAGGCTTCCTCTTTTGATAAGGTCAGATAACGGCCCAGCCTTCATAGTGCAGGTGACTCAACAATTGGCTAAAGCCCTGGATAGAAATTAGAAACTGCACAGTGCATTTTGGTCTCAAAGTTCAAAACAGGTAGAAAGAATGAACTGCACCTTGAAAGAAACCCTAACCAAGTTGGCTCTGGAGTCTGGTGAAAACTGGGTGAGTCTCCTTCCTTTTGCCCTCCTTATAGCCAGATGTACCCCCTACGTGCAGGGCATTACACCCTACAAAATATTATTTGGCAGACCCCCGCCCCTGTTGCCCAAGTTGAGGTTAGAAAAAATATCTGAATATGACAACCAATATCTTTTCTCTACTCTAAAGATGCTGGACCAGTTTAGAAAAATGGTCCATCGCATGGTCCAAGAAACCCATCTCCCCTGTTCAAGTACTAACCCTCCTTTATTTCAGGTGCAGCCCAGAGATCTGGTCTGGGTTCGAAAGCTCCAGGCTGGAACACTGGAGCCACGGTGAACTGGTCCATGTGTGGTGATCCTCACAACACACATGGCAGTAAAAGTCACAGGGAAAAGGCACTGGATACATGCGTCCCAGCTAAAAGCCATCAGGTCTGGAATGGAGCACTCAGAAGCAGGAAATTAGGCAGTCATGAGGACAGAAAACCCGTTAAAAATCAAGATTCACTGAATAAGTTAAAACTAAGGGTGGGGAAGAAGGGGGGAATATAACAGTGCCCTAGCAAATAAGTTTGCTGTCCCTCTTGGTTACTAGCATTTGTGCTAGTATTGGCCTTTGGTTAACCTCTTATTACTGGAGCATAACCAGAACCAAAAATGGGAAGGTTCTAAATGCTACTCACTCTACCAAGAAAAATCTTACCCTCTCTTTCAATTCATGTTTCCTCCTTGGAGAAGAATATCACATAAAGCCAAACAGCTCACGTCCCTTTACAAACTCTTTTACAAGTTGGGTATGTGGAAACCAGAATTTAGAAAAAGGACTAGCTCAGGTTCAGTTCTATGTCTGCCCTGCAGATGGGCCCCCAGAATGTAATACTCAGGGACAGTAACACTGTGCCCTATGGGGTTGCAAAACCTTAGCTCCATGGACTTCCAAAGATACTGCCATCAGCCTCAATAGGGAAGCAAGGCCCCAGAACCTAACCCTAGGGTCCAGCAACCTCATCCCCATCCATATCACTAATGGGTCTGATGATGCCTGGGAGAGAGGTAAAACATGAGAACTCAGGCTATATGTACCTCGTCAAGACCCCGGAACTGAGTTCACTATCCAGCAAGGTATTCTTAAACCTCCTCCACCTAATCTGGTCGTCCCCAACCTGGACATTTTCCTTAATTCAGAACTGGAAACTCCACCTGAAAATAAACCAGTAAACCTAACCTTCTCCAACCAAAAAATTCCCAGAGTTCCCTTGTTTTCCATGTTGTCCTCTTTCTTCTCCTTCCTAAAAAATAGCCAACCAAATGCCACCAAAGATTGTTGGCCCTGCCTAAACCCCCAACCTCCTTATTATATTGGGATAGGGTCAAATGAGAGTATTATTCCAAATGCATCACTGTATGTTCAAAAAATATCAGTAGACAATTGCCAAAAGCTGTGTAAGTGGGGTCATAAGCCAATTCTAACTCTGGGGGACCTACAAGAAAAACTTTAACACCTTATCTACTCAGATTGACACAGATCTAAAGGATTTGGAAATGTCAGTTAGTAACCTCAAAACATCCTTATCCTCTCTTGCCAAAATGTTTTTACAGAATAGGCGTGGGCTAGATCTATTATTCTTAAAACAAAGAGGACTTTGTGTAGCCCTAGGCAAAACCTGCTGTTTCTAGCCTACCACTCAGAAGTAATTAAAGAAAGTCTCTCAGTTAAAAACAAGCTAAGGGAATGAAAAAAAAACTTAGAAGCAAAAATGCTAATTGGTATAAAAGCCTCTTCCCATAGTCCCGATAGCTAACCACCTTAATCACCACTGTTTCAGGACCACTTGTCCTAGGCCTACTAGGATTTCTAGTAAGCACTATTTTCATTAACTAACTCACTTCCTACAACTGAAAAAAATACAGGCAGTGAAGTTAATGATATTATGCACTCATTACAACCCCTTGGCCACTGATGCAGTCAATGATTTGACTAATGCTATTACAGGAGTGGGGAATGAGAAGACATTAAAACAGTACCAGGATATTCCCAGTAGAAAAATCCTGTAACAATTGCGGGTGGAAACCAGGTGCCCATCCAGGTCTGAAAAGAATCAGGACGTCATGCCTCAAAGATCAACCACTCCCCCTCCCTGCTGGAATGCTAACGGCAAATATCAGCTTCTAGAACATTGCTTGCTTTCTCTGCTAAGGAAATATGTATGATGATTAAAACAATTCTGTTTTTGGTTGCTAGAGCCACGCAGGAAGTAGTTCCATAAAATCTGCAGTCACCAGACGTTAGGTGCGACTCTCACTATGGAGTGCACCCCAACCGGTAATAACGGTTTCATTGAAATTTTCTCCTGGAAGTCATCATTTGCATGAAGCATTCTGCTTCACCACCTGGCCAACCCCATTCTGGGGCAGGTACATCATACTGGGGCATCTGTCACTTTATTCTAGTCCCAAAACCATGTGACTTCCCTGCCTGACTCCCTGTCTTTCAGGCCTTGCTGGCCAAGAGCACTTCCCCCTCTGTCTTACCAGTACTCATTTCCACCTAGTCTGGAAACACCCACACTTTACAGGGGAATTCACTGGGCATCAGCATCACACTGCCTTTTGGGAACAGGGTAGCTCTTCAATCCTGTGTCCCTAGCTGTTTGAGTTTGCCATGCACTGCCAATGCAAACTACCAGAAATAGGCTGGCTTTTAAAGGAATTTTTAGGGTTAAACATCACAGTTCTGAGGCTGTGAAAATGTCCAAATAAAGGCATCATCAAAAATGGGGTCTTAACAAGGGTCAGCTACTGCTGGACTCCTGCCAAGGCAAAATGTTGGGCCTTCCAGTCTCACTCTGACTTATCCTCCAAACTCACTTTCTCCCTTAGCCCAGGAGTGGGCCATCAGGCACAATTGCTCACACCTCTCCATTCCTCTCTGGCCTGGATGTCTTCAGTTTCAAGCTGCTCCATGACTCCAGCCTCTGGCCTCTCCCTCAACCTCTCAGGGTTTTTGTGTCTCTCCATACCTGTAGGAGATCCTGGAGCCTTCTCCCACATGGCAGGGTAAACATGGCAGCACATGTTCTCTGTGTGTTCCACATGTGGTGGGGTCCATCCTGAAATCTAACCAGAGGCCCGAAACTAAACTAAAGCAAATTAACAAAAAGTGACCTAATTGAAAGTTCCTTTAATTGAATCTAACCAAAATGTCCTACATACAAAAGGCTTATACACACAGAAATTTATCATAAGAATTACTTTTTGCAGTCCACACAAGACTCAAACAAGGGCATTAATAAAGGGCACAGGGATCAGGAGGGGTCTCCTAAGTCTGAGAGAAATGGGAAATCATGAAACAGTGGCTGTACTTTGGATGTGGCCATCATTGAGCAAAAGGGAGTGCTGACCACCATTGCACTGGTCCCTAGAATGGTCCCAAGAAGAATTCAATATGGTGTGCTTTCTCCACCAAATCTTAGCTCCAAAATCAGGTGTGTAAATCAGAGAAGTGTGCCATTATTCCCATCCCCAAAACCAGAGCACACAGATTTTGCCTGTGGGGTGGGGGGCAGAAGTAGGCTGTAAAACAGAAAGCCCCTAATTTCTTCTCCAAAGAACTGATTACATTTACAACAGAATGGAGAAATCCAAACCTAAGGGTGCTCACAAGAGCAGTGAAGATCATAGAGGGCCTGAGATTTAATTCATCCCAATCCTTCAGGAAGAAGTGAAATAAATACTTTTACAGATGAGTAAAAACTAATAAAGTTTGCTAGCAGCAACTCACTTTAAAATAAATTTAAAAGAATATTCTTCAGGCAAAAAGAAAGTAATCTCAGAAGGTTCAAGATTCAGGATGGATTGAAGAACAATTCCTGTTAATATCTAAATGACTATTGAATGTATAAAGTAATAATGATATCTGTGGCCTAGGACATCAATAAAGTGTAAAAATACACCATAAAATAATTTAATGCAAAACATGGGTATATGGATATGAGGCAGATTGATATTGTTATGAATTCCAAAAATAGATATGGGATTATGCTTGTAAACTGGTCTGTTAATCTGGGCATGATAAAGTTATGAGAAGGGCATTGACTGGGCCACTGTTGGAAGGGTGTTGAGCCCCACCCCTTTGTGGGTGGAGTCTCAAACATAAAAAGACATGGCAAGGTACAGAGTTGGAGTAGTTTTTGATGTTGGAGTTTTGATGAGCAAGGACAGAAAGCCCCGAGGAAAAGAGACAAGCTATTCACCTGACAGTTCACACCTGGCCTTGTGGAGAGATGCAAACCTTAGAGAATCTCATGGTCTACAGCTGACCTTGTGGAGGAAACAGAGGAGCTGAGCCCAGAGAGAAATGCAGCTCTGGGAAGAGAGGAACCCAAGAAGTCTGAACCCTGGCAAATGTCAGCAGCTGGCTTGCTTAAAGGTGGGGTAACAGACTTTGGTGAAGGAAGAAACTTATGCTTCATGGCCCGGGAACTGTAAGTTTCTAACCCCAAATAAATACCCTTTATAAATACCAAGAGATTTCTTGTATTTTGTAACAGCACCCCTTTGGCTGATTAATGCAGGATATAAAATGTTTTAAAATACATTATTTGGCAAGTCAATAACAAATAAGTGCAGATTTGGAAAGGCATGCAAAAGTGTTATAATTTCTCCATAAACTTTAAAGAATATTAAATAGTGCATCTCATCCAGATAAATAGAAGAAAAAAATTGAACAAAAATAATCAGTCCAAAACAAAGTGTTCAGGGATTCCTGGATTGCCATTTTGGCCTTTGTTCTGGGACCACCTAATTCATGCATCTTTGGAAGCTGCACCTTACTTATACTTCAGAAGCCTGAAGGTTCCAGGGTTGATTTATGCGGTGTTGTTTTGTCCCCATCATAAATCAGGTGTTGTATCACTTCTCCATTTCCTAGTTATGAAGTCACCAAACTGGATTGATGCTCATTTGAAGCAAGAAGAGCCATGAACGATAGAACAAATAAAAAGGAAATATTGTTGCACTTCCCAAATTGGATGCTTTCATGATTGATATTGTATCTTTCCTCTTTTATAATGAATGCATTCAATGCTGTAAATTTCCCTATAAGCACTGCTTTTGCAGCACAACACAAACTATGAAGAAGCATAGGATATTAAGTAGCAGAAAGAAACACATAACAAAAGGATTGTGAATGAAGCTATATTCACTTCATTAAGATGAAGGCAGAGAATGTAAGAAATTTGGGAAAATATTTTCTCTGACCACAAGCTTGTTTCCTCAAAATAACACTTCTGTGAATGTAACTTCACTTTGAAGGAATTTGCATCATGCTTACCTAATCAAGAAGGAATCTATGTATTGAAAAAAAGAATGAATACAATGAGTTTTGCCAGTTTGCCCCACATGGTAGTCGTCCCCTTTAAGTGTAATGAGTGTGAAGTTTTCTTAGAAATTCAACCTTATGAGATCCCTCAGAATTAATCCTTCAGAGAAACCATTTAGGATTTCATGAATTTTTGAACAAGGGACACATCAAAGAAACATACAAGAGTAAAACCCTGTTTATGTAAGGAATTTTGGAAACCCTTCAGCCAGGCATTAAATTTCATTGAGCATGAAATAATCATACATTAGTTAGTATTGTAATGACATGGGAATGCTACCATCTGAAACAAAACCTCATGGAATATGAGAAAATTCAAATTAGAGTGAAACCATATGAGTGTCCTGAGTATAATCTGCTCTTTACAGTAATTTTTACTCATTTAAAAATCATACAGGGCCCCACTCAGAGGGGTTCCTGAGAGCTCCGGAGACACCCTGGTCCTATATAAGGGGGGATAGCCCCAGAGACTGATGCCTTATCAGTGGGTCCTATTTTGGAATCTGTGCTCCTGAGAGTGACAGAATTAGACTCAAATAATTCCTCCCTGCACATGGTTCGCCTGTCCCCTCTATTCAAACCTATATGTGATGCTGGAGTTTTTAGGTATACTTCCAGAGACTGGAGCCTCCTGCCTACCTATGTGCCAGGTGTGCATGAAATCTAGGTGGAGCTGCAACTCCTACCCTACAGCTCAATGGACTCATCCAAGTCACCTGGTGAAGAGACAATGATGGGCAATGGCCATCCCAGGGAACGGAGAGGGCCTGCATCTGCAAGCAGGATCATCCCACCCACCATATCCATGGGATATAAGCCCTCTCTCACTTGGAGTTGGAGTGGACATCACCATACCAGTCCCCTCAGGATTGGGGGAAGAACTATGGACTAGAGTGGACTTGACGGTATTCTCTTGTTCACATATGGTGATTCTAGCAATGCAAGAAATTATAACAATGAGGTGGAGTCAGTGGCCACTTGACACTTTTGGGGTAGGGAGGGGATGAGCAGTTGAAATACAGGGGCTTCTTTGGGAGTTGGAGGTTGTCCTGAGTACTGTTGTGGCAACGGATGTAGGCCATTTTAAATCAGCACACATCACTCAGAACTGAGTGGGAGAGAGAGTGGTCTACAGTGTGAACTGTGGTCTATGGTTGGTGGCAAGGCTCCAGGATGTGTAAGTTCATTGAGGGTGGTGGGCCATGCCGCTTTGTTTCCGGGCCTGAGGGTGATCAGCCCTGCTGCAGCCCGGGGAGCGACACGAGCTAGTTGTGGGCCGTCCGGCGTGCAGTCCGGAAGGGCGGGGGGTGAAGAAGTTGTCAGGAGAGCGCAGGCCCGGCTCCCTGGTCTCCACGGAGGTTAAGGAGAAGTTGTCACAGGGTCGCCGTTTGGTGCCCTGTGGTCTCCCTGACAGTACTAAATGAAGAGACACCACTCACTTGCTTGCTGGAAGGTAAGACCTTTATTCAGGGAGAGCTGTGCAGTTTTATAGGCAGTGTTGGGCGGGGGTGAGCGTGTTGTCTTCTGATAGGGCGAAGCTGTTGCTGGGAGTGGAGGGAAGATTTGGGAGGGAGGGGGGAGGCTAGAGGAGAAGGCCAACATGTCCAAATAAGGTTATGGCTGTTGAGGGAATGCTGTGATAGGCTGAGAGAAATGGGGAAGTTGGGTCCGGGAAGAAGGTGGGGCATAATGCCCCGCAAACGCCTGGTAAACATTACCTCAGGGCCACACTTGTGGGAGATGTTTGTGTGGGATGTGGTGGGATGTGTGGGAGGTGGGCAACATGGGAATCCCAGTGGGTTCCGTGTAATATTTTGGGTAATCTAAGCACCTCTTAAAATATATGTATATATATATACAAATAACATTTTTGTAAGCAAATACACATATATGCATATATATTTATATATCATTTTGGAAATGTTTGTATGTATTGTGAGAATTTTGATTTTTACCCATAATTTTAAAAAAAATGTACCACACACACACACACACACAAATCATACAGGGGACATGCATAAAAATGTAATACATGTGAGAAAGTTTTCAACCTGACAGAAAACCTCTTTATTCATCAGAAAATTCTTACTGAAGAGAAATCATGTATATGTGGGAAAGCTTTAATTCAAATGTCAAATCTCAGATACAAGAGATTTCCTACTGGTAAGTAACCCTATGCATGAAAGGCATGTGAAAAGCCTTTAGGTACAAATCATATCTCACAGAACATGAAAACGCTCATAGTGTACAGAAATGAAATGAGTGTAAAGAATGCAGAAAAGCCTTCAGCCAAAATCAATAGTTCATTAAACCTCAGAGCATTCATTCTGGAGAAAAACCCTTTATATGCAATGAATGTGGAAAAGCCTTCAACCAGAAGGAAAATCTCATTAACCATCTGAGAATACATACTGGAGAGAAACCCTATGAATATGATAGGTGTGGGAAAGCTTCCATTCAGAAATCAAGCCTCATTACACACTAGAGGAGACAAACTGGAGAGAAACCCTATATTTGTAAGGATTGTAGTTAAGCCTTCTTTAGGAAATCAAATCTCACTGACCATGAGAAAATTCATAGAGGAGGGAAACCCTATATATTTAAGGAATGTGAAATAGCCTTCAGCCAGAGGCAGTATCTCATTAAACATTACATCATTCATACTGGAGAGAAATCATGTGAATGTAATGAATGTGAATCTCCAAAGAATCTCAACTTCAAGTCTGTGCAACTTGTTGCCAATCTTTTAAGGAAGTGACTGTGACACTATAATTCAGGATGTCTTTCTCCTCTTTGAAAAGAGCACTTGCAGTGTGTTCTGAGATCTGCCCCTCCCACATCTTCTTCCACACTCATCTGTGTTCAATTTGTTACCACTAATTTATGCATTAGAATTCGAGATTTCTCTAAGTTTATGTAAAGATGGGCTCCACTGATTTCAAATTATCCTGGTTGTTTTCACTGGCTTTTCAATCCATTACATTCTAAGTAAACAGTGAGAATTTTGATTTTTACCCATAATAATAATAATAAAAAAAGAATAGCTGTAAAATATGTTCTCACTATTGTGGCATTTGGAATAACAACCACCAACTCAGCAGTAGTTAATAAAAAGGAAAATGCATGCAAAAAAAAAAGAATGTTCTTTCATGAATTAGAACAAATGTACATCACTATTACAAGGTGGTAAGACTATAGAGATGCATGGGAAAAACACAATTAATGTAACCTAAGGAATGTAGTTAAGAGCAATATTGTAATATTCTTGCATCAATGTCAAAGAAGTTCTGTGTTAATAATAGGGGATATGGAAAAAATTATACCAAATGTATGCTATAGGCCATAATTAGTGGTAATATTCTGATGATGTTATCTCATAATTTGTAACAAATGTTCCACAACAACATAGTATATTGGTGGAAGGGTGTGAATTCTGCACATTTGCATGTTTGTTTTGTAAGTTGGCAACTTCTCTAATAAATAAATAAATAAATAAATATATATATATATATATATATATATATATATATATATAAATTACCATTTAAAAAATAATGCTTCCCATTGTTGTAGCATTTTCTTATAAGGCACCAGAACCATATATATTCTTTCAGTTTCTTCATCTGATTCTGATGTGCATTCAAGGTTAACAGCCATTGAATTACAGTGGCCTGCTTTCTACTTAACTCCAATTTTCTTTATTATTTTAAATCAGAAATGACCCTTTCATAATTAGATGATATACTGCTAATCTGAAGTATTTATGGAGTTAGAAAATTTATTTACATTCTTGAGTTGTACTCGAATATTTTCCTAATATGTGATAGGGTGTGGGATGGATGAAACTACAGAATGCATGTATTTACAAACAGAAATGGGTACCCAAAATAATCTGCCAATGCAATTAATTCTGAGGAAGGAGGAAAGGGGGTTGGGGCTAGAGAAGGAATTTTGCTGGTTGCCATAAAAGACATAAATTATTTTCATATTCTTTGCACAGATAATTTGTTTATAATTTTTTAAATATTGAAAATAGTACACAATGAAATTGTACAAAATGGTTGATTTGAAGATATTGATTTGTATCTTCAACATTACTGAGTGGGGGTGCACTTCCCCTCACCCCTTACAAATACAGTCACCCATAAAGGAAAATTGCTCACTCCCCTCGGCCCCCTTCCGAGCTGCCTAAATGAGTGAAGTCCTCCCTCAGGAAGAGTGAGAATGGAGCATGAGGAGCATGGATGCAACAGTGTGAAGGCCACACTGCTCTCTACACGTGTCCGGTTACAGGGCTGTTAGCACCAAAGGAGAAAGTGGACTTTCTGCTGCTTAATCCCCTGTTAAGACCCGCTAGAGTGAAACACATCACTAAATGAGGCTGTGAGTGCTGAGCAGGGCTTTCTCCCTGGCCTATTTTGAGGATCCAGAACATATGATGATGGTTTTCATTGGTGCTCTGAGAGTTTGGTTCCCAAACAGGACATTCCTTCTCTGGCTTGGGGGAACTGCAGTGAAAACATGTTAATTTCCAGGTTCATCAGTTGTTCATCAGCTTCTTCCCATCCAACCCCTCCGTTCTTTTCTGGGATTGAAGAGGTCTGTATCATATTTAACACTGTTAAAAATGTGTTGAAAATTTAATATTTAATTAGTCTGAGAAATATCTGGCATATTCACCCTCTGAGGTTTTCTGCAAACATTGTACTCTCTCACAGACTCATTTCTATTCTTGTCAGCCCTAGGTCCCAGGATTTTCTGGGATTCTGGTACTATTTATTAGGGTCACTGGCCTAATGATGCTCATTCTGGTGATGTTATTGCTGTACCAATGCTGGAATGTGAATTTTGACATTTCCTTCCTGACACCAACAGGTTTCATCTTGACATTTTTCTTTCTTTAGCTTCCCCAAGATTGGAGAAGGTGAATGTAGAACTGGAAGCAGGAGACCTGAATCTGTGCCTGAGTCCAAGAGGGGTACCATGAGGGCAGCCTCCTCAGAGGGTCAACGCTGGAGGCCAAGGGAAGGAGGGAAGAAAAAATTGAGCAGGAGCAGGAAGTTTCCTCTCTTTGCCCTGACTCCTCTGCTGCATAAAACCCCAGGTCCCATGCTTTTATCTGCCCCTGCCCACTTGGCCAAACCCTGGACAAACCCTGCCTGGGGCAGGTACATCACACTGGGGCATCTGTGACTTAATACTAGCCCCCAAACCATGTAACTCCACTGCCTGACTCCCTGTATTGCAGACCTTGCTGGCCAAGAGCACTTCCCCCTCTGTCTTACCGGTACTCATTCCTGCCTAGTCTGGAGACACCCACAGTTTTCAGGTGAATTCCCTGGCAGCAACATCACACTTTCCACATTTGGAAACAGGTCAGCTTTCCAAACCTGTGTCCCTAGATGCTTCAGGATGCCATGTGCTGACAATGCAAAATAGCAGAAATAGTTTGGCTTTTATTGGAATTCATTAGGGTTAAACCTTACAGTTCTGAGTCTGTGAACCTCTCATTTCTCCTCTGGCTTGAATATCTTCAGCTTCAAGCCATTCCATGGTTCCAGCCTCTGGCCCTGCCCTCAGACTCTCAGGGTTTCTGTCTCTCTCCACAGCTGTAAGAGATCCTGGAGCCCTCTCCCACAGGGCCAGGTAAATATAACAGCACTCTTTCTCTGTGTGTTCCATGTATGTAGGATTTCATCACAATGACTGGTGTCCATCCTGGTGTCTGAAATCTAATCAGAGGCCCTTAACCAAACTAAAGCAATCTAATAAAAGTGACCTAATTCAAGGTCCTTTATCTGAATCTAACCAAAATATCCTCCATACAAAAAGCTTACACACACAGCAATGGGTTAGTGAGAACATACTTTTCTGGGATCCATACAATACTCAAACGAGGGCATTAACCCAGTGCACATGGATCAGGAGTTGTCTCCTTAGTCCGGGAGAAATGGGAACTCATGAAGCAGTGGCTGTACTTTGGGTGTGGCCATCATTGTACAAAATGGGGTGCTGACCACTGTTGCACTGGTCAATAGAATGGTCCCAAGAAGAACTCAATATACTGTGCTTTCTCCACCAAATCTTAGCTCCAAAATCAGGTGTGTAACAGATAAACTTATTTATAATAAAAAGGAAAAAATAGAAAAAGGGAGTTTATGGAATTTTCCAGCAGTTGTTAAGCCACCCACTCCAAAAGATGATTTCTTGTCTTTTGAACCAGCGTCTGCACCTCCTAAGGTATCTACTATCCATTTTTTTACAACATTTGATAGCCCTCCAAAAGTTTCTGTTTTTGTGCCAGCACCATCCACTTCAATTATGAAAAGTATAGCACAGGGAGGAAGAGAAGGAAATTCAGAGGGTATGCAATTTTT
>JAKSZT010053996.1:319504-330565 GCA_026826555.1 Tolypeutes matacus
ATTCTCTTTTTGTTGAATTTTAACATCATAGGTCAGTGAATGGAGAACCATGATTTAAAAAAAAAAAATTCACAGGGGATATAATTATCTCAGAAATAAACTTACACAGGATTGAAAATGGAAAAATGGCGCATTTAGATTGGTTTTCTGTTATTTCTTTAAATCTGTAAGTCATTAAAAAACTAAGAACTAATACTAAAGAATTTGATACAGAAATTATTATAAAGGTCAGATTTGCACATTAGAAAGCAGACAAATGCAATTATGTTTCCAAAATCTATTAATGGCTCAGTTAAATAATAAATCAGATATTTAAGTGTTGTTCAAAAAAAAATAAAATTCATATATCTAAAGGACTATTGAATGGATAAAGTAATAATGATATCTGTGGCCTAGGATATACATAAAGTGTTAAAATACACCATAAAATAATATATAGCATAAGATGGGTAACTGGATATGTAGTATTTTGATATCATTATGAATTCCAAAAATAGATATTTGATTATGCTTGTAAACTTGTCTGTTAATCTGGGCATGATTAAGTTATGATAAGTGTGTTGATAGGGCATTGAGCCCCGCCCCTTGGTGGTCAGGGTCTCAAATATAAAAATACATGGCAAAGGATAGAGTTGGAGTAGTTTGGATGTTGGAGTTCTCATGAACAAGGAAGGAAGGCCCCGGGGAAAAGAGACAAGCTTTTCACCTGACATTTCAAATCTTGCCTTGTGGAGAGAGGCAAAGCTTACATAGTCTCATAGTCTACAGCTTACCTTGTGGAGGAAACAGAGGTGCTGAGCACAGAAAGAAATGCATCCCTGGGAAGAGAGGAACCCAGGAAACCTGGCAAATGTTAACAACTGTCTTGCTTCAAGATGGGGTAACAGTCTTTGATGGAGGAACAAACTCATGCTTTATGGCCTGGCAACTGTAAGGTTCTATCCCAAATAAATACCCTTTATAAAAACAAACACATTTCTGGTATTTTGCATCAGCACCCCTTTGACTGATGAATACAGGATATAAAATGTTTTAAAATACAATATTTGGCAAGTCAATAACAAATAATAAGTGTACATTTGGAAAGGCAAGCAAAACTGTTATAATTTACCTGGTAAATATTAAAGAATATTAAATAGTACATCTCATACAAATAAATAGGAGGAAAAAAATTGAACAAAATATTCAGTCCAAAACAAAGTGCTCAAGATTTCCTGGGTTGCCATTTTTGCCTTTGTTCAAGGGCCACCTTACTTGTGCATCTTTGGAAGCTGCAACTTTCATATATTCAGAAGCCTGAAGGTTCCAGGGTTGATTTATGGGGTGTTGTTTTGTACCCATCATAAATCAAGTGGTGTATCACTTCCCCATTACCTACTAATGAAGTCACCAAAATGTATCTGATGCTCATTTGAAGCAAGAAGAGCCATGAGAATAGAACAAATAAAAAGGTGATATTGTTGCACTTCCCAAATTGGATGCTTAGATGATTGATATTGGATCTTTCCTCTTTTCTAATGAAGCATTCAATTTCCCTCTAAGCATGGCTTTTGCTGCACCCCACACACTATGAAGAAGCATAGGACATTAAGAAGCAGAAATAACAACATAACAAAAGGCTTGTGAGTGAAGCTATATCCACTTCCACAACAGTACCGACTTAAGATGAAGGCAGAGAATGTAAGAAAGTTGGGAAAATATTTTCTCTCACTGCAAGCATTGTTTCCTCAAGATAACACTTCTATGAATGTAACTTCACTTTGAAGGAATTTGCATCCTGCTTACCTAAGCAGGAGGGAATCTATGTAAGGAAAAAAAATGATGACAATGAATTTTGCCAGTTTGCCACATATGGTAGTCCTCCCCTTTAAGTGTAATGAGTGTGAAGTTTTCTTGGAAATTCAATCTCATGAGATACCTAAGAATTAATCTTTCAGACAAACTATTTGGGATTTCATGAATTTGGGAATGCTAGAGTCACATCAAAGAAACATGCAGGAGTAAAATCCTGGATATGGAAGGAATATTGGAAATCCTTCAGTCAGGCATTAAATCACCTTGAGCATGAATTATTCATACATTATTTAGTATTGTAATGAACATGGGAATGCTTCCATCTCAAACAAAACCTCATGGAATAAGAGAAAATTCAAACTAGAGAGAAACCATATGAGTGTCCTGAATGCAGTCTGCTCTTTACACTCATTAATTACTCCTCATTTTAAAACCCATACAGGGGAACAAGCATAGAAATGTAATACATGTGGGAAAGTTTTCAACCTGACAGAAAACCTCTTTATTCATCAGAAAATTCTTACTGAATAGAAGTCATATATATGTCAGAAAACTTTAATTCAAATGTCAAATCTCAGATACAAGAGATTTCCTAATGCAAAGTAACCCTATTTGTGAAAGGTATGTGAAAAATCCTTTAGGTACAAATCATACCTCAGAGAAAATGAAAACACTCATAGTGAACAAAAACAAAATGAATGTAAATAATACAGGAAAGCCTTCAGCCAAAAGCAATATTTCATTAAACCTCAGAGCATTCCTTCTAGAGAAAAACCCTGTATATGCAATGAATGTGGAAAAGCCTTCAACCAGAAGGAAAGCCTCGTTAACTATCTGAGAGTACATACTGGAGAGAAACCCTATGAATGTGATGGATGTGGGAAAGCTTTCATTCAGAAATCAAGCCTCATCACACACCACAGAAGACAAACTGGAGAGAAACCCTATATATATAAGGAATGTAGGAAAACCTTCAGTAGCAAATAAAATCTCACTGAACATGAGAAAATCCATAGTGGAGGGAAACCTTATATATGTAAGGAATGTGGAATAACCTTCAGCCAGAGGCAGTGTCTCATTGAACATTACAACATTCATACTGGGGAGGAAACCCTGTGAATATAATGAATGTAAATCTCAAAAGAATTTCTACCTCCAGTCTGTGCAACTTGTTGCCAATCTTTTAAGGAAGCTGCTGTGACTGTACAATTCTGGATGTCTTTCTCTTCTTGGAAAAGTTCACTTGCAGTTTGTTCTGAGATCTGCTTCTCCCGCATCTTCCGCACTCATCTGTGTTCAATTTGTTACCACTAATTTGTGAAACAGAATTAGAGATTTCTCTTAGTTTATGTAAAGATGGGCTTTCTGCTGATTTCAAATTATCCTGGTTGTTTTCACTGGTTCTTAAATCCATTACATTCTCAGTAAGCATTTAAAAAATTACCATTTAAAAAATAATGCCTCCTGTTAATGTAGCATTTTCTTATAAGGTCATTTATATTCTTTCAGTTTCTTCATCTGATTCTGTTGTGGATTCAAGTTTAACAGCCAGTGAACTATAGTGGCCTGCTTTCTAGTTAACTCCAACTTTCCTTATTATTTTAAATCAGAAATGATCCTTTCATAATTAGATGGTATACTTCTAATCTCAAGTAATTTAAGGAGATAGAAAATTTATTTACTTTCTTAAGTTTTACTCAAATATTTTTCTCATAAGTGATAGATTGTGGGATGGATGAAACTAGAGAAAGCATGTATTTATAAACAGAAATTGGTACGCAAAAGAATCTGCCAATGCAGATAATTCTGAGGAAGAAGGAATGGGGGTTGAGGCCAGAGAACAAATTTTGCTGTTTCCCATAACAGACATGAATTATTTTTATACTCTTTGCATGGATAATTTTATTATAATTTAAAAGAAATTATGAAATAGTACAAAATTAAATCATATGAAATGGTTGATTGGAAGATATTGATTTGTATCTGGAACATTACTGGGAGGTCACTTCCCCTCACCCTTTGCAAATACAGTTGCCCATAAAGGAAAAGTACTCACTCCCCTCGGGTCCTTCCCCACTGCCTGGATAAGTGGAGGCCTCTTTCAGCAAGAGTGAGCAAGGAGCACGAGGAGCATGGATGCAACAGTGTGAAGGCCACACTGCTCTCTACACGTGTTTGGATAGAGGGCTGTTAGTGACACAGGAGAATATGGACTTCCTGCTGCTTACTACCCAATGAAGACAAGCTCCAGTGACTGACATCACTAACCGAAACTGTGAGTGCTGAGCAAGGCTTACTTCCTGTCCTCCATTGTGGATCCAGAACCTATGATGTTGGTTTTCATTGGGGCTCTGAGAGTTTGGTTCCAAAACAGGACATTCCCTCTCTGGCTTAGGACAACTGCAGTGAAAACGTGTTACATTCCAGCTTCTTCAGTTGATCATCAGTTCCTTCCATCCAACCCCTCTGTTCTCTTCTGGGATTGAAGAGGTATGCATCATTTTGAACACTGTTAAAAATGTGTTGAAAATTTAATATTTAATTAGTCTGAGAAATATCTGGTGTCTGCACCCGCTGAGGTTTTCTGCAAACATTGCATTATCTCACAACCTCACTTCTATTCTTGTCAGCCATAGGTCACAGGACGTTCTGGGATTCCGGTACTATTTATTAGGGTCTCAGAATGTTGCTCATTCTGGTAATATTATTGCTGTAGCTAATGCTGTAATGCGATTTTTGACATTTCCTTCCTGACACCAACAGGTTTCATCTTGGCATTGCTCTTTCTTTAGGTGCCCCAAGATTGGAGAAGGTGAATGTAGAAGTGGGAGCAGGAGACCTGAGTCTATGCCTGAGACCCAGGAGGGGTACAGTAAGAGCAGCCTCCTCAGAGGGTCAATGCTGGAGGCCAATGAAAGGGCAAAAGGAGCAGGAGCAACAAGCCTCCTCTCTGTGCCCTGACTCTTCTGCTGCACCAGAACCCGAGTTCCATGGTTTATCTGCCCCTGCCCACCTGGCCAACCTCTGCCTGTGGCAGGTACATCATATTGGGACATCTGTGTCTTTATACCAGTCCCCAAACCCTGTGGCTTCCCTGCCTGACTTCCTGTCTTGCTGTCCTTGCTCGACAAATGCACTTACCCCTCCTTCTTACCAGTACTCATTCCCACCTAGTCTGGAGACACCTACAGTTTACAGGTGAATTCACTGAGCAGCAGCATCACACTGCCATTTGGGAACAGGTAAGCTCTCCAACCCAGTGTCCCTAGCTGTTTGAGTTTGCCAAGCACTACCAATGCAAAATGCCAGAAATAGATTAATTTTATTGGAATTTATTACAATGGAGGCTTACAGTTCTGAGGCTGTGAAAATGTCCAAACCAAAACTTCCTCAAAAATGCTGTATTAACAAGGGCCAGCTGCTGCTGGACTCCTGCCAAGGCAAAATGTTGGGTCTTCCTGTCTCGCTCTACATTCTCCTCCAAACTCATTTTCTCCCTGACCTCAGCAGAGTGCCATCAGACAAAATGGCTCAGAATTCTCCCTTCTTCTCTGGCTGCAATATCTTCAGCTTCAATCTGCTCCATGACTCCAGCCTCTGGCCTCTCCCTCAGCCTCTCATTGTTTCTGTGTCTATCCACAGGTGTAGGAGATCCTGGAGCCCTCTCCTACATGGCAGGGTAAACATGGCAGCACTCTTTCTATGTGTTTTCCATTTATGTAGGATGTCAGCACAATGATTGTGGTCCAACCTGGTGCCTGAAATCTAATAAGAGGCCCTTCACTAAACTGAAGCAATCTATCAAAAAGTGACCTAATCAAAAGGTCCCTTATGTGAATCTAACCAAAATATCCTACATACAAAAGGCTTATAAACAACAATGGGTCAGTAAGAACATACTCTTTTGGAGTCCACCCAAGACTCAAAGGAGGGCATTAGACCAGGGCACAGGGATCAGGAAGGGTCTCCTAATTCCAGGAGTTATGGGAACTCATGAAGCCATGGCTGTACTTTGGGTGTGGCCATCATTGAGCAAAATGGGGTACTTACCATAGTTGCACTGGTCCTTAGAATGGTCCCAAGAAGAACTCAATATACTGTGCTTTCTCCACCAAATCATAGCTCCAAAATCAGGTGTGTAACACAGAGAAGTGTGCCATTATTCCCTTCCCAGAGCCAGAGCACACAGATTTTGCCTGTGGGGTGGGGGACAGGAAGTAGGCTGTAAAATAGAAAGCCCCTAATTTCTTCTCCAAAGAATGATTACATTTACAACAGAATGGAGAAATTCAACCCTAATGTTGCTCACAAAAGCAGTGAGGATCATAGAGGGCCTGAGATTTAATTAATCTCAGTCCTTCAGGAAGAAGTGAAATAAATACTTTTACAGGTGATTAAAAACTAATAAATTTTGTTAGCAGCAACTCACTTTAAAAGAAATGTAAAAGAATATTCTTCAGGCAGAAAAAAAATGATCTCAGAAGCTTCAAGATTGAGGATGTATTGAAGTACAATATCTGTTAATTAAATTCATATATCTAAATGACTATTGAATGGATGAAGTAATAATGATATCCGTGGCCTAGGACAACAATAAAGTGTTAAAATACACCATAAAATAATATACAGCATAAGATGGGTGACTGGATATGTAGAAGTTTGATATCATTATGAATTCCAAAAATAGATATGGGTTTATGGTTGTAAACTGGTCTATTAATCTGAGCATGATTATGTTATGATAAGGGCTTTAACTGGGACACAGTCGGTAGGGCGTTGAGCCCTGCCCCTTGGTGTGTGGGGTCTCAAACCTAAAAAGACATGGCAAAGGACAGAGTTGGAGTAGTTTTTGATGTTGGAGTTCTGATGAGTGAGGACAGAAGGCTCTGGGGAAAAGAAACAAGCCATTCACCCGACAGTTCACAGATGGACTTGTGGAGAGAGGCAAATCTTAGAGAGCCTCATAGTCTACAGCTGACCTTGTAGAGGAAACAGAAAGTTGAGCCTAGAGAGAAGCACAGCCCTGGGAAGAGAGGACCCCAAGAAGCCTGAACCCTGGCAAATTTTGGCAGCTGTCTTGCTCCAAGATGGGGTAACAGACTTTGGTGAAGGAAGAAACTTATGCTTTATGGCCTGGTAAATGTAAGCATCTACACCAAATAAATACCTTTTATAAAGACCAACAGATTTCTGGTGTTTTGGATCAACACCCCTTTGGCTGACTAATACAGGATATAAAAGGTTTTAAAATACATTATTTGGCATGTCAATAACAAATCATAAATGCAGATTTGGAAAGGCAATCAAAAGTGTTATAATTTCCCCAGTAAACTTTAAAGACTATTAAGTAGAGCATCTCATTCAAATAAATAGAAGAAAAAGAAATTGGACAAAAATAGTCAGTCCAAAACAAAGTGTTCATGATTTCCTTGGTCGCCATTTTGGCCTTTGTTCTGGGGCCACCTCACTCGTGCATCTTTGAAAGCTACACCTTTCTTATTCTTTAGAAGCCTGAAGGTTCCAGGGTTGATTTATGGGGTGTTGTTTTGTCCCAGTCATAAATCAAGTATTTGTCACTTTCCACCCCCATTTCCTAGTTATGAAGTCACCAAACTGGATGTGATGCTCATTTGAAGCAAGAAGAGCCATGAATGATACAACATATAAAAAGGAGATATTGATGTGCTTCCCAAACTGGATACTTAGAAGTTTGATATTGGATCTTTCATCTTTTCTAATGAATGTATTCAATGGCATAAATTTCCCTATAAGCACTGCTTTTGTGCACACCACAAAATGTGAAGAAGCATAAGACATTCAGAAGCAGAAAGAACCACATAACAAAAGGCTTGTGAGTGAAATAATATCCACTTCCACAACAGTACAGACTTAAGATGAAGGCAGAGAATGTAAGAAAGTTGGGAAAATATTTTCTCTGACCACAAACATTGTTTCCCGAAAATAATACTTCTGTGAATGTGCCTTCACTTGAAGGAATTTGCATCATGCTTATCTAAGGGAATCTATGTAAGGAAAAAAGAATGAAGACAATAAGTTTTGCCAGTTTGTCCCACATGGTAGTCCTCCCCTTTAAGTGTAATGACTGTGAAGTTTTCTTGGAAATTCAACTTCAGGAGATACCTGAGAATTAATCCTCCAGAGAAATCGTTTGGAATTGCATGAATTCGGGAAAGCTAGAGTCACATCAAAGAAACATGCAGGAGTCAAACCCTGTGAATGGAAGGAATATTGGAAATCCTTTGGCCAGGCATTAAATCTCATTGTGCATGAAATATTCATACATTAGTTAGTATTGTAATGAACATAGGAATGCTTCCATCTGAAACAAAACCTCATGGAATATGAGAAAATTCAAACTAGAGAGAAACTATATTAGAGTCCTGGATGTAGTCTGCTCTTTTCAGTCATTTTTTACAACTCACTTTAAAAGCCATACAGGGGAACAAGCATAGAAATGTAATATATGTGGGAACATTTTCAACTTGACAGAAAACCTCTTTATTCATCAAAAAATCCTTACTGAAGAAAAATCATATATATGTGGGAAAGCTTTAATTCAAATGTCAAATCTCAGACACAAGAGATTTCCTACTGCAAAGAAATCCTATGCGTGTAAATCATGTGAAAAATCCTTTAGGTACAAATCATATTTCACAAAAACATGAAAAAACTCATAATGGACAGAAAGAAAATGAATGTAAAGAATGCAGAAAAGCCTTCAGCCAAAAGCAATAGTTCATTAAACATCACAGAATTCATTCTGCATAAAAATACTATCTATGCAATGAATGTGGAAAAGCCTTCAGCCAGAAGGAAAACTTCATTAACCATCTGACAATACATACTGGAGAGAAATCCTATGAATGTGAAGGATGTGGGAAAGCTTTCATTCAGAAATCAAGCCTCATTACACACCAGAGAAGAAAAACTGGAGAGAAGCCATTTTTCTGTAAAGAATATAAGAAAGCCCTCAGTAGCATGTCAAATCTCACTGACCATGAGAAAATTTATAGTGGAGGGAAACCCTATATATGTAAGGATTGTGGAATAGCCTTCAGCCAGAGGCAGTATCTCATTAAACATGACAACATTCAAACTGGAGAGAAACCCTGTGAATGTAATGAATGTGAATCTCCAAAGAATCTCCACCTCCAGTCTGTGCAACTTATTGCCAATCTTTTAAGGAAGTGGCTGTGACTGTGCAATTCAGGATGTCTTTCTCCTCTTGGAAAAGTGCACTTGCAGTTTGTTCTGAGATCTGATCCTCCCACATCTTCTTCCACACTCATCTGTGTTCAACTTGTTACCACTTATTTATGCATCAGAACTCGAATTTCTCTTAGTTTATGTAAAGATGGGCTTTCCACTTATTTCAAATAATCCTGGTTGTTTTCACTGGTTCTTCAATCCATTACATTATGGGTAAGCATTTAAAAAATTACCATTTAAAAATTAATGCTGCCCTTTATTGTAGCATTTTCTTATAAGGCATGCCAACCATTTATATTATTTTAGTTTCTTCACCTGATTCTGATGTGGATTCATGTTTAACAGCCACTGAACTACAGTGGACAGCCCTCAGTACTAGGACTTTCTGGGATTCCCGTCCTATTTATTAGGGTCACTGGCCTAATGTTGCTCATTCTGGTGATGTTATTGTTGTAGCCAATGCTGTAATGTGAATTTTGACATTTCCTTTCTGACACCAATGGATTTCTTCCTGGAATTGCTCTATCTTCAGCTGCCGAAAGATTGGAGAAGGTGCATATAGAACTTGGAAGCAGGAGACCTGAGTATGAGACCCAGGAGGGATACGGTAACAGCAGCCTCTTCTGAGGGTCAATGCTGAAGCCCAAGGGAAGGAGGGAAGGGCAAAATAGCAGGAGCAGGAAGTCTCATCTCTGTGCCCTGACCCTTCTGCTTCATCAGAACCCAGGTCCCATGCTTTTATCTACCCCACACCCACCTGGCCAACCCCTTCCTGAGGCAGGTACATCATATTGGAGCATCTGTGACTTTATACTAGTCCCAAACCATGTGACTCCCCTGCCTGACTCCCTGTTTTGCAGGCCTTTCTGGCCAAGAGCACTTCCCCCTCCATCTTACCAGTACTCATTCCTGCTTAGTCTGGAGACACTCACAGTTTACAGGTGAATTCACTGGGCAGCAGCATCATACTGCCATTTGGGAACAGGGCAGCTCTCCAACCCTGTGTCCCTAGCTGTTTGAGTTTGCCAAGCACTGCCAATGCAAAAGCCCAGGAATAAATGGGCTTTTATTGGAATTTATTAGGGTTAAAGTTTATAGTTCTGAGGATGTGAAAATATCCAAATCAAGGCATCATCAAAAACGGGGTCTTAACAAGAGTCAGCTGCTGCTGGGCTCCTGCCAGGGCAAAATGTTGGGCCTGTCTGACTCTCTCTGCATTCTCATCCAAACTCATTTTCTCCCTGAGCTCACCAGTGGGCCATCAGACACAGCTGATCACATCTCTCCTTTCTCATCTTGCATGGATGTCTTCAGCTTCAAGCTGCCCCATGACTCCATCCTCTGGTTTCTCCCTCAGACTCTCAGGGTTTCTGTGTCTCTGCACAACTTTAGGAGATCCTGGAGCCCTCTCACATATGGCAGGGTAAACATGGCAGCACTCTTTCTCTGTGTGTTCCATGTATGTAGGACTTCAGCAAAATGATTGGGGCCCATCCTGGTGCCTGAAATCTAATCAGAGGCCCTTAACTGCACTAAAGCAATCTAACAAAAAGTGACCTAATCAGAAGGTCCCTTATCTTAATCTAAATGTCCTACATACAAAAGGCTTACACACACAACAATGGATTAGTAAGAACATACTTTTCTAGGGTCCACACAAGACTCAAACAAGGGCATTAATCTAGGTCACAGGGATCAGGAGGGGTCTCCTATGTCTGGGAGTAATGGGAACTCATGGAGTAGTGGCTGTACATTGGTTGTGGCCATCATTGAGCAAAATGGGGTTCTGACCACCCTTGTACTAGTCCCTAGAATGGTCCCAAGAAGAACTCAATGTACTGTGTTTTCTCCACCAAATCAAACTCCAAAAGCAGGTGTGAGAGAGGGCTTATACTGTGGTCTATGGTTGGTGGCAAGGCTCCAGGAGGTGTAAGTTCATTGAGGTTGGTGGGCCACACTATGGGAGATGTTTGTGTTGGATGTGGTGGGAGGTGTGGGAGGTGGGCAACATGGGAATCCGAGTGGGTTCCGTATAAT
>JAKSZT010053996.1:330575-420914 GCA_026826555.1 Tolypeutes matacus
GTGGGCAACATGGGAATCCGAGTGGGTTCCGTATAATATTTTAGGTAATCTAAGCACCTCTTAAAATATATGTATATATATATATAAAAAATAACATCTTTGTAAGCAAATAAAAAAAAAAAAAAAAAAAAAAAAAAGCAGGTGTGAAACCCAGAGTGGTGTGATATTATTCCCATTCCCAGAACCAGAACTCACAGCTTTTGTCTGGGGATGGGGTGGGCAGGATGCAGGCTATAAAACAGAAAGCTCCTAATTTCTTGACAAAAGAACTGATTACATTTACAACAGAATAGAGAAATTCAACCCTAAGGGTGCTCTCAAAAGCATTGGGGATCATAGAGGGAATGAGATTTAATTAATCTCAATCTTTCAGGAAGAAGTGAAATAAATACTTTTACAGATGAGTAAAAACCAATACAGTTTGCTAGCAGCAACTCACTTTAAAATAAATGTAAAACAATGTTCTTCAGGCAGAAAGAAAATAATCTCAGAAGGTTCAAGATTCAGGATGAATTGAAGAACAATATCTGTTAATTAAATTCATATATCTAAATGACTATTGAATGTATAAAGTAATAATGATATCCGTGGCCTGGGACATCAATGAAGTGTTAAAATACACCATAAAATAATATATAGCATAAGATGGGTAACTGGATATGTAGCAGTTTGATATCATTACGAATTCCAAAAATAGATATGGTATTATGCTTATAAACTTGTATGATAATCTGGGCATGATTAAGTTATGATAAGGGCATAGACTGGGCCACAGTCAGTAGGGTGTTGAGCCCCACACATTGGTGGGTGGGGCCTCAAAAATAAAAAGTCATGGCAAAGGACATAGTTGGAGTAGTTTTCGTGTTGGAGTTCTGGTGAGCAAGGACAGAAGGCCCCAGGGAAAAGAGACAAGGCATTCACAAGACAGTTCACAGCTGGCCTTGTGGAGAGAGGCAAATCTTAGAGAGCCTCATAGTCTACAGCTGACCTTGTGGAGGAAACAGAGAAGCTGAGCCTAGAGAGAAGCACAGCCCTGGGAAGACAGGACCCCCAGAAGCCTGAAGCCTGGCAAATTTTGGCAGCTGTCTTGCTACAAGAGTGGGTAACAGACATTGGTGAAGGAAGAAATTTATGCTTTATTGCCTCATAACTGTAGGCTTTTAACCCAAATAAATTACCTTTATAAAGACCAACAGATTTCTGGTATTTTGCATCAGTACCCCTTTAGCTGAATAATACAGGATATAAAATGGTTTAAAATACATTATTTGGCAAGTCAATAACAAATAATAAGTGCAGATTTGGAAAGGCAAGCAAAAGTGTTATAATTTCCCTGGTAAACTTTAAAGAATATTAAACAGTGCATCTCATACTAATAAATAGAAAAAAAAATTGAACAAAAACAGTCAGTCCAAAGCAAAGTATTCAGGAATTCCTGGCTTGCCATTTTGGCCTTTGTTCTGGGGCCACCTTCTTCATGCATCTTTGGAAGCACCACCTTACTTATCCTTCAAAAGCCTGAAGGTTCCAGAGTTGATTTATGGGGTGTTGTTTTGTCCCCATCATAAATCAACTACTATATCACTTTCCACTCCCATTTCCTTGTTATGAAGTCACCAAACTGGTTTTGATGCTCATTTGAAGCAAGAAGAACCATGAATGATAGAACAAATAAAAAGGAGATGTTGCACTTCCCACATTGGATGCTTAGATGATTGATATTGGATCTTTCCTCTTTTACAATGAATGCATTCAATGCCATAAAGTTCCCTATAAGCACTACTTTTTCTGCACCTCACAAACTATGAAGAAGTATATGACATTAAGAAGCAGGAAGAACAACATAATAAAAGACTTGTGAGTGAAGCTACATTCACTTCCACAACAGTACAGACTTAAGATGAAGGCAGAGAATGTAAAAAAGTCAGGAAACTATTTTCCCTGACTGCATGCATTGTTTCCTCAAAATAACACTTCTTTGAATGTAACATCAGGTTGAAGGAATTTGCCTCACGCTTACTTAAGCATGAGGGAATCTGTAAGGAAAAAGGAATGAAGACAATGAGTTTTGCCAGTTTGCCCCACATGTAGTCCTCCCCTTTGAGTGTAATGAGTGTGAAGTTTCTTGGAAATTCAACCTTATGAGATACCTGAGAATTAATCCTTCAGAGAAACCACTTGAGATTTCATGAATTTGCAAAAGCTAGAGTCACATCAAAGAAATATGCGGGAGTAAAATCTGGTGTATGTAAGAATTATTGGAAATCCTTCAGCGAGGCATTAAATCTCATTGAACATGAAATACTCTTACATTAGTTCATATTGTAATGACATGGGAATTCTTCCATCTGAAACAAAACCTCATGAAACATGAGAAAATTCAAACTAACGAGAAAACATATGAGTGTCCTGAATGTAGTCTGCTCTTTACAGTCATTTTTTACTCCTCATTTTAAAAGCCATACAGGGGAACAAGCATAGAAATGTAGTACATATGTGAAAGTTTTCAACCTGAGAGAACACCTCTTTACTAATCAGAAAATTCTTACTAAAGAAAAATCATATATATGTGGGGAAGCTTTAATTGAAATGTCAAATCTCTGATACAAGAGATTTCCTACTGTAAAGAAATCTTATGTATGTAAGGCATGAGAAAATCCTTTAGGCAAAAATCATATCTAAGCACCTCTTAAAATATATGTATATATATATATATAAATAACATTTTTGTAAGCAAATACACATATATGCATATATATTTATATATCATTTTACAAATGTTTGTATGTATTGTGAGAATTTTGATTTTTACCCATAATTAAAAAAAAAAAAAAAAAAGAACATGAAAAAACTCAGTGGACAGAAACAAAATGAATGTAAAGAATTCAGAGAAGCCTTCAGCCAAAAGCAATAGTTCATTAAACATCAGAGCATTCATCCTGGAGAAAAACTCTATATATGCAATGAATGTTGAAAAGCCTTCAACCAGAAAGAAAACTTCATTAAC
Source organism: Tolypeutes matacus (assembly GCA_026826555.1). Classification (NCBI taxonomy): domain Eukaryota; kingdom Metazoa; phylum Chordata; class Mammalia; order Cingulata; family Chlamyphoridae; genus Tolypeutes; species Tolypeutes matacus. The sequence goes on from JAKSZT010053996.1 coordinate 333,583, forward strand.
CATCTCAGAATACACACTGAAGAGAAACCCTATGAATGCAATGGATTTGAGAAAGCTTTCATACAGAAATCAAGCCTCATTACACACCAGAGAAGACAAACTGGAGAGAAACCCTATATCGGTAAGGAATGTAGGAAAGCCTTCAGTATCAAATTAAACATTTATAGGCATTATCTCATTAAACATTACAACATTCATACTGGGCAGAAACCCTGTGAATGTAATGAATGTAAATCTCAAAAGAATCTCTACCTCCAGTCTGTGCAACTTGTTGCCAATCTTTTAAGGAAGTGGCTGTGACTGTACATATCAGGATGTCTTTCTCCTCTTGGAAAAGTGCACTTGCAGTTTGTTCTGAAATCTGCTCCTCCGCCATCGTCTTCCACACTCATCTGTGTTCAATTTGTTACCACTAATTTATGCATCAGAACTCGATATTTCTCTTAGATTATGTAAAGATGGGCTTTCCGCTGATTTCAAATTATACTGGTTTTATTCACTGGTTCTTCAATCCATTATATTCTGGATAAGCATTTTAAAAATTACCATTTTCAAAATTATGCTGCCCATTACTGTAGCATTCTCTTATGAGACACACCAAACATTTATATTTTTTCAGTTTCTTCACCTGATTCTGATTTGGATTCAAGTTTAACAGCCACTGAGCTACAGTGGCTGCTTTCTACTTAACTCCAATTTCTTTATTATTTTAAATCAGAAACGATCCTTTCATAATTAGCCAATATACTTCTAATCTCAAGTATTTTAAGAAGTTAGAAAATTTATTTATATTTTTAAGTTGTACAAGAATATTTTTCTCATATGCGATAGGGTGTGGGATGGATGAAACTAGAGAATGCATGTATGGGTATAAACAGAAATGTGTACCCAAAAGAATCTGCCAATGCAAATAATTGTGAGAAAGGAGGAATGGGGCTTGAGGCTAGGCAAGGAATTTTTCTGTTTTCCATAACAGACATAAGTTATTTTTATACTCATTTCATGGATAATTTGGTTATAATTTAATGAAATTGTGAAAATAGTACACAATGAAATAATATAAAGTGGTTGATATGAAGATATAGATTTGTATCTGTAATCTTACTGGGCAGGGGAGCACTTCCCCTTACCCTTTGCAAATACAGTGCCCATAAAGGAAAAGTGCTCACTCCCCTGGGCCCCCTCCCCAGGTGCCTGTACAGGTAGAGCCTTCCCTCAGCAAGAGAGAGCACGGAGCACGAGGAGCATGGACGTGACCGTGTGAAGTCCACACTGCTTCCTACAAGTGTCCGGTTAGAGGGCTGTTAGCACCACAGGAGAAGACTGACTTCCAGCTGCTTATTCCCCAGTGAAGATATGCTAGAGTGACTCACATTACTAACTGAGGCTGTGAGTTCTGAGCAGGGCTTTCACCCCATTCTCCTTTGCTGATCCAGAACCTATGATGATGGTTTTCATTGGGTCTCTGAGAGTTTGAGTCCCAAACAAGACATTACTTCTCTGGCTTGGGGGAACTGCAGTGAACATGTGTTACATTCCTGCTTTGTTGGAGAAGATGTTGAGAGCCAGAGCATAAAGGGTTAAGCATTTTAAAAGCATGCTTGCTGGCAGAGAAACATTAGTAAATGTCTCCAAGGACACTGCATACTGCAGATGTCAGTGGGAGGAGGCAGAGCTGAATGAATTCACCACACAGTTGTTGTTTTCTGAATTCCCAAGAAAGATTGTCTGGGAACTCAGAAACAGGTAGCGCTCTCACACACCAAGCTGAGAAACTACTGAAGGACTCCCTATTTTGTTATCAGCTTTGTAGTATAAAAAGCAGCTTCAGCCTAAATAAACTTGCCTGCATTCCACATGGAGTGAGGTCCCCTGATCCCAATCTTTCTCTGGATAATTCCCAGCACCTTCTAATCCACGTTGATTTACAACAGATGGCACCCAACATGGGGCACGACTAGTCTTTTCTCATTGTCTTTTTCTCTGGATAAGTGCTGTGGAAATAAGGACTGTTGTTGCTGGGTCGGACGGTCCTTGAATTCTATGTGGTGAGTCAAATAATCTTGATAGTCAGGGTAATGGGAATCAGTCGACCCTATTAGAGGAATATTCCAAAGTTTTGAAGACCCTGTTAAAGAATACAGGGGTATGTGTGATGACCCACGAGTTACTAGAACTCTTTTTTCTTGTACAGAAATATTGTTACTGATTTCAGGCGCAAGGGCGGAATGTATTAAATTTGAAACAATGGAAACTAGTAATGAAATCATTGCGGTGAGCTTATCAAATAGGGGAAACAATTCCTCTTCAAGTATGGACTCTGTCATGAAATCGCTGCTGCCTTAGATCCTCTACAATCTGAAGAAGAGGATGATGAAAATGTTATTCATATAAAAGGTGTTGATGATAGCACTCAACAGCCTCTTTTAAAGGAAGGGAGTTTTGAAGTTCCAGAAGGTTGCACTTCTGATCAGGAAAACTCTGTTTTCTGCTGTACTAAAGGAACTAGCACTAGTTTTTTTTAAATCAGCCAGTCACTTTTTCTGTCCAGCCTTTGTATCCTACCCTACCTAAGGAACAGGAAACTAATCCTGTGGACTCAGGTATAGTTAAGGAAACTTCTGCTAAAGATTCCTGGAACCCTGCTCCTCCTTCTACTCTTCCACCTCTCACTAACCCTTTTTCTATATTTTCTGATAGTTTTGAAAATAATCCATGTACTAATCATGTAATGGTTCCTAACACCCATGCTTCATCAATTCTCATGAGATGCATTTCACAGGGCAGAAGTGCTGGTGATCTCAAAGCCTTCAAATGTTGGCACAGTTTCCTGTAACTATAAAAAAACTACCCACTGATCAAGCTAACCCTCAGGGAGGTTTGGAATTTCAGCATGAACTGTTCCCTTTTAAACTGTTGAAAGAATTAAAACAAGCCTGTGCCCAATATGGGGTTAATTCCCATTATACTCTTGGTCTTATCAAAAGGCTGGCTCAAACAGATAGACTAATCCCACAGGACTGGGAAATGCTAGCTCGTACTGTTTTAAATTCTGCTGAATTTTTACAATTTAAAACATGGTGGACAGATGAAGCTATACAGCCAGGCTCAATGCAGCTCAAAACCCTCCTGTTCCAATAATTCTTGATCAGCTTTTGGGTACTGGCGAATGGATGGGTACACCACGGCAGTTATAATATAATGATGTAGCTATTGTTCAGGTTAGGATGGCTTGTTTAGCTGCATGGATGAAAATCACACCTCCTGGCCATGCTACACAGTCATTTTCAAAAATAATTCAAGGGGTTAATGAACTGTATGTGGAATTTATTGCTAGGCTTTCTGATGGTGTTTTAAAAACTGTGCAAAATCCTGAGGCCTGAGATTTTATTATTTTAACCCCCACTTTTGATAATGCCAATAATGAATGCAAAAAAGCTATAAGACCTATAAAAGCAGCTGGTGGGTAAATACCTGATTATGTTAAAGCTTGTCAAGATATTGGGTCTTCTACTCATCAGATGGCCATTCTGGCCACCACCATGGCTCAAGCAAACCTGAGCAAGGGTCAAACAAAAAAGGGAGTGTGTTATCGATGTGGAAGGACAGGACATTTTCAGAAACTGTGCAGAATGCTTCCTGCTTCAGGACCTCAAAAGAGAAATAAGTCATGTCCACGTCCATAAAGAAGATGCCCAATTTGCCAGAAAGGGTTCCATTGGGCTGGGGAATGTAAATTCCAATTTTATGGAGGTAGAAACTCAATCACCCATTCTGGAAACATTTATGTGGGCCTAGCTCAGGGCCCACAGACAAACAATATGAGCCTCTCACTGAAATATCCTGTCAGCAATGGGAGGAATCCCTCATTCCCGTTACCAAATTAAAATCAGCAATGAAGGGAAGGGCTGCTGTAGATCTGCCAAGTGCAGAAACCAAATTAATAACACAATCAGTGGGCACCCAAACAATATCTACAGGAGTTAAAGGCCCAATTCCAAATCCTCAGTAGGGATAATAGTCAGAGGAAGTAATTTGACTCAAAAAGGACTCTTGGTTCAAATGGGACTTGTTGATGAAGATTATCAGGGAGAAATTACAGTTATGGTACAGTCCCTGGGACAAGTACAAATAGTTAATGGTGACCATATTGCTCAATTGCTTTTTCTTCCTTATAACAAACCTTCTGCACTTCCTTTCAAGAGAACTGGTGGCTTTGGGTCAACAGGCCATAGGGTCTTTTGGCAAATATTTATGGGAGATAAAAGACCTGAAGTAACTATTACTATTAATGGGAAACTTTTTTTAAGATTTGTAGATACCGGGCTGATGTCACCATTATAGCTAAACACCATTGGCCTCAAGCTTGGGTATTACAAAAGGTTCCTACGGTTTTCACAGGTATTGGAATCATGACTGATGTTTATCAAAGTATGAAAATTTTTGATATTGTATGTTCAGAAGGGCAAAAGGCCACCTTGCAACCTTTTGTTGCTGATGTGGGATTGAATTTATGGGGCAGAGATCTTTTAAATCAATGGGGAGCATATATACATATCCTTACTCTTTCTGAACCTGTTAAAAATATGATGAATCAAATGCAATTCAGACAAACCCATAAACCTGGTGATCATTTAGGCCTGGGTTATAACACCTGGATCAATCAAATTTATAATAGGGCCCATTGGTAAAAAGGGCTTCCCTTTGCCTCTTAATTGGTTAACTCAAACACCCATATGGGTAGATCAATGGCCCCTTTCTCAAGAAAAACTCGAAGCCCTTCAATCTTTGGTTCAAGAACAATTAAAAGCTGGTCATATAGAACACTCCACTAGCCCTTGGAATTCACTGGTATTCATTATAAAAAAGAAATCAGGGAAATGGCATATGATAAGAGATTTTAGAGATATAAATAAAGTGATTCAGCCTATGGGAGCCCTTCAACCTGGCCTGCTGCAGCCCTCTATAATGCATCAGGATTGGTTTTAGATTATTATCAATTTAAAAGATTGTTTTATTACTATTCCTTTATATCCTAAAGACAGGGAAAGTTTTGCCTTTACAATTCCTGCCCTTAATAATCAGAGTCCCAGACAAAGATTTCAATGGTGTGCATTACCACAAGATATGTTGAATAGCCCAACACTATGTCAATTATTTGTAAATCAACCTTTACAAAAAAATTCATGAAAAATATCCAACTGCTTTAATAATTCATTATATGGATGATATTTTATTTGCTCATCACAGCATGAATATATTGCAAAACTTGTTTCAGTTTAGCTTACAAATTTTTTCACATTTTGAGTTACAAGTAGCTGAAGAAAAAATTCAGAGAGAAACTCCTTTTGCGCATTTGAGTTCCCAAGTAACTTCTAATGCAGTAGTTCCTCAAAAAGTACAAATTCGTCAAGGTGAACTGCTTACCCTTAATAACTTCCAAAAATTGTTGAGGGATATTAATTGGACTTGCCCCATGTTAGGAATTCCTACTTATGCCCTTTCAGACCATTTTGACACTTTGAATGGAGATTCAGACCTTTCAAGTCCTAGAGCTCTTACTCCTGAAGCCGAAGCTGAGTTACAATTAGTAGAACAAAGAATACAAGAAGACCAATTAACACAGGTCAATCTTGCCACACCTGTTCAATTAATCATTTTTCCTACCTTACATTCTCCTACCGGACATTTTTTGCAAGATGGGATTTTGGAATGGCTTTTCTTGCCTAACAAATCCCCAAAAATTCTAGATTCCTATGTTGATAAAATTTCCCATTTGATCAGAAAAGGCAGGGTTTGTTTGTGGCATCTTTTAGGCAAAGATCCAGATGGTATTTCATGTTCTGTGTCTAAGGAAGAAATTACTAATTTATTTGCAGTGAGCTCTTGGCAAATTGCTCTAAGTGATTTCATTCACAGTATTGTTAACAATTTTCCATCTTCTAAACTATTACAGTTTTTGAAACGTACTTCATGGGTCTTACCTTCCATTACTAAAACACATTCTCTTCCACATGCTGCCACATATTTGACTGATGGGAGCAGTAATGGGCAGGCCGGTTTTACTGGACCACACCATCAACAGGTTTGGCAACCACCTTACACATCAGCACAAAAAACAGAACTTAATGTTGTAATAAAATTGTTACAAACTGTCTCAGACCCTCTCAATATTTTTTCTGATTCTACTTATATTTGCCAAGTTTTGTCTCACATAGAAATTGCTCATATTGTACCTCATGTTGAAATTTCACTAATGTTTTTTAATTTGCAGCAACTTGTACAAAATCATGTTTCCCCTCTCTTTATCACTCACATTCGATCCCATTCTCATTTGCCTGGTCCTTTGGCAACTGCTAATGACATAGTAGATAAATTAGTTAGTCCAATACAAACTGCTATTCATTTTCATAACCACACTTATGTGAGTGCCAAAGGTTTGAAATATAAATTTCCTGATCTCACTAGAGAACAAGCCAAACATATTATTAGCTCTTGTCCCACATGCAGCCCAATTCATAATTCTCCAATACCCTCTGGTGTGAATCCATGAGGTGAGCAACCTAATGCACTTTGGTAAATGGATGTTACACATTTTCCCTCTTTTGGACATTTCAAATATGTACATGTCACTATTGATACTTATTCTCTTTTTCTCTGGGCAACAGTTCATACTAATGAAAAGTTTGCCACTGTGCAATCTCATCTTTGACAGTGTTTTGCTATTATGGGTATTCCTTTGCAAATTAAAACAGATAGTGGTCCATCTTATATGTGTCATTCATTCACCTTTTTGCACCACTTGGCATTTTACTTATGTCACCAGTATCCCATATAACCCTATAGGACAAGCAATTGTAGAACGTGCTAATCAAACCTTAAAATATATGCTTCAAAAATCAAAAGGGGGAAATGTTGATGGTATTATAAACCCTTGTGATCAATTAAATGAAGCCTTATATATGTTGAATTTTCTAAATGTTTATCAACAGTTAAAAATTTGCACTCATTCAGAAGTGCATTGGCAACCAAGCAAAAAGAATGCATCAACTCTCCATCAACCTATATATTGGAAAGATGTTAATGATGGTCAATGGAAGAAAGGATGGGTAAAAATTGAGGGACGAGGGTATACTCTTGTGCTTACAGATTCCAACTTCTCCATTTGGCTACCAAATCATAGACTGAAACAGAGAGAAGCAGACACAAGTGAGAGCCATGATGAAGCTCTTCTGCATAACAGTTCTATTGATCATGCAAGTATTGGGGATGAGAGCTAATAATTTTACATACTGGGCATATATAACTAATCCTCCACTTATAAGAGTACTTACATGGGAAGATCCATCATTTTCAGTTTTTTTTTTTAATGGCAGTTCAGAATTTTCTGGGTCTTTTGATAAAAGATTACCTTTCCTCAATAATGAAGGAGGAAAAACCGTAAGTAATCTGACTTTACCCTTCCTTGGTCAGCCACTTTGCATTGGGCCACAACCACCATGCATGTCAATTAAAAATCAGACTGTGGTTGTCACCCAAACAAATAAAACCTTTATTAAAATCATTTTATTCCCATCCTATAGTGTTTCCAGTTACAAATCTCAAAACTCAACTTGTTCCTTTTCCAGACCAACTGATAAGGAAGGTTGGCATGAATGCCAAATGGAAACTGAACAAATTGTCTTTAAAGATTCCTATGGAATAGTTTGAGAAGGCACCCCTGTGGGGTTGCTGGTCCCAGAAAATGGCAATTACACTGGAGTTAGTTGGACTGGAATTAATCAAATTATTGCATTTGTCTCTGAAACCCATCCATATCCATGGCCAGGAAATGAACCTAATTTAACTAGCAATAAGCAAATTTGATGGATCAATCAGGGATGATTGATCCTCTCCCCTTGGGTTAAAAGTTCCAGAAAAAGACAAAAGAATTTATGGAAAGTATTTTTGGGATTAGCCCTTACATATACATTAACTGGGAAGGAAGGACAGATGAATACTACTCTACATTGGAATGGTAGCTCACATCATAAAGTGTGTGTATGGGATCCTATTGTTTTTATACTTGGAATGGTAGCATTAATCAAACATGGTTTGTCTGCAGCAATTGCTCTCTTTATACTTGTATATCAAAGTCTGTTTACAGGAGAATTCTACTGTAGTTCTAATAGGACGACGGCGTCGTGGAATATGGCTTCCGATTCACTTGAATCGCTGCTGGTAGTCATCCCCTGAGACCCAAATCCTTTGTCACCTTCTAAATCATTATTTGAAAGGAACCAAACATTTAATTGGATTTATTATAGCTGCTGTTTTAGGGCTGATAGGTATTATTATGGCTGCTGCTGTAGCAGGAATTGACCTACATCAGAATGTCCAAACACAACAATATGGTAGAAAATGGCATAATGCTAGTGAGCTATGGCATAGGCAAGCATACATAGATGAACAAATTAATAATAGGCTTAATGACTTAGAGATGGCTATTACACAAATGGGAGGTCAGGTGTATAATCTAAATTTAAACAAGGTTTGATGTGTGATTGGAATGAAAGTGCTTTTTGTATCACGCCTCTCCCATACAATGACTCTCATTATGAATGGGAAAAAAACTTAAAAATCATTTCATAGTTCATCACACAAATTTATCTATAAAAATTACAGATTTGCAAAAGAAGATTTTGAGCATGTGTCAGAATCAACTTAAAACGCCTCCAGGTAGTGAATTTTGGCAATCAGTGACAGATCAATTAAACAAAATAAACCCATTACATTGGTGGAAATCAACCTCGGTAGTTGCCAACTTTGGTGTGATGATCATTGGTGCTCTGCTACTCTTAACGGTATTAGGAGGCATTTGCAAAGCCCTGCTGTCCCGCATTAATAGGGCTGAAAAGACCAGCTATGTCAATAACTTGATACTGCTTAAAACCCTTGACTCTCAAAACCCTGTCCATGGCAGCGTGGCTGGTGGCCAGTGATGGGTAAGACATTCAGAGGAGGGCAACCTAAGACAGGCACAGTCACCCTGGACAAAAAACAAAAAGGGGGAATCATTGGAGAAGATGATGAGAGTCAGAGCATAAAGGGTTAAGCATTTAAAAAGCATGCTTGCTGGCAGAGAAACATTAGTAAATGTCTCCAAGGACACTGCATACTCCAGATATCAGTGGGAGGAGGCAGAGCATAATGAACTCACCACACAGATATTATTGTCTGAATTCTCAAGAAAGATTGCCAGGGAACTCAGAAACACATAGTGCTCTCATGCACTAAGCTGAGAAACTAGTGAAGGACTCCCTACTTTTGTTATCAGCTTTGAAGTATAAAAGCAGTTTCAGCCTAAATAAACTAGCCTGCATTCCACATGGAGTGAGGTCCCCTGATCCCAATCTTTCTCTGGATAACTCCTGGAACCATCTAACTCCATGTTGACTTACAACAGTAAATGTAATCAATTCTTTGGAGAAGAAATCAGGGGCTTTCTGTTTTGCAGCATGCTTCCTGCACACCCCACACCCAAGGCATAACCTGTGCATTCTGGCTCTGGGGATGGGAATAATGTCACACCCCTCTGTGTTACAAACCTGATTTTTGAGCTAAGATTTGGTGGAGAATGCACAGTATATTGAGTTCTTCTTGGGACCATTCTAGGGACCAGTGCAATGGTGGTCAGCACACCATTTTGCTCAATGATGTCCACACCCAAAGTACAGCCACTGATTCATGAGTTCCCATTTCTCCCAGAATAAAGAAACCTCTAAATGTCCCTGAGCACTGGGTTAATGCCCTCATTTAAGTCTTGTGTGGACCCCAGAAAAGTATGTTCTTACTAACGCATTGCTGTGCATGTAAGCTTTTTGTATGCAGGGCATATTCATGAGATTCAGATAAGGAAACTTTCAATTCAGTCACTTTTTTTTAGATTGCTTTAGTTTAGTTAAGGACCTCTGATTAAATTTCAGGCATCAGGATGGACCCCAATCATGTGTTGAAGTCCTGCATACATGGAACACAGAGAGAAAGAGTACTGCCATGTTGCCCGGTCCTGTGGGAGAGAGCTCCAGGATCTCCTACCACTGTGGAAAGATACAGAACCCCAGAGAGACTGAGGGAGAAGCCAGAGGCTGGAGTCATAGAGCATCTTGAAGCTGAAGATATCCAAGTCAGAGGAGAAGGGAGAGGTGTGAGCAGCTGTGTCTGATGGCCCACTTCTGAGCTCAGGGAGAAAGTGAGTTTGGAGGAGAAGGCAGAGAGAGACAGGCAGGCCCAACATTTTTCCTTTGCAGGAGTCCAGCAACAGCTGACCCTTGTTAAAACAGCATTTTTGATGATGCCTTGATTTGGACATTTTCACAGTCTCACAACTGTAAGCTTTAACCCTAATAAATTTCAATAAAAGCCATACCTATTTCTGGTATTTTGCATTGGCATTGCTTGGCAAATGCAAACAGCTAGGGAAACAGGGTTGGAAAGCTGCCCTGTTCCCAAATGGTGGTGTGATGCTGCTGCCCAGTGAATTCACCTGTAAACTGTTGGTGTCTCCAGAGTAGGTGGGGATGAGTACTGGTAAGACAGAGGTGGCAGTGCTTTGGACAGCAAAGCCTGCAAGACAGGGAGTCAGGCATGGGGTCACATGGTTTGGGAACTAGTATAAAGTCACAGATGCCCCAGTATGATGTACCTGCCCCAGTCAGGGGTTGGACAGGTGGGCAGAGGCAGATAAAAGCATGGAACCTGTGTTCTGGGGCAGCAGAGGAGTCAGGGCACAGAGAGTAGATTTCCTGCTCCTGCTCCTTTTGCTCTTCCCTGCTTCCCTTGGTCTCCAGCATGGACCCTCTGAGGAGGCTGCTCTTAATGTACCCCTCCTGAGTCTCAGGCACAGACTAAGGTCTCCTGCTTCCAGTTCTACATTCACCTTCTCCAATCTTGGGGCAGCTAAAGAAAGAGCAATGCCAAAATGAAACCTGTTACTGTCAGGAAGGAAATGTCAAAATTCACATTAAAACATTGGCTACAGCAATAACATCATCATAATGAGCAACATTAGGCCAATGAACCTTAAAAATAGTATGGGAAACACAGAAATTCCTGGGACCTTGGACTGACAAGAATAGAAGTGAGGTTGTGAGATAGTACAATGTTTGCAGAAAACCTCAAAGGGTGCAAATGCCAGATATTTCTCAGCCTAAGTATATAATAAATTTTCAACACATTTTTAACAGTGTTGAAAATGATGCAGACATCTTCAACCCCAGAATAGAAAGGAGGGGATGGATGGGAAGAAGCTGATGAACAACTGAAGAAGGAAGAATGTAACAAGTGTTCACCGCAGTTCTCCCAATCCCGAGAGTGTATGTCCTGTTTGGGAACCAAACTCTGAGAGCCCCAAAGAAAACCATCATCATAGGTTCTGGATCCACAAAGGAGGACAGGTACAATGCCCTGCTCAACACTCACAGCATCAGTTAATGATGTGAGTCACTGTAGCCGGTCTTCACTTGGGAGAAAGCAGAGGAAGTCCGTCTTCTCCTGTGGTGCTAACAGCCCTCTAGGTGGGCACGGGTAGAAAGCAGTGTGGCCTTCACATGGTCGCATCCATGCTCCTCGTGCTCCATGCTCACTCTTGCTGAGGGAGGCTGCCACCTGTCCAGACAGCTGGGGAGGGGCCAAGGGGAGTGAGCACTTTTCCTTTATGGGTGAATATATTTGCAAAGGGTGAGGAGAAGTGCCCCCCCAGTAATGTTACAGATACAAATCAATATCTTCAAATCAACCACTTTGTATGATTTCATTGTGTACTATTTTCATAATTTCTTTTAATTATAACCAATTATCTGTGCAAAGAGTATAAAAATAATTTATGTCTCTTATGGCAAACAACCAAAGTCCTTCTGTAGACTCAACCCCCATTCCTCCTTCCTCAGAATTATCTCCATTGGCAGATTCTTTTGGGTACATATTTCTGTTTGCAAATACATGCATTCTCTAGTTTCATCCATCCCACACACTATCATATATGAGAAAAATATTGGAGTTCAACTTAAGAATGTAAATAAATTTTCTAACTTCTTGAAATACTTGAGATTAGAAGTATATCATCTAATTATGAAAGGATCGTTTCTGATTTAATATAATAAGAAAAATTGGACTTAATTAGAAATCAGCCACTGTAGTTCAGTGGCTGTTAAACTTGAATCCACACCAGAAATCAGGTGAAGAACCTGAAAAAATATAAATACTTCAGGTGCCTTATAAGAAAATGCTACAATAATGGGTAGCATTATTTTTAAACTGTTAATTTTTAAAATGCTTACCCAGAATGTAATGGATTGAAGAACCAGTGAAAACAAGCAGGATAATTTATAATAAGTGGAAAGCCCATCTTTACATAAACTAAGAAAATTATCAAGTTCTGATGCATAAATTAGTGGCAAAAAATTGAACACAGATGAGTGTGGAAGAAGATGTAGGAGGAGGAGATCTCAGAACAAACTGCAAGTGCACTTTTCCAAGAGGAGAAAGACATCCTGAATTGCACAGTCATGGCCACTTCCTTAAAAGATTGGCAACAAATTGCACAGACTGGAAGTGGAGATTCTTTGGAGATTCACATTCCTAACATTCACCGGGTTTCTCTCCAGTATGAATGTTGTAATGTTTAATGAGATACTGCCTCTGGCTGAAGGCTATTTCACATTCCTTACATATATAGTGTTTCCCTCCACTATGAATTTTCTCACGGTCAGTGGGATTTGATTTGCTACTGAAGGCTTTCCTACATTCCTTACAGATATAGGGTTTCTCTCCAGTTTGTCTTCTCTGGTGTGTAATGAAGCTTGATTTCTGAATGAAAGCTTTCCCACATTCATCACATTCATAGGGTTTCTCTCCACTATGTATTCTCAGATAGTTAGCAAGGTTTTCCTTCTGCTTGAATGCTTTTCCACATTCATTGCATATATAGGGTTTTTCTCCAGAATGAATTCAGTGATGTTTAATGAACTATTGCTTTTGGCTGAAGGCTTTTCTTCATTCTTTACATTTATTTTTTTTCTGTCCAATATGAATTTTTCATGTTCTGTGAGATATGATTTGTACCTAAAGGCTTTTTCACATGCCTTCCATGCATAGGGTTTCTTTGCTTTAGGAAATCTCTTGTATCTGAGATTTGAAATTTGAATTAAAGCTTTCCCACATATATATGATTTCTCTACATAAAGAATTTTCTGATGAATAAAGAGGTTTTCTGTCAGATTGAAAACTTTCCCACATGTATTACATTTCTATGCTTGTTCCCCTGCATGGCTTTCAAAATGAGATATAAAAAATGAGTGTAAAGAGCATTCTACATTCAGCACACTCATATGATTTCTCTCTAGTTTGAATTTTCTTATAATTCCATGAGGTTTTGTTTCAGATGCAAGCATTCCCATGTTCATTACAATACTAACTAATGTATGAATATTTCATGCTCAATGAGATTTAATGCCTGGCAGAAGGATTTCCAAGATTCCTCACATAAACAGGGTTTTACTGCTACATGTTTTTTGATGTGACACTAACTTTCCAAATTTCATGAAATCCAAAATCATTTCTCTGAAAGATTAATTCTCAGGTATCTCATGAGTTTGAATTTCCAAGAAAACTACACACTCATTACACTTAAATGGAAGTACTACCATGTTGGGCAAACAGGCAAAACTCACTGTCTTCATTCTTTTTTCCTTACATAGATTCCCTCATGCTTAGGTAAGCATGAAACAAATTCCTTCAAAGTGAAGTTACATTCATAGAAATGTTATTTTGAGGAAACAATGCTTGCATTCAGAGAAAATATTTTCCCAACTTTCTTATATTCTCTGCCTTCATCTTAGGTCGGTATTGTTTTGGAAGTGGATATAGCTTCACTCACAAGCATTTTATGTGGTTCTTTCTGCTTCTTAATGTCCTATGCTTCTTCATAGTTTGTGGAGTGCAGCAAAAGCAGTGTTTAGAGGGAAATTTATAGCATTGGATGCATTCATTAGAAAGGAGGAAAGATCCAATACCACTCATCTAAGCATCCAATTTGGGAAGCACAAAAATATCTCCTTTTTATTTGTTGTATCATATGTGGCTCTTCTTGCTCAAAATGAGCATCCCATCCAGTTTGGTGACTTCATAACTAGGAAATGGGGAAGTGATACAGCACTTGATTTATGATGGGGACAAAACAACACCCCATAAATCAACTCTGGAACCTTCAGGCTTCTGAAGGATAAGAAAGGTGCAGCTTCCAAAGATGCTTGAGTAAGGTGGCCCCAGAACAAAGGCCAAAATGGCAACCCAGGAAATCCTGAAAACTTTGTTTTGAACTGACTACTTTTGTATATATTTTTTTCTATTTATTTGGATGAGATACACTATTTAATATTCTTTAAAGTTTACCAGGGAAATTATAACACTTTTGCTTGCCTTTCCAAATATGCACTTTTGATTTGTTATTGACTTTCCAAATAATGTATTTTAAAACATTTTATATCCTGTATTAGTCAGCCAAAGGGGTGCTGATTCAAAATACCAGAAATCTGTTGGTCTTTATGAAGGGTATTTATTTGGGGTAGAAGCTTACAGTTATTAGGCCATAAAGCATACATTTCTTCCTTTACCAAAATCTGTTACACCGTCTTGGAGCAAGACCGCTGTCGACATTTGCCAGGTTTCAGGCTTCATGGGTTCCTCTCTTCCCAAGGATGCATTGCTCTCTGGGTTCAGGTCCTCTGTTTCCTCCACAAGGTCAGCTGTAGACTCTGAGGCTCTCTAATATTTGCCTTTCTCAATAAGGCCAACTGAGAACTGTCAGGTGAATGGCTTTTCTCTTTTCCCCGGGGCTTTCTGTCCTTGTTCTTCAGAACTCCACCATCAAAACCTATCACATGTGGTGGGAGGTGTGGGAGGTGGGCAACATGGGAATCCGAGTGGGTTCCGTATAATATTTTAGGTAATCTAAGCACCTCTTAAAATATATGTATATATATATATATATATATAAATAACATTTTTGTAAGCAAATACACATATATGCATATATATTTATATATCATTTTACAAATGTTTGTATGTATTGTGAGAATTTTGATTTTTACCCATAATAAAAAAAAAAAAAAAAAAAAAAACCTATCACAACTCTGTCCTTTGCCATGTCTTTTTAATGTTTGAAGCACCACCCAACAAGGGGTGGGGCTCAATACCCTAACGACTGTGGCCCTGTCAACGTCCTTATTGCAACTTAAACATGCCAAAATTAACAGACCATTTTAAAAACATAATCCAATATTTATTTTTGGAATTCATAATGATATCAAACTCCTACATATCCAGTTACCCATCTTATGCTATATATTATTTTATGGTGTATTTTGACATTTTATTGATGTCCTAGGCCACGAATATCATTATTACTTTATTCATTCAATAGTCATTTAGATATATGAATTGAATTAACAGATATTGTTCTTCAATCCATCTTGAATCTTGAACTTTCTGAGATTATTTTCTTCATCCCTGAAGAATGTTCATTTGCATTTCTTTTAAAATGAGTTGCTCATAGCAAACTTTATTAGTTTTCATTCATCTGTAAAAGTGTTTATTTCACTTCACCCTGAAGGATTGAGATGAATTAAATCACAGGCCGTCTAAGATCTCCACTGCTTTTGAGAGCACCCTTAGTGTTGAACTTCTCCATTCTGTTGTAAATGTAATCAGTTCTTTGGAGAAGAAATTAGGGGCTTTCCAGTTTTACAGCTGGCTTCTTGCCAACTCACCCTCCAGGCAAAATTTGTGCACTCTGGCTCTGGGCATGGGAATATTGGCAAACCTCTCTGAGTTACATACCTGATTTTGGAGCTAAGATTTGGTAGTTCAAGCTCAGTATATTGAGTTCTTCTTGGGACGATTCTAGGGACCAGTGCAATGGTAGTCAGCACCCCATTTTCCTCAATGATGGCCACATCCAAAGTACAGCCACTGCTTCATGGGTTCCCAATTCTCCCAGGCTTAGGAGACCCCTAGTGATCCCTGTGCCCTTTGTTAATGCCCTCATTTGAGTCTTGCATGGATCCCGGAAATGTATGTTCTTACTAACCCATTGCTGTTTGTGTAAGCTTTTTGTATGCAGGACATTTTCATGAGATGCAGATAAGGGAACTTTTGATTATGTTCCTTTTTGTTAGATTGCTTTAGTTTAACTAAGGGCCTCTGATTAGATTTCAGGCACCAGGATGGACCTCAATCATTGTGCTGAAGTCCTGCATACATGGAACACACAGAGAAAGAGTGCTGCCATGTTTACCCTGCCATGTGGGAGAGGGCTCCAGGATCTCCTACAGCTGTGGAGAAACACAGAAACCCTGAGAGGCTGAGGGAGAGGCCAGAGGCTTGAGTCATGGAACAGCTTGAAGCTGAAGACATCCAGGGCAGAAGAGAAGGGAGATTTGTGAGCAAATGTGTCTGATGGCCCACTGCTGAGCTCAGGGAGAAAGTGAGTTTGGAGGAGAAGGCAGAGAGTGACAGGCAGGCCCAAAATTTTGCCTTGGTTGGAGTCCAGCAGCATCTGACCCTTCTTAAGACCCCATTTTTGATGATGCCTTGATTTGGACATTTTCACAGCCTCAGAACTGTAAGCTTTAGCCCTAGTAAAATCCAAGAAAAGCCATCCTATTTCTGGTATTTTGCATTGGCAGTACTTGGAAAACTCAAACAGCTAAGGAAATAGGGTTGGAGAGCTGCCCTGTTTCCAAGTGGTAGTGTGATGCTGCTGCCCAGTGAATTCACCTGTAACTGTGGGTGTCTCCAGACTAGGTGGGGGTAAGTATTGGTAAGATGGAGGGGAAAGTGCACTTGGCCAAGAAGGCCTGCAATACAGGGAGTCAGGCAGGGGAGTCACATGGTTTGGGGAATAGTATAAAGTCACAGATGTCCCAGTATAATGTACCTGCAACAGGCAGAGTTTCTCCAGGTGGGCAGGTGCAGACAAAAGCATGGGACCTGTGTTCTGGTGCAGCAGAGGAGTCAGGGAACAGAGAGGAGACTTCCTGCTCCTGCTCATTTTGCCCTTCCCTCCTTCACTTGGCCTCTAGTGTTGACCCTCTGAGGAAGCTGCCTTTACTGTACCCCTCCTAGGTCTCAGGCTCAGACTCAGGTCTCCTGCTTCCAGTTCTACATTCACATTATCCCTTCCTGGGGCAGCTACAGAAAGAGCAATGCCAAGATGAAACCTGTTGGTGTCAGAAAGGAAATGTCAAAATTCTCATTACAGCATGGGCTACATCAAGAACATCACCAGAATGAGCAACATTAGGCCAATGACCCTAATAAACAGTACAGGAATCCCAGAAAGTCCTTTGACCTAGGGCTGACATGAATAGAAGTGAGGTAGTGAGTGAGTGCAATGTTTGCAGAAAACCTTAGAGGGTGCAGATGCCAGATATTTCTCAGACCAATTAAATATTAAATTTTCAACACATTTTTAACAGTGTTAAAAATGATGCAGAACTCTTCAATGCCAGAAGAGAATGAAGTGCTTGGATGGGAAGAAGCTGATGAACAACTGAAGAAGCTGGAATGTACCACGTGTTCACTGCACTTCCCCCATGCCAGAGATGGAATGTCCTGTTTGGGAAACAAACTCTCAGAGTCCCAATGAAAACCATCTTCATAGTTTCCGGATCCGCAAAGGAAGACAGGGAGAAAGTCATGCTCAGCACTGAAAGCCTCAGTTAGTGATGTGAGTCACTCCAGCGGGACTTCACTGCAGAGTAAGCAGCAGGAATTCCATCCTCTCCTGTGGTGCTAACAGCCCTCTAACTGGACACGTGTAGAGAGCAGTGTGGCCTTCACAATGTCGCATCCTTGCTTCCCATGATCCCTGCTCACTCTTACTGAGAGATGCCTCCAGAGGTCCAGGCAGCTGGGGAGCGGGCCGAGGGGAATGAACACTTTTCCTTTATGGGAGACTGTATTTGCAAAGAGTGAGGGGAAATGATCACCCAGTAAAGATGCAAATACAAATCAATATCTTCAAATAACACTCTTTCAATTATTTCATTGTGTACTATTTTCATAATTTCTTTTAAATTATAACCAAATTACCCATGCGAAGAATATAAAAATAATTTATATCTGTTATGGCAAACAGCAAAATTCCTTTTCTAGCCTCAATACCCATTTCTCTTCCTCAGAATTTTCTGCATTCACAGATGCTTTTGAGTATAAATTTCTGTTTGTAAATACATGCATTCTCTAATTTCATCCATTCCACACCCTATCACATATTGAAAAATATTGGAATAAAATTTAAGGGTATAAATAAAATTTCTAACTTCATAAAATACTCGAGATTAGAAGTATATCACCTAATTATGAAAGGATCATTTCTGATTTAAAATAGTAAGGAAAATTGGAGTTAAGTAGAATGCAGGCCACTGTAGTTCAGTGGCTGTTAAACTTGGGTCCACATCAGAATCAGGTGAAGAAACTGAAAAAATATCAATGTTATGTGTGATTTATAAGAAAATACTATAATAATGGGCAGCATTATTTTTAAAATGGTAATTTTTAAAATGCCTACCCAGAATGTAATTAATTGAAGAACCAGTGAAAACAAGCAGGATAATTTGAAACAAGTTGAAAGCCCATCTTTACATAAACTAAGAGAATACTCGAGTTCTGTTGCATAAATTAGTGGTAACAAATTGAACACAGATGAGTGTGGAAGAAGATGTGGGAGGAGCAGATCTCAGAACAAACTGGAACTGCACTTTTCCAAGAGGAGAAAAACATCCTGAATTGCACAGTCACAGCCACTCCTTAAAAGATTTGCAACAATTTGCACAGACTGCAGATCGAGATTCTTTGGAGATTCAAATTCATTACATTCACAGGGAATCACTCCAGCATGAATGTTGTAATGTTTAATGAGATACTGCCTCTGGCTGAAGGCTATTGCACATTCCTTACATATATAGGGTTTCCTTCTACTATGAATTTTCTCATGGTCAGTGAGATTTGATTTGCTATTGAAGGCTTTCCTACATTCCTTACAGATATAGGGTTTCTCTCCAGTTTGTCTTCTCTGCTGTGTAATGAGGCTTGATTTCTGAATGAAAGCTTTCCCACATCCATCACATTCATAGGGTTTCTCTTCAGTATGTATTCTCAGAAGGTTAATGAGGTTTTCCTTCTGGTTGAAGGCTTTTCCATATTCATTGCACATATAGGGTTTTACTCCAGAATGAATGCTCTGATATTTAATGGAAAATTCCTTTTGGCTGAAGGCTTCATGCATTCTTGACATTCATTTTGTTTCTGTCCACTATGAGTTTTTCATGTTCTGTGAGATATGATTTGTACCTAAAGGCTTTTTCACATGCCTTCCATGCATAGGGTTTCTTTGCTTTAGGAAATCTCTTGTATCTGAGATTTGACATTTGAATTAAAGCTTTCCCACATATATATGATTTCTCTTCAGTAAGAATTTTCTGAAGAATAAAGAGGTTTTCTGTCAGGTTGAAAACTTTCCCACATGTATTACATTTCTATGCTTGTTCTCCTGTATGGCTTTTAAAATGAGGAGTGAAAAATGACTGGAAAGAGCAGACTCTTCAGGACACACATATGGTTTCCTTCTAGTTTGAATTTTCTCATATTCTATGAGGTTTTGTTTCAGATGGAAGCATTCCCATGTTCCTTACAGTAGTAACTAATGTATGAATATTTCATGCTCAATGAGATTTAATGGCTGGCTGAAGGATTTCCAATATCCCTTACATACACATCGTTTTACTTCTGCTTGTTTCTTTGATGTGACTCTACCTTTCCCAAATTCATGAAATCCCAAATGGTTTATCTGAAGGATTTATTCTCACGTATCTCATGAGGTTGAATTTCCAAAAAAACTTCAAGCTCATTACACTTAAAGGGGAGGACTACCATGGGGAAACTGGCAAAACTCATTGTCTTCATTCTTTTTTCCTTACATAGATTCCCTCATGCTTTGGGAAGCATGGGGCAAATTTCTTCAAAGTTTTTTACATTCATAGAAGTGTTATTTTGAGGGAAAAATGCTTGAAGTCAAAGAAAATATTTTTCCAACTTTCTTACATTCTCTGCCTTCATCTTAAGTCTGTACTGTTGTGGAAGTGGATATAGCTTCACTCACAAGCCTTTTGTTACATGGTTCTTTCTGCTTCTTAATGTCCTATGCATCTTCATAGTTTGTGTGGTGCAGCAAAAGCAGTGCCTAGAGGGAAATTTAGAGCATTGAAGGCATTCATCAGAAAAGAGGAAAGATCCAATATCAATCATCTAATTGTCCAATTTGGGAAGCGCAACAATATCTCCTTTTTATTTGTTCTATTATTCATGGTACTTCCAGTTTCAAAAGTTCATCACATCCAGTTTGGCGACTTCATAACTAGAAAATGGGGAAGTGATACAGCACTTGATTTATGATGGGGACAAAACAACACCCCATAAATCAATCCTGGAACCTTCAGTCCTCTGAAGGATAAGAAAGGTGCAGCTTCCAAAGATACAAGAGTAAGGTGGCCCAAGAACAAATGCCAAAATGGCAACCAAGGAAATCCTGAATACTTTGTTTTGGACAGAATTTTTTGTTCAATTTTTTTCCTTCTATTTATTTGGATGAGATGCACTATTTAATATTCTTTAAAGTTTACCAGGGAAATTATAACACTATTGCTTGCCTTTCTAAATCTGCACTTATGATTTTTTATTGACTTCCAAATTATGTATTTTAATACATTTTATATCCTATATTAGTCAGCCAAATGGGTACTGATGCAAAATACCAGAAATCTGTTGATCTTTATAAAGGGTATTTATTTGGGGTAGAAGCTTACAGTTACAAGGCAATAAAGCAAAAGTTTCTTCCTTCACCAAAATCTCTTACCCCATCTTGGAGCAAGACAGCTGCTGACATTTGCCAGGGTTCAGGCTTCTTGGGTTCCTCTCTTCTCAGAGCTGCATTTCTCTCTGGGCTCAGCTCCTCTCTTTCCTCCATAAGGTCAGGTGTAGGCTATGAGGCTCTCTAAGCTTTGCCTCTCCCCACAAGTCCAGCTGTGAACTGTCAGATGAATGGCTAGTCTCTTTTCCCCGGGACCTTCTGTACTCGAGCATCAGAACTCCAACATCTAAAACTACTCCAACTCTGTCCTTTGTCATGTCTTTTTATGTTTGAGTCCCCACCCACTAAGGTGCGGGGCTCATGGACCTCCTGACGGTAGCCCAGTCAACACACTTATCATAACTTAATCATGCCCAGATTAATAGGCCATTTTACAAGCATAATCCAATAACTATTTTTGGAATTCATAATGATATCAAACTGCTACGTATCCAGTTACCCACCTTATGTTATATATTATTTTGTGGTCTATTTTAACACTTTATTGATGTCCTAGGCCACGCATATCATTATTACTTTATCCATTCAATAGCCATTTAGATATATGAATTTAATTAACAAATATTTTTCTTCAATCCATCCTGAATCTTGAACCTTCTGCGATTATTTTCTCTCTGCCTAAAAATATTCTTTTACATTTCTTTTGAGGTGAGTTGCTGCTAGCAAACTTTATTGGTTTTTACTCATCTGTAAAAGCATTTATTTCACTTCTTCCTGAAGGATTGAGATGGATTAAATCTCAGGCCCTCGATGATATCCACTGCTTTTGAGACCACCCTTAGGGTTGAATTTCTCCATTCTGTTGAAAATGTAATCAGATCTTTGTAGAAGAAATTAGGGGCTTTCAGTTTTACATCCTGCTTCCTGCCTCCCACCCCACAGGCAAAATCTGTGCACTTGGCTGTGGGGATGGGAATTATGGTACATCTCTCAGATTTACAAATCTGATTTTGGGGCTAAGATTTGGGGGAGGAAGCACAGTATATAGTGATCTTCTTGAGACCATTCTAGGGACCAGTACAATGGTGGTCAGCACTCAATTTTGCTCAATGATGACCACAACCAAAGTACAGCCACTGCTTCATGAGTCCCATTTCTCCCTGACTTAGGAGACCCCTCCTGATCCCTGTGCCCTTTGTTAATGCCCTTGTTTGAGTCTTGTGTGGACCCCAGAAATGTATGTTCTTATGACTCAATTCTGTGTGTAGAAGCCTTTTGCATGTAGGACATTTTTGTTAGAGTCATTTAAGGGAACTTTGGATTAAGTCACTTTTTGTTAGGATTCTTTAGTTTAGTGAAGGACCTCTGATTAGATTTCAGTCACCAGGATTGAACCCAATCATTGTGCTGAAGTCCTGCATACATGGAACACACAGAGAAACAGTGCTGCCATATTTACCCTGCCATGTGGGAGAGGGCTTCAGGATGTCCTATCGCTGTGGAGAGACACAGAAACCCAGAAAGGCTGAGGGAGAGTCCCAAGGCTGGAGTCATGGAGCAGCTTGAAGCTGAAGACATCCAGGCCAGAAGAGAAGGGAGAGGTGTGAGCAATTGCATCTAATGGCCCACTGCTGAGCTCAGGGAGAAAGTGAGTTTGGGGGAGAAAGCAGAGAGAGACATACAGGCCCAACATTTGGCCTTTGCAGGAGTCCAGCAGCAGCTGACCCTTGTTAAGACAACATTTTGATGATGGCTTGATTTGGACATTTGCACAGCCTCACAACTGTAAGCTTTAACCCTAATAAATACCAATAAAAGCCAATCTATTTCTGGTATTTTGCATTGGCAGTGCTTGGCAAACTCAAACAGCTAGGGACTCAGGGTTGGAGAGCTGCTCTGTTCCTAAAAGCCTGTGTGATGCTACTGCCCAGTGAATTCACCTATAAAGTGTGGGTGTCTCCAGACTAGGTGGGAGTGAGTATTGGTAAGACAGAGGGATAAGTGCTCTAGGCCAGCAAGTCCTGCAAGACAGAGTGAAGCCGGGGAGTCACATGGTTTGGGGACTAGTATAAAGTCACAGATGCCCCAGTATTATGTACCTGTTCCAGGCAGGGGTTGGCTGGGTGGACAGGGGCAGATGAAAGCATGCAACCTAGGGTCTGGTGCAGCAGAGGAGTCAGGGCACAGAGAGGAGACTTTCTGCTCCTGCTCATTTTCCACTTCCCTCCTTCCCTTGGCCTCCAACATTGACCCTCTGAGGAGGCTGCTCTTACTCTACCCCTCCAGGGTCTCAGGCACAGACTGAGGTCTCCTGCTTCCAGTTCTACATTCACCTTCTCCAATCTTGGGGCAGATAAAGAAATAGCAATGTCAAGGTGGAACCAGTTGGTGTCAGGAAGGAAATATCAAAACTCACATTACAGCATTGGCTACAGCAATAACATCACCAGAATGAGCAACATTAGGCCAGTGACCCAAATAAATAGTAGGGGAATCCCAGAAAATCCTGGCACATAGGGCTGACAAGAATTGAAATGAGGTTGTGAGATAATGCAATGTTTGAAGAAAACCTCAGAGGGTAGAGATGCCAATATTTATCAGACTAATTATATATTAAATTTTCAACCCATTTTAACAGTGTTGAAAATGATGCAGACCTCTTCAATCCCAGGTGAGAACGGGCAACTGGGGAGGGGGCTGAGGGGAGTGAGCACTTTTCCTTTACGGGCGAATGTATTTGCAAAGGGTGAGGGTAAGTGCCCCTCTTTGGTAGTCCCAGTTAGTGTCAGTAGCTGGGATTTGTCATGGCCCCTACATCACATTGCTGAGACTATTGGTCCACCATCTTATCAGCATATTGCTGAGACTCCTCCCAAATGTGGCATTTTTCTTGAGGGGTGCACCATGTGGCTAGGATAACATGCATATTTCCCCATCTTAGCACAAAATTTAGGGTAAAATGCTGGAATTTCTCAATAAACTTACCTGGATCCACTGAAAACTGCCTCAACTGTTATCCACATAGAGCTAAATCTGTCAGGGGGAGGGGAACTTGGCCTCTAATGTTTAAGTTATTCAATTTTAGTTATGGATACAGGCTTAGGGGCCTTAGGTTCAGGAACCTGATGCTCAGGAAACTCAGGCTCAGGAATTGGGTTACAATTTGGGGGGAGAACTGAGGAGGAGGCCATCTAAGATATCACCCTCCTTCTCAGGTTATCTCTGTTCACTTTTCTTTTTCTCTGGCTCCTTTTTCTCTGGCTATGTCTTTTCTGGGTCTCTCTCATCTGTGGGTGTTTTCACTTCCCAAGCATAATATAACCTGCAAGACACATTTTAAATTTGTGTACTGAGATAGAGCCATAAAGAGTTGGACATTTGGAATCTCTGACTGCTTCTTTTCCCTTTTGCACATGAGGTCTAACTGCAAGGTAGGCTTATAATTTATAGTGCCATTGACAAGATGTTGCTGGCTGTTTTCAAGGCCATATTGTAGCCATGCAGTGTTATAGAAGAAGATCAGTTTCTTTTTCCTCAATCCTTCAGTGGTTAAGGTTGTGCATTTCTTGAAAATACACCTTAATGGAGAGTCTGCTGGTATGCTAGAGGCTATGAACATTATTCAAGGAATAATGGAGAAGAGTTTGTCAGCTGATCTGGAATCCCAGACTCTGAGTCTGACTAAACTTTGACCCTCCAAACTGAAGCTCCCAAGTTGCTCAGGCTTTGGGAGACATTTGGAGATTCTATCCTGGTTCTCAGTATCCTGAGAACAAAATAGAAAAACCCTTAGCTAGATAGACGAGAGAGAGAGAGAGAGGAGAGAGAGAGAGAGAGAGGGAGAGAGAGAGAGAAAGAGAGAGAGAGAGAGAGAGAGAGAGAGAGAAGATGCAAATAAATAAAATCAGAAATGAGAAGGCTGACATTACAACTGACTCAGAAGTAATAAAAGAGATCATAAGAAGATACTATGAACAACTCTACGCCTACAATTAGACAACATTGATGAAATGGAAAAATATCAGTATCAACTACATATTATGAGTAGAATTATGAGGTTGGACTATGGAGTGTAGGTTGGTTTGAATTTGGATTGAGAAGGGGGAGCTGATGCTGGGTGTATATAGAATGCTTAATAAAATCAATTGTAAATATATGATAATGGATGAAGTTTTTGGTAGCACATTATAATGAGTATAACAAACTCTTAATGTGTGGATGTGATTGTGACTGAAATGAGTAATCTAGTGAAGTTAATGTTAGTGGGAGGACAGCTGGAGGATAATATAGGGAACATATTACAGTGATTTGGTGGTACATGAAAATTGTGGTTAATATAAATACATGAATGTTCTTCTACTAGAAAGTGTTAAGAGAATGGTATACAAGGGGAATTTTTAACTAATGTAACTTATGAACTCTAGTTAACAACAAAATTGTAATAATATTGTAATATTTTTGTAGCAAAATTAATGAAGTTGCTATATTAATGCTAAAGGTAAAAAAGAATACAGTGTTTGTTTTTGTGAGATACAAATATGATTAAGCATTTTTTCCTTCATTTACTTCATTAACAAGGAGATTTTGGTTATGTCATTTAACTAATCTGTGTTCATATGTGTATCCTTCTGAACACTGGAGGAACACTTCAGTTTGTTTTGGGGATTAGAAGAGGTATAAGTGTCTGGATAGAACTTTTCTGAAATAATGTTTCCATAAGTTGTTGACCTGTCTTTTGTCTGTTATTTTAAATTTTAAATTTGAAATAAAGTGTGAAAATAAATGGAGATACAGAATGGGGAGACATGCAGAAAAGGGAGCTTTGCCATTTTGAACTTGTCTTGTGAGAGAGAAGACTGTAAGTACATCTAAAGCTGCAGAAAGATAGAGAAGCCCTGAGAGGTTCAAGCTGACCAAGTCCAGGGAGAAATGCCTGATTGCCCATAGCTGAGCTTCAGGAGAAACCAGTGAGAGCCTGGAATACCTGCTATTTTGCCTCACCTCATGGCAGAAATCCAGGATCTGCTAGCAACCAACCTTTGGTGAGAAAGCATCTTTGATATGTCTCAATTTGGGCACTTCTGCAGCCTCAGACCTGTAAGCTTTTACAAAAAAAAAAATCCTCTTTATAAAAGCCAACCCAGGTCTGTTGTTTTTGCATTGGCAGCCTCTGGCAAACTAAGACAGATATATAGCCATGTATACAAATTTGTGGGGATATAAAAATCCTCTTAGAAATTAAAGAAACTATCTGAGACCATAAATCTTTCACGGGGAAAAATATTAAAATTTTTGGTGGAAATAATAATAGGTTTAGAGATTTTTTTTCATTTTTATGGAACATGTGTAAAATCTCAGAAACAACTCAGAACCTTCTGTGCCCCAGGAGCTGAGAGCAGCCTGGATGACAGTTGAGTTTGGTAGACAGGCCTGGAGAGACGGGGCAGACTAGTTGGCTACAGTACTGAAGACCATGGTAAGTATACTGGTCCTTGTATGATTAGAAGGAAAGTATTGAAGTATTAAAGCAATGGAAAGATCTTATTAACTCTGTGTGTGTGAAAAAAAGCCAATTTGCTGCAGACAGTAATGAAGATATTAAAAAAATGCTATTGGTGAATTTAAGGATTAGAAGTTATCTGTCAAAGCAGGTTGGTAGTTAAATTGTTCCAAAAAAATTGAAAATTAAGTGGTTTCATGACTCCATGTATCTCTTTGTAAAATTTTAAATTATCTTATATGTACTCAGAAGTTTGTTTTCTGTTGTTCCTTCAGTTTACTTTTTTATTTGTTGCTTCAGAACTATACACCCTTACGATGTTGTGTCTGGGGTGATGAGAAGATTGGAGGATATCTCCTCTGAGAACTTTAATTTGTTCAATGCAGGCAGGAAAGGGTGATACTGTTGAGCAATTCCTCAGACAAATGCTTATGTGATTTTACCCCTATTACCAACCGCAGGTCATGTGCATTCTCTGCAGTCCTCAATATAAAAGCCTCAGTTTGATTATGTTTCCTTCCAGATGTGTGGCCTAGTTTAAAAAGTTTCACATGGTAGGATCAATGTAGCATTGGAGGCGGCAGGGGACAGTGAGAAGTTGTGTGACAGAGTGAGAGACACAGAGATAATTGAAAAGAGAGGCCCAAGGTTTCTGAAGAAAGAGAAACCAGGTCCAAGATCATTGTGCAGATAGAACTGCCCATCCTCCTCCTCTAGCCCATTCCCCACTTCAGACTCTAACACAATCTGGCTGTAGCTGCTCCTCCCTCAGGTGGGGGTGCTGGGTCAACAACTCCATAAGGTAACAAGATTATAACACTCCTTCATTTAGTCCCTGCCATTTCCCTCCTCCATCACAATCCCTTGGCAAACACTCAAGTTTTGTTCTCTGCCCAACCCCAACCCAGATATCTTTATCAGAATAATGGATTTAGGAAGGATACCCCAATGCTTAATTCACTGATGTGGCCCAGCATCCATGCAATGCCAGTATGAAAGTCTGTATAGGGGGCAGGAGAAAAAGTGGTGGGTACTACACATCCTAGAAATTCAATCTGCACATAGAGAATACCCTTCTTTTCAGTCTATTCCCTAGATCAAGGAATCTCATTTCCCAACTACCTACCAATACCACTGGAAACCTAGATGGAGAATATCCAGTCCTGCATCCTGGGAGTTTCTGATACCAGCCATTAATATCCACATGATTTATTAGAGATCTGGGAATGGCTAACTTCAACCAGTGTCCATTCATTCCTTATCTAATGCTCCAATATTTTCTGAGATGAATCATATTTCCCTTCTGTCAGGAGGCTGGTCACAGGAGCATTTTCAGACTCTTACATAGTCACATTGAAGGGTTGGCTGAGAGAAGGCTCTCATGCCCATCATTATATAAAATTCCTCCCTAAACACACGATCTGAGTGAGAGCAGTATGTTTGCTCTGTCAACATAGCTTCATGACAGACAAACACACCTCACTCTTCCAGTCATACTGCCCAAATGTAGATCCTTCCCCATTCACAGCTCCCATACCCTTTCATGCTTCTCTGAGGTTCAACCCTTATCTCTCATGTCCTCCTCCTCAGATTGCATGCCACTAGGGCACCAAGAGAAGTTTAGTCTCAGAGTAAGAGTAGGGATAAAGCTCTCTGCCTAAAAACACAAATGGTAAATGCATTCCCATTTGAAAGTATCATTTCCCAGGCTTTGCTGCTGTGTGTGAGGAGATGGAATTACTCTTTTACACAAGATAATTCCATATGTCTCATCAGACTTTGTTTCTGCACCAGGGTGACCTTTGAATAAATAGAATCCCTTGCCCTTTGGCTTTTAGCTTTGCTCATTTATTATTTCTATCTGGAGATTCTCCTTACTGGTTGACAGGGTTTAAAGATGGAGCCTCAATGCCAATCAACTGAGTATTGTGATTAATGAGGCTCTTGCTTCCATTAAGAAGTGTCAGCCCTGCTTTGGAATTCTGTATAAAGAGGGGATATTGAGGGGATTCGGGTGACAATGTGTGCACCTAGGGCAGTCTTCTAGGGACTGTGTGTGTTCATCTTGTCAGAGTGTGTTTTATCAGTGGGCTAAGACCCACATAAGGAGTGGGAACATGTTGGACTCCCATCCTGAAGAGTCTTGCTATGTTCTCAAATAGAGGGGCAGGGGTCTCTCGAGAGAATATGCAGTGCCTAATAGGGGAGGACAAGCCAGTATATCAAGCCCTCAACATTGTTGAAAGTAACTATGGATCTTGTTCTTCAAGGAGTGAAGCTTGGTGGTAGCTGTGGGCCCCAAAGGGAGGGGGAGGAAGTAATGTAGTGATGGAAAATGGGGCGTTATGGGGGCATTGGAATTGTTCTACAGATCTTGCAATGATAGATACAGGCCATATTAAATTTAATCAAAATTTAGAAAAATGTTTGGTCAAAAATGTAAACCAAAATGTAAATTATTGACCATGTGTAAGAGTTGGCCAATTTGATGTAATTATGATTTCCAGAAATATAGTTGGATCATGCTTGTAAACATCTGTTAATCTGGGCATGATTAGGTTATAATTAGGGTGTTGAGCCCCACCCTTGGTGGGTGGGGAATCAAATATAAAAAGCAAAGCAAAGAACAGAGTTGAAGCAGTCTTTTGAGAAGCAGTTTTGATGTTGGAAAGAAGGCCCCAGGAGAAGAGATGCGAGCTGTTCACCTGATCTTCTACAGCTGACCTTGTGAAGGAAACAGGAGCTAAGCCCAGAGAGAAACACAGACCCAGGGAGAGAGGAAGCCCAGAAGCCTGAACCCTGGCAAACACCGACAGCTGTCTTGCTCTAACACAAGGCAATGGACTGTGGTGAGAGAAGAAACTTAAGGCTTTATGGCCTGGTATCTGTGGACTTCTACACCAAATAAATACCCTTTATAAAAACCAACCCATTTTTGGTATTTCACATTTGCACCCCTTTGGCTGACTAATACAGAATTTGGTACCAGGAGTGGGGTAGTGCTTTTGTAATTACCAAAATGTTGGGATGGTTTTATAAATGGGTAAGGGGTATTCTTTGGAGGAATTGTGAAATGCTTCATGGAAAAGGCCTAGATCAATTTGAAGAAACTGTTGATAGCAATATGGATGCTAAAGAGTGTTTTTATGATGCTTTGGAAGTAAATGATGAAACTCTTATTGGCAACTGGAGGAAAGGTGATCCATATTTTAAAGTTGCAGAGAACTTAGCAAGATTAACTCCTGGTGTTATATGGAAGACAGAATTTGAAAATGGTGAACCTGAGCATTTAGCTGAAGTACTTTCCAAAGTAAACCCAGAGAATGTGGTTTGGTTTCTCCTTGTAGCTTATAGCAGAATACTAGATGAGTGAAATACACTAAGGACTGAAATTTTGGGCACAAAGAAAACAGAAACTGATTCAAGAACTTCCAAGTTTGTGGAAATCAAATTCCCATATGAAAATGCCCTATTTGAAGACGTTACTAAACTTGGAAATTGTAAATCAGAAATGAAGATGCATTTATCTCGGAAAGACTTGTGGAAAGTCTTACTGTCTGTTGGCTTGGACTCTGCTTCCTGCATGCTAAACCAACAAAGTTTTTGAGAGAGCTGTATGAACAAAACCACTGTCAGCTTAGACAAAAGAGGACATGGAAAGGAGAGATTGAAGGAGAAATAGCTTTAAGAAGAAAATGGTGGTGGGAAACTTAGATCTGGGATTAAGACATCTCCCTGGGACAAGAAAGGAGCCCCACCCATATATACAGAGAGAGTGCATTTTCCCCAGCAGTTGAAGAGGGTGGATGTCCTCACCCAATATTCTGGGAAAGTTTTGCCACTCCAGGGTGCAGAAAAGGTGGAGCACATTCCTTAAAGATTAGGTCGGTTAAGGTCATCGCCCCATAGGTATGAGATGGGTGCACCTGTCCCCCATGGATTAGAGAAGGTGAGGAGGTCAACCCATTGCTTTGAGAGGGTTAGCCTGTATGCTAAAGGTTAGGGAAGGCCAGGTGTTCAACTCATTGTTCTGAGAGTGTTGAGCTTGTATGCCAAATGTTAGGTGGAAGGTTATCTTCACCTCACTGTTCTAGGGGGGCTAAGACTACAACCCAAAAATTGGGTAAGTTGTGGCAATCACCCCAACACTCTTGGAGGGTGAGGTCTGGAGCTTGGTCGACACCCAGATGCTTGATGAGGGTGGAACCAAGAAAATGCCTCTTGGGCAAGCCTGTGGAAAGGGTGTGTTCCCATGTGGTCCCAAGGAGAAGAAACCATCATCTTAAGAATGACTCTCAGACTTTGAAATAGAATGGAGGATGCCCTGTAAGTTTTCTGAACTGTAGAGGATCCATAAATCACGTTCAACATCCCAACTTCTCCTTATGATATTGAAAATGTTTATCCTTTGTCTTTCTATTGTGTATTGAAAGCAGTAAAATGGTATTGTAAGTTTCAGAGGTCTATAGCAGACTGGACTTTGCCTCAAGATGAACTGTATTTCTTTAAAATGATTATGATATGATTTTGTAGTTGAATTGTCACTGATTTAAGATTTTTTAAATATTGTAATGTATTTTTGGAATTCAGAGGGTGGAGTGTAACAGTTGGCCAATTTGATGTAATTATGTATTCCAAAAATATAATTGGATCATGCTTGTAAACTGATCTGTTAATCTGGGCATGATTAGGTTATGATTAGGGTGTTGAGCCCCACCCCTTGGTGGGTGGGGAATCAAACATAAAAAGCAAGGTAAAGAACAGAGTTGAAGCAGTCTTTTGAGAAGCAGTTTTAATGTTGGAAAGAAGGAACCAGGAGAAGAGAAGCTAGCTGCATGCCTGGTCGTCTACAGCTGACCTTGTGGAGGAAACAGGAGCTAAGCCCAGAGAGAAATGCAGTCCTTGGGAGAGAGGAACTCCAGAAACCTGAACCCTGGCAAATGCTGGCAGCTGTCTTGCTCTAACACGTGGCATTGGACTCCGATGAGGGAAGAAAATTAACGCTTTATGGCCTGGTATCTGTGGACTTTTACCCCAAAAAAATACTCTTTATAAAAACCAACCCATTTTTGGTATTTCACATTAGCACCCCTTTGGCTGACAATACACCATGGTTAGTAGCAATGTTTCAGTATTTATACATCAATTGCAACAAATGTACCATCCGCATGTAAAATGTTCTTAATAGGGGGGAGAGGGAAAAGGGAGAGGATGTTGGATGTATGGGAATCCTCTATATTCTGTACATGACTTTTCTGTAACCTAAAGCTTCTTTGAAGACAAATTTAAAAAATAAGACACTGGGGGAATAAACAGAAGAAAATGTCACTGTACATACAAGATAACAGATCTTATAATAATGAAAGACATAATGTCAATTTTAAGAATTTTATATTTTATTATTATTTAATTATTCCAATTTTTTTTTAATTTTTTGTATTTTATTTATATTTTTTAGCATCAAAATATTTAATTTTCAATTTTTATATCTAATACCATCCCAATTTCCTAAGTACTCTTGTACAAGAAGAGTGATAAATATAAAAACATATATATTATTTTAGTCAAATATTTATAGATAATGCATGCAGAAAGTACAAAGTTCTGATATACATCCTCATACCCTCAGTTTTTCCTATTATCAACACTATGCATTAAAATGTTATTTTATTGTAATTTTTGAAACAGTATTAAACAATTTTACAATTAACTATAACATGTAGTTTACATTAGGATTCCCTGTTTCAGTTGTAGAGATGTATGTTTTAAATTTTTTTTTATTCTGGCAACATAAACACAAATATTTTTCAACTAAGTCTTGGTCATTTTGCATTTTATATTTGCTGTTACATACAGAATGTCCTATTAAATAAGTTCATTAGATTACAACTTAAGAGCTGTTGAAATGTGCAATAAATAGAACATACTGACAAAATCTGTATTAGCAAAATATTTTTCAGTTGTGCAGGGACTAGAATCAGTAATTACAATAAGTTTGAGTTTAGTTATCATAATGTGTAAAATAACAGCATTGTGTTTATAGTATTCCACCATAAGAAGGCATTCCATCCATCCAAATTTAAAAAAAAGGCCAGATAGTGCAGTTACAGGGGAAGCATGGGGCATAATCATCATTTCTGTAAGTTTACATAGCAGGTTTCAATCCTTGAATGCACCTTTTTAAAATACATATTAATAAAGCATAGAATTCATCCAAAGTGT
Organism: Tolypeutes matacus; assembly: GCA_026826555.1. Classification (NCBI taxonomy): domain Eukaryota; kingdom Metazoa; phylum Chordata; class Mammalia; order Cingulata; family Chlamyphoridae; genus Tolypeutes; species Tolypeutes matacus. The sequence continues at coordinate 366,213 of JAKSZT010053996.1, forward strand.
ACAGTGAATTGTATTTGGTATAATCACATAGCTGTGCATCCACCACTTCAATCATTATTAGATCATGTCCATTATTTCAAAAATAATAACCACAATTATAAACCAGACAAACAAACAAGAAAGTTCCTCACCTTTCAATCTCTAAATGCTTCCTCTGCTGTACATGTTTGCTATGTATGGCTTTTCTCACACAGTTATTTATTTGTTTATTAAGCAGTTTTATTGAGATATATACACATACCATATGATCCATCCAATGTGTATAATCAGTAGGTTTTAGTATAATCACAATGTTGTATATTCATCATCTCAAAAATTTTAGAACAATTTCATTACTCCAAAAAGAAAGACTCCCCAATAATTAGCATTCCTTCCCCAGCCCTACATAAATACTAATCTAATTTCATCTTCATAAGTTGATTTATAGTTACATTTTCTATAAATAGAATCATACAATATGTAGTCTTCTTTGTCTCGTCTCCTTCACTTACTATAATTTTTTAAAAATTTTGTCTGATATTAACATTTTGTTGTGTTAACATACATTTGCTCAGCTTCAAAGAAAAATAGTCATATATACAAATTTAACCATATTCATATTTCACACGATATATTTAGTTCATAATAGCACAGTCATACAGTATTTGTCCTTTTGTGTTTGGCTTGCTTCACTCAACATAATATCATTCAAGTTCATCCATGTTGTTATATATTTTATGACTTCATTTTTTCTTACCACTTCAAAATATTCCTTCATGTGTATTCACCACAATTTGATTTTCCATTCATCAGTTGATGGACACCTAGGTTGTTTCCAGCTTTTGGCTATTGTGAATAACGCTGCTAGGAACATCTGTGTGCAGAAGCCTATTTGTGTCACTGCTCTCAGTTCTTCTGGGTATATACCAAGCAATGGTTTTACCAGGTCCCATGGCAAGTCTATGAAACTACCTTAGGAACTGCCAAACAGTCCTCCACAATGGCTGTACCTTTCTACATTCCCACCAACAGTGAATAAGCATTCTTACCTCTCCACATCCTCTCCAACATTTACAATTTTCTGACTTTTTATTTAATTTTATAATGTTCTAAAAGATACTTGGATTATACAAGTCACATAAAAAATATGGGGGATTCCCTTATGCCCCAATCCCCACACCTCCCACATTTTCCCACATTCACAACATCCTTCATTAGTGAGGTATATTCATTGCAACTGATGAAGAGATTTTGGAGCATTACCATTAAGCATGGAATAAAGTTTGCATTGTAGTTTATACCCTCTCCCACACAATTCTGTGGGTTATGGCAAAATTTATAATCAACTGTATCAGTCATTCAGGACAATACCCAAGGACCAAAAATGCCCCCATATTACACCTGATTTCCCTCTTCCTGCCCTCAGAATCTCCAGTGGCCACTGCCTCCACATCATTTATATAATCTCTTCCATTGTTAGAATCACAATAAGTCTATACTAGAATACCAGTAAGTCTAACTTAGTCCATAATTCATTCCACAATTCTAAGGATTCAGGGATGGTGATGCCACTCCACCTCTAATTGAGAGGAGGCTATGATCCCATAGGGCCAATGGATGGGACCCTCTTGCTTGCCATTGTACACCCTCTTGGGTCCTTGGTATGGAAGTTATCCATCATCATTTCCTTGTTAGTTGTCCTGGGTGAGACCAATGAACTGGAGAGTAGGTGTCACAACTCTGATGAAATTCAGGACCCAGCTGGCACATGGACAGCCCAAAGATTTAAGTCTCTTGTACATACACCTACCAACTGTAGTACTAATTATAGGTTCACCTAGAAGGACAGAAGAGCCATGTGTAATGAAACCACAACTGAGTCAAATTCGGTCACTCAGAGGAGCATAAATTCCAAAGTATGGCCCAATGGCAAGGTACCAAACTCCTGATCTATCTACCCTGACTAGTGTCTGGATGTCTCTATAGCGCTCATGAGCCCTGCTATTTGGAGTAGAATCTACTTTGGAAGTCAAGGAGACCCTGCTAAGATGTGCATAAGCGTAACCTCTGGAATGATCTCCTGACCCATTGTGAAGTCTTTTAATCATATAAACACAGTTGTCTTTACCCTTTTCCCCTTTTGGTCAAGTTTTTTTTCCAGTTGCATTGCTAGTTGGTGCTTGGTCGTAATCCCTTGCTGCCAGGGAGGCTTATCCCTGGGAGTCATTTCCCATGCTGGGGTGGGGAAGGTAATGTATTTATATGCTGAGTTTGGCTTAGGAAGAGGCCACGTTTGAGGAACAAGGAGGTTCTCAGGAGGTAATGCTTTGGCTCCCTATAATAACTAGGATAAGTTTCAATTTCAAGAGTAAAGTTTCATTCACACAGTCATCAATATCAGGGACCTGTTAATTGACCATCCTCCTTCACTAGTCATTGCCTCTGTATTCAGGGGATTCTTGCTGATCTATTAGAGAATGTGGCTGAGCTCCCCAGGATGAGAATTTGATATTCCTTTGATTATTGTGTGAATCTCCACCCACTGTGACAATGCCCCATGGGTATTTGAACATATTTATATGCCTTACATGTATGCCCAGGTGAGCTTCCTCCCATGTATTCCCCATCACTTACACCCCACAACAATGATCTGCCCCTGGCACAATTGTAACCTTTCTGTGATCCAAACTTATTAAAAAATGAAACCAATAAAATAGCCAAATATGATTAATAAGAAAATCAATAATGATAGTTTTAAAATTAAGAAATAAAATACAAAGAAAATTTTAAATAAAAATTTAGGATAATAAAAATAATGAAAATATGTTTTAAATATTTTTTTTTTACATTTTCCCTTTCATCACTATAAAATATGTTGTCCTATGTGAACCGTGACATTGTCATATGTTTATTCCCAAAGTGTCTTACATTTTTTTCCTTTTGTCCTCAAAAAAGTTTAGGTTAAAGAAAAGTCACATACCGAGTAGAGGAGACTCCCATATACCCAACATCCTCCCCCATTTCCCCCTTCCCCTATTAATAACATTGTATATTGGATAGTACATTTGTTGCATCTGATGTACAAATATTGAAACATTGCTACCAACCATGGTAAATGGTTCACACTATGGTTTCATTATGGACCATACACTTTTATAAACTTTGATGCAATTCAACATAGCCTGTATTCCTCAATGCAAGATTATGTATAATACTTCTATTTCCCCCAAAATGCCCCCTGTTCCATCTATTCTATTCCTCCCTCCCCCTCTCATCAGAACCCATGGCGACCACCAGGTTTCACTTCTTGAAGGAAAAAATTCATAGTTATTGCAACAACACTGAGGGCTTGACACACTGGTCTGCCCTCCCCCATTAGGCACTGCCCATGCTCTTGAGAGACTCCTGCCTTTATATTTGAGAACATAGTGGGCCTCCCCAGGATGGGAGTGCACCACCTTGCTGCTTATTATGTGGGTCTCCACCCACTGATATAGCACACTATGGCAAGATGAGCACTCACACACTCCCTAGAAGCCTGCACTATGTGCATCCGTCCTGAATGCTCCCCACATCCAACACTCCAACCCAGCAACCATGCCAAAAAATCTTTGGCAATTTTTATATTGCCAAAAAAGCATTTGAAACATTGTAGTTTCAACCATGTACCCACCAATCTCCAGTGTTCACCTGCTCCCTCCCCCAATCTTCCCCCAGTTCCATGGACAGTCCAACACACCCTCCTTACCCCAACCCCCTGACAAGCCAGCACCACCTAACCTAAAAGTATCATTACATCACTGTCAATCCCCTCCACTGTACAACTTCACACATCCCCTTTATAATAGATATTACCCATAAGGGCATTGGCTGACAGCCTTCTTCTCCCTTTTTATTTCCTGTAAACTTATCTTTCAGACTCTTGCTCTTTGAGTCTGCTCAATTTGCTTATCAGTGATGTAATATCATATTTGCCCTTCAGTTCCTGGCCCACTTCACTCAATATAAGGTCCTCAAGATTCACATTATCCTGTGTGTTAATACTGTATTCCTTCTTACAGCTGACTAATAATCCATTGTATGTACATACCACAATTTGTTTATCCATTACCTGTTGAAGGACATTTGGGTTGATTCCAAGTTTTGGCAGTATTGAATAATGCTGCTATGAACATTGGTGTGCATATAACTGTTCATGTCCTTGTTTTTAATTCCTCTGGGTATATACCCAGCAATGGATTTGCTGGATCGTATGGCAGTTCTATAATTAGTTTTCTGAGGAACAGTGAAACTGTCCTCCACAATGGCTACACCATTACATTCCCACCAGCAGCGGATGAGAGTTCCTATTCCTCCACTTCCTCTCCAACACTTGAAGTCCTGCGTTTTTTAATAGTCATGAGTCTAATGGGTTTAAGATGATATCTCATTGTAGTTTTGATTTGCAATTCCCTAATAGCTTGTGATGTTGAGCATCTTTTCAACTGCTTTTTAGCCATTTGTATTGCTTCTTTGGAGAAGTGTCTCTTCAAATCACTTGCCCATTTTTTAAATGGGTTGTTTGTCTTTTTATTTTTGAGGTGTAGAATTTCTTTATATATGCTGGATATTTGGCCTTATCAGATATATGGTTACCAAATATTTTCTCCCATTGAGTAGGCTGCCTTTTCCCTTTCTTGACAAACTCCTTTGAGGTGTGATTGTTTTTAATTTTGCAGAGGTCCTATTTATCTATTTTTTGTTTCATTGCTTATGCTTCGGGTGTAAAGCTCCCTTCTTGAATATCAGTTGACTGTATATGTGAGGATCTATATCAGAACTCTTAATTTGGTTCTTTTGGTCAGTATGTCTATCCTTGTGCCAATACTATGCAGTTTTCATGACTTTAGATTTGTAATATGTTTTAAAGTCATGTAGTGTGATTCCTCCGATTTCATTTTTCATTTTCAATATGTCTTTGGCTATTCTGGGCCACTTGCCCTTCCAAATAAATTTCATAGTTAGCTTTTCCAATACAGTAAAAAATGCTGTGGTGGATTTTCTTAGGATTGCATTAAATCTGTAGATCAGTTTGAGTAGGATAGACATCTTAATGATGTTTAACCTTCCTATCCATGAACAGGGAATATTCTTCCATTTATTTCAGTCTTCTTTGATTTCTTTTGACAGTGTTGTGTAGATTTCTGCATATAAATCATTTACATCTTTAGCTAACTTTATTCCTAGGTATTTGATTCTTTTAGTTGCTATTGTAAATGGGATTTTATCTTGATTTCCACCTTAGATTGCTCATTATTGATGTGCAGAAATGTGACTAATTTTTGCACATTATTCTTTTAACCTGTGACTTTATTGAACTTATTTATAAGCTTTAGAAGCTTTGTTGTAGATTTCTCAGGGCTTTCTACATATAGGATCATGTCATCTGCAAATAGTGTAATTTTTACTTCTTCCTTGTCAATTTGGATGTCTTTTATATCTTTTCTTGCCTAAGTGCTTGAGCAAGTACTTCTAACACTATATTAAATAGAAGCAGTGAAAGTGGGCATCCTTGTCTTGTTCTGAATCTTAGAGATAAAGATTTTAGGTTTTCAGCATTGAATATGATGTTAGCTGTGGGATTTTCATATATATCCTTTATCATATTCAGAAAGTTTCCTTCCATCCCTGTCTTTTGTAGTGTTTTTATCAGGAAAGAGTGCTGTATTTTGCTGAGTGCTTTTTCTGCATCTATTGAGATGATCATGTTTTTTTTTTTTTTCTTTCAATCTGTTTATGTGGTGTATTACATTGATTTTCTTGTGTTGAACTATCCTTGTATACCAGAGATGAAACCCATTTGGTCATGATATATAATTCATTTGATGTCTTGTTGAATATGTTTGGCAAGGGTTTTGTGGAAGGTTTTAGCAGCTAGGTACATTAGCGAGATTGGTCTATGGTTTTCCTTTCTTATGGCATTTTTGTTTGGCTTCAGTATTAGGGTGATGTTGGCATCAAAGAATGAGTTAGCCAATGTTCCTTCTACTTTTTTTTTTTTTTTTTGAAACAGTTTAAGCAGGATTGATGTCAGCTCTTTTTGGAATTTTTGGTAGAATTCACCTGTGAAGCTGTCTGTTCCTGGTCTTTTCTTAGTGGGGAGGCTTTTGGTGACTAATTCTATCTCTTTACTTGTGATGGGTCTGTTGAGTTCATCAATTTCTTCTTTTAACAATGTAGGCTGCTTGTGTGTTTCTAGGAATTTGTCCATTTCCTCTAAATTTTCCATCTTGTTGGCATATAATTTTTCAAAGTATCCTTTTATGATACCCTTTATTTTTGTGAGGTCAGTGATGATATCCCCTTCTTTGTTTCTTATTTTATGTATTTGCATTTTCTCTCTTTATATCTTTGTTAGTCTAGCTAAGAATTTGTCAATTTTTTTAATCTACTCAAAGAACCAGCTTTTGGTTTAATTTTTTCTAGTGATTTCTTATTTTAAATTTCATTTAATTCTACTCTAATCCTTGATATTTCTTTTTTTTTTCTATGTCCTTTAGGTTAGATTGTTTGGTTAGGTCTTTGATTTTTAACTCTTTCTTCTTTTTTAACATAGACATTTATGGCTATGAATTTCCCTCTTGTTACTGCTTTTGCACATCCCATAGGTTTTTTTTTTTAAGATTTTATTTTATTTATTTATCCATGCCCCTTCTTGCTGCTTGTGCTCGCTGTGTCCATTTGCTGTGCACTTTTCTGTGTCTGTTTGTCTCCCTTTGTTGTGTCATCTTGCTGCACCAGCTCACCACACTGCATGGGCTGTCAGCTCACCATGCTGCATGGGCCAGCTTGCTTTCACCAGGAGGCCCTGGGAAATGAACCTGGGTGCTGCCATATGGTAAGCAGGAGCCAACCTACTTGAGCTACATATGCTACCCTCCCATAGGTTTTGATATGTTTTGTTGTCATTTTCATTTGTTTCAAGGTAGTTTCTGATTTCATTTGAGATTTCCCCTAGACCCACTGTTTGTCTGAGAGTGTGTTGTTTAACTTCGATATCTTTGTGCCTAATATGCTTCTTTGTCCCTTACTGATTTACAGCTTCATTCTATTGTGGTCAGAGAAATTACTTAGTATAATTTTGATCTTTCTGAATTCATTGAAAGTTGTTCTGTTGCCTACCAATGGTCTATCCTGGAGAATAATCCATGTGCACTCAAGAAGAATGTATATCCCTCTGTATTTGGATGTAATGTTCTGTGTGTGTCTATTAGGCCCAGGCCCTCTAATGTATTATTCAATGTCTTTGTTTCCTTATTGATTCTCTGCCAAGATGTTCTGAGTAATGGTGAAAATGTGTATCAAGATCACCCACTATAATTGTAGAGGCATCTATTTCTCCACTTAGTTTTACCAGTGTTTGCTTCATGTATTTTAAGGTGCTCTGGTTAGGTACATAAATGTTTATCATTAATTGTTCTTTCTTCTTGGTAAATTATCCCTTTTATTAATATACAGTGCCCTTCTTTGCCTCTTACAATAGTTTTGCATTTAAAGTCTATTTTGTCACTATTAATATAGCTACTCCAGCCCCCTTTTTGTTATTGTTTGCTTTTAGAATTGTTTCCCAACCATTCACTTTCAGCTTCCTTGCATTCTTGAGTTTAATGTGTGTTTCTTGTAGACAGCATGTAGATGGGTCTTATTTTCTTATCCATTCTGCTAATCTGTGTCTCTTAACTGGTGAGTTTAATCCAGTAACATTCAATGTTATTACTGTCAAGGAATTACTTACATTAACCATATTTTCTTTGGGTTTATGTAGGCTACATATTGTTTTTATTTCTTTTTGTATCATTTTTGCTGTTCTTACACTCTCCTCCAACTCTCTCTCTCCTGTTCTTTCCTTTCAACCTGCAGAACTCCCTTTGGTATTTCTTGAAGGGTACATTTCAAATTGATGTATTCTCTTAATTTCTGTGTATCTGTGAATATTTTAGGTTCTCTGTCATTTTTAAATGCCAGCTTTGCTGGATAGAGAATTTTTGGATCGAAGGTTTTTCTTTTCTCATCTTAACTATATCATACCACTGCCTTCTTGCCTGTATGGTTTCAGATGAGAAATCAGCATTTAATCTTATCAAGCTTTTGTTGTATGTGATAGTTCTCTTTTCTCTTGCTGCTTTCAGTATTTTTCTCTTTGTTTTGAGCAATGGACAATTTGACAAATATTTGTCTTAGAGTAAGCCTGTTGGGATTTATACTGTTTGGGGTTCACTGTACTTCCTGGACATGTATATCCATCTCCCTCAACAGGGTTTGGAAGTGCTCAGCCATTATTTACTCCAACACTCCTTCTGTCCCCTTTCCCTTCTCTTCTTCCTATCGGATGCATATAATGCATTTTTGTGTATTTCTTGTTGTCATTCCAATCCCTGAGTCCCTGCTGAATTTTTTCTATCTTTTAATCTATCTGTTTTACTATCTGTTTGATTTCACATGAACTGTCTTACACATTGCTGATTCTTCCCTCTGCATGTTCCAATCTGTTGTGTGCTTCCACTGTATTTTTGATTTCTTGGATTTTGCCATTCATCTCCATCATATCTGTTATCTTTTTATGTATGTTTATAATGTGTTCAGTATGTTCTTCTGGTGTCTTCTTAATAGCTTTAATCTCTTTCTTCACTTTATTAAGTTGATTCATGTTATTTGTTTGGAAATCTCTGTTTAGTTTTTCCATGTCCTGAATCTCCTCATGGTTTTTAGTTTGTTCATTGGACTGGGCCGTGTCTTCCTGTTTCTTATTATGGCTTGCAATTTTTTGTTGGTGTCTAGGTATCTGCTTATCTTGATAGGTTTATTCAGTTGATTAGCTTCTCTCTATAAAGTATGGTTTTATTTTGATGTTGTTTTGCGTGTGTTTTAAGGGTTCACTTTGACACTTCACTCCTCTTATTCTGGTTCCTTGTTGTGTCTGCTTTCCTTTGAAAGAAAAAATATGAGGACCAGAGAAAAGGAATGATATAGGAAAAGAAAAATAATAATAGAAATAATAATAGTGAACTAAAAGGGGACCCATACAAGACCTAGGAATTTGAAAAATTAAAACAAGTAAGAAGCACATAGGAATAATATGAGAGAAGTGGAATAGAAACAATGAAACAGGAAACACAATAGAGAAAAATATATAGAATTAATTAAAAGCCTGGAATCCAAGAAGAGGGGGAAAGAAAAGAGAAAAGAGAGAAAGAAAAAAGTAAAAAAAGAGAAAGTAAACAGATAAAAGGATAGAAAGAGAAATAAAAATGAGAAAAAATTGAATACCAAATAAAAGAGATGGAATGAAAGAACAACAGAAAACAAAAGTTATAAAGATGGACAAGGGAAAATAAATAGTGTAGGTAGAGAAAATAATCAAACAAAAGAAAAACAAGCAGAGAAGCAAAGAAGGAGGATACACAACAAGGAAGAAACAAGACAGCAACAACTCATTTAAAAAAGAGAAACAGAAGAAAAAAATTTAAAAATTAAAAATAAATAAATAAAAAAAAATGGAATAACAGCCTTCTCTCCTAGACCCCCAAGGATCTTCTCAGGCAGCTGGTGTTCATCAATATCTCACCCAGTAGCCTGCCCTCTGCACATTTTGAACTGGGTTTTACTGAGTAAAGTAAGGGAAATTTTTTAAAAGGAACCTTTATAAAAAAGACAGCGATCCAAGAAAAGCTAAACAATGAGAATATCAATATGTTTCCTGTCATAAAGTTTCAGCTGGATGCTTGATAACTTGGTGGATCAGGTCTCAAGGAAGAGCCAGGAATTGAACCAGGGACCACATATATACTAGGCAAAAGTTCTTCTGAGCTATTCTGCCTCCATAGTTTAAGAAATCTTTCAGAAGGCTATCTGCTCCTTTTCCCTCAGGCAAGTTAAAATTGTATCTAACATCTCCCACAAGGTGGCCCTTCCTTCTTTTTTTAAAATTAGATGCTGCTAGCTTACCTGTTCTTTGCTGTGCTTTTTCTTCAGTGATTTCTCATTCTATATCTATACTGATATTGAATTCCAAGCTATCTCTTATCCTTCCTTCATCTCTCTGCCTTCTGCTTTCTGGGCAACATGGGAATCCTAGTGGGTTCCATGTAATATTTTAGGTAATCTAAGCACCTCTTAAAATATATTTATATATATATAAATAATATTTTTGTAACAAATGCACATATATGCATATATATTTATATATCATTTTACAAATATTGGTATGTATTGTGAAAATTTTGATTTTTACCCATAATAAAAAATAAATAAATTTTTAAAAAAAAGAATGAAAACAGAAAGGGGGGAGGAAAGAAGAAAGAAAACAAGAGATAACAATTAAACAGAGAAAAACCAAACAAGTACACCAGAAAGCAGTCAAAGAAAGCCAAGGAGGAAGTGTTCCTTCAAGGTCCTTATGGATCCTCTCAGCCTGCTTGCATTGATCAATTTCCCTTCAGGGTTCTATCTGCAGGTTTTGAGGCAGATTTTCGGTATTAAACTAAATTAAGAACAGGAATTCATTTTTAAAGTGACTGTCTGCTTTTTTTTTTTTTTTGTCAATATAAGGGAACCAAAAGAAGTACTCTGCTAGATCACCCCCTTCTCCGAGGGGACCCTAAATAGGCTCATGGAAACCGATCAAGCCCTTCCCACTTCGTGGCCTCCCCAGTGGAGCTGGAGCTCTGATGCTCTTCAGTGCAGAGTGATAAAATTGGCTGACTCCACCCCCTCTGGGGCCAAGCCTCAGTGTCAGCAGCTGCTGGGTAAATCAGGTTTCCACAGCAGATTTGCCTCTCCCCTCAGCCTGGCACTGTTTCAAGCCAGCTTATCTGCTCCCCAAAGCTATGAGGGGTCCAGGCAGCCAAATCCCCAGAAGTTAAACCCCTCTCCACCCACTGTCAGAGCCCTTCCTCCCCCAGAGTATGCTCCCCCACACTGGGAGCGGGAGCCATGTGCCCAGGATTCGCAGCTCAAACCAGCCATTTTCCCTGTGGGTGGGGCTCAACCGTCTGTGTTAACCAGGACAGGCAGGCTCAAAACTCATGAATCTCCACCAATTGTTCCATGCCGTCAATCTTCCCGCTTCTAGATGACCCAAGCTTCTTGCTATGTGAGCCCACAGCACAGACCCTCGGGCAGGACCCCGTCCACAATCGGCCGTCCCCAGAGAGCCAGTCAATGAGTACCCTCCTAAACCAAAGCCATCTTCAGGACCTAATATTTTAAATAGAAATGTTATGAACCACCAGAAATTACTCTTATGTTTTCTCTTTATCTTCAATTCATCATTGCTATGTACACACGTTTACAGTATATAATGATAATGGCATGTCATCTTGTGTTGTACAGTTTTTAGCTAAATTCAAAGTTAGTTTCTTATTCACCCTAGTAATCATAATTATGTTTACAGTTTCATTAAGAATAGAAACTGACCAACCTAATAACATTTTCAGCAAAATTTTTTTTACTTTACTTCACAGATTTTTTCACTTTCATTTTAGAATTGGCATTTCTTAAGCATGTGAACTTTAACATTGATGAAGGAATTCAAAATCACTGAAGACTTTATTCATTATACACAGAGTCTTTTATTCATTTTGAAACCTCGTGTATTTTACCCATGTTGCTCTGGGGAAAAGATGGATTTTTCATGTTTATTTCATTGAATAATATCTGCAGAAAAAAGTACCTGTTTTTTCACCTGCTCATAGTAAAAATGTTCCTTTCTGATTACCTGTTTTAGGTGTTACTCCTACTCTGAGTTTTTCCTGTACACACCAATGCTGGAGCTCAGATGCAATCTCCTGCAGGTAACTACAGACATGGCATTCCTCCAAATATAGTACAATCATGCTGTTTCAGGATAAATTGTAAATAAAAGTATTTATACCTTGATTATATTGAAATAGAATTGCACACGTGTGTGAATTATTTCTTAGGTTGGAAGATTGGCTGCCATATGATTTCTCTCCAATGTGAACTCTCTCAGTTTTTTGAAGGACACAAGTTTTTTCTGAAGGTTTTCTTATATAGATGATAGTCATATGATTGACTTCTAGTGTGATTTTTTGTATATTCATTACAGGATGACCAGTCACTGGGGGCTTTTTAAAATTATTTGCTAACATATTTCCCATGAGAGCTGGCACATATTTAGTCAATGTGGAGCTGTTATTGGAATCTTCTCCCAAATAATCCATTAAATGGATTTTTTCCAGTGTGAGAAATCTGTATTGGAAAAAGTGGCAACATATAAAATATTTGTTTGAATATATTCATTAATTCAATTCGGTACATATGAATTCTAGACTAAGCATTCAGTGAGACCCCAGAAAAACTTTTCACATGTTACATGATGTGTTAATCCCTACATATAAAGATCTCATCTAAAACTATCTAATTAATTTTGAAGACTTCATTATCCTTCAAACATTGGTACATGTGCCACTTTTAGAGAATTATTCATTTATAAGACCTCAGGTTATAGTTTTAAGCTCAGGTTCATTTTTCCCTAAATTGAAATATTCCAAAACTTTTTGCTGGATCAGTATTTAATCTAACTATACTTACACTCATGTGATTTTGCTGGACTCATCCAAGGTTTATACACATGAAGCTTTCCTTTGACAGGATGGTGGGTGTGTCCTTCCTGCAGATATGTTGCATGGATTTCATTTCTTGTTTTTTAAAAATAATTTCCCTTCCTAAAATAATTTTAAAAGACATTCCTAGAGTGACACTAGAGGAATGAAAATTTTGAATAGTCTCAATACTTTTACAAGTATGTATCAAATATTATCACTTAGATGGTGTATTAGCCAAAGGGGTGCTAATGTGAAATAACAAAAATGGGTTAGTCTTTATAAAGGGTATTTATTTGGGGGTAGAAATCCACAGATACCAGGCCATAAAGCATTATGTTTCTTCTCTCACCAAAGTCTATTGCCACATGTTGAAGCAAGACAGCTGCCATTGTTTACAGGTGTTAGTCTTCTTGGGTTCCTCTCTTCCTAGGGCTGGGTTTCTCTCCAGGCTTAGCTCCTCTGGTTCCTCCACAAGGTCAGCTGTAGACTATCAGGTGAATGGTTCACTTCTCTTCTCCTGGGACCTTCTCTCCAACATCAAAACTGTTTCTCAAAAACTTCTCCCTCTCTCCTTTGCCTTGCCTTTTATATTCAATTCCCCCAACCACCAAGGGGTAGGGCTCAATGCCCTACTGACATGGCCCAGTCAATGCCCTAGCCATAACTTAATCATGCATAGATTAACAGATTAGTTTACAAGCATGATCCAATTATATTTTTGGAATTCATAATTACATCAAAGTGCCCAGTGGTTACACTCCACTCTCTGAATTCCAAAAATACATTACAATATTCAAAAAACTTAAATCAGTAACAATTCAAGTACAAAATCACATCATAGGCAGTTTAAAGAAATACAGTATGTCTTGGGGTAAAGTGCTGTCTGCTACAGACCACTGAAATTTACAAAACCATTTAACTGTTTCCAATACACAAATGGAAAGACAAAGTGTAAACATTTTCATTATCATAAGGAAAAATTAGGATGTGAAACATAAGTCATGGATCCTCTACAGTTCAGTAAACCAGCAGGGCATCCTCCATTCGATTTCAAATTCTGAGAGTCATTCTTAAGATGATGATTTTTTCTCCTTGTAGCCACATGGGAACCCACCCTTTCCACAGGCTTGCCCAATGGTCATTTTCTTGGTTCCACCCTCATCGAGCATCTGGGTGTCAACCAAGCTCCAGACCTCACCATCCAAGGGTGTTGGGGTGATTGCCACACTTTGCTCAATCTTTGGGTTAGAGTCTTAGCCCCCCTAGTACAGTGAGGTGAAGACAACATTCCCCCAAACCTTTGGCATACAGATTCAACTCTCTCAGAGCAATGGATTGACCACCTGGCCTTCTCTAATCCATGGGGGACAGGTACACCGCTCTCAGACATATAGAGTGCTGACCTTAACCACCATAATCTTTGAGAAATGTGCTCCACCTTCCCTGTACCCTAGGGCAGCAAAACTCTTCCTGAACGTTGGGTGGCAACACCCACCCTCTGCAACTGCTTGGGCAAACTGACCCTCTCTGTACCCTGGGGAGGCAAAACTTTCCCAGAACATCAGGTGGGAATGTTCACCCTCTTCAACTGCTGGGGCAAACTCTCCCTCTCTATACACAGGGTTGGGTCTCCTTTCTTGGCCCAAGGCAATGACTTAATTTCAGATCTCAGCTTCCAGTAGTTTCTTCTTAAAGCTGTTTCTCCTTCAATTTTTCCTTTCCATGTCCTCTTTTGTCCTAGCTGGCAGTGGTTTTGTTCATACAGCTCTCTCAAAAACTTTGTTGGTTTTGCATGCAGGAAGCAGGGGTCCAAGCCATCAGAGAGTAAAAATTTCCACAAGTCTTTCCAAGATAACTGCATCTTCAATTCTGATTTACAAGTTCCAGATTTACCTATATCTTCAAATGGGGCACTTTCATCTGGGAATTTGATTTCCAGAAACTTGGAAATTCTGGAATCAGTTTCTGTTTCCTTTGTGCCCAAAAGTTCTGTCCTTAATGTATTTCACTCATCTAGTATTTTGTTATAAGCTGAAAGAAGAAGCCAAGCCACATTCTCCGAGTTACCTTGGAAAGTTCTTCAGCTAAATACTTCAGTTCACAATTTTAAAATTCTGTCTTCTGTATAACACTAGGAGTTAATCTTGCTAAGTTCTTTGCAACTTTAAAACATGGATCACCTTTCCTCCAATTTCCAATAATAATTTCATCATTTACTTCTAAGGCATCATAAAAAGTCTCTTTAGCATCCATATTACTATCAACAGTCTCTTCAATGTGATCTAGGCCTTTTCCATCAAGCATTTCACAATTCCTCCAAAAAATACCCCTTACCCATTTATAACACTCTTCCACATTTTGGTAATTAAAAAATCACTTCCCCATGTTTTGGTAAGAAATTCTGTATTAGTCAGCCAAAGAGGTGCTTATGTGAAATACCAAAAATGGGTTGGTCTTTATAAAGGGCATATATTTGGAGTAGAAATCCACAGATACCAAGCCATAAAGCGTTAAGTTTCTTCTCTCACCAAAGTCTATTGCCATGTGTTGGAGCAAGACAGCTGCTGTTGTTTGTGAGGGTTCAGGCTTCTTGGGTTCCTCTGTTTCTGGGATTGGGTTTCTCTCCAGACTTTGCTCCTCTGGTTCCTCAAAAAGGTCAGCTGTAGACTATCAGGTGAATGGCTCACTTCTCTTCTCCTGGGTTCTTCTCTCCATCATCAAAACTGCTTCTCAAAAACTCCTTCTGTCCTTTGCCTTGCCTTTTATATTCAATTCACCCACCCACCAAGTGGTGGGGCTCAATGCCCTATGGATATGGCCCAGTCAATGCCCTAGTCATAACTTAATCATGCCCAGATTAACAGATTAGTTTACAAGCATGATCCAATTATATTTTTTGGAATTCATAATTACATCAAATTGCCCAACAGCTACAGATGGGGAAAGAATGAAAACTTTAAGTATAGTCTGAGAAGGAAAAACACTTTTTGGAACTAAATTATATTCAGAATTAAAGCAAGTGAAAATGAAAATGGGTATTGGGTGTTGGTTTGCTAAAATTGAGGGAAAATCCTCAAAGAGGAGGACAAGGATAAGGGCCATTTTGTGAAAGTTTAATTCCAGTAAATATGTCAATATATATTCCCTAAAGCTGGAGACAATGACAGGTGGATATTGGAATAATGACAGTTTTGAAGAATTTACCATTAAATCCTCTTATATATATCATTGAATATCACCCAATTAAGGAAATCTTCAGTTGATATTTTCAAGAATCTTCTCTTTCATTGACCATCCTCTTTTTCATATTGTAACAAAGGTTCCTGAAGCCCACCTTGTTTCTGACTGTGGAGAAATCCTAATCCTTTTCACTGTTCCTCTTTGCTTCAAGTTGGAAATCACATCTGAGTTACAGAACCCATGCACTATTTATGGGAAACAGAAATATGGATTTTGAGTTTTGGACTGACTACAGTGTATAATAACCAAGTCCATGGCAGGATTTAAGGAAGAATGAGGAAAACATTGAAGGTCAGCAGAAGGAAGCACACTTTGAACATAGGACTTTGATAATCCTTCCCCAGTGAAATGATGGCTCATGACCTTGTGCCAAAGATATTAAGGATCTCTGGTTGTTGAGCTCAAGCCACAGTATACTGTCTTTTCCTACAAGGAAAAATTACATTTCCACAGTATTTTTTTAAATCCCATAAACATTAGCCTTACCAGAACAATCTATGTGTAATATGGGAAAATTATTATTATTATACTATTATGTTCTGAAACCCCATAATAGTACCTTGAGCATTATAATTATTTGGAGATATTTATTATATTTATTTAAGTATTGAAATATTATTCATTGAGTTCTCAGCACTGTTCTGAGCGTTAGAAATTGAGTAGTAAGAAAGACATGAATTTTAGCCAGGATAATTACTTTCCACATTCCACTGGTGTGACAAATGAGATGTAAGTAAAAACTAAAGAAACAAATTTCATATAGGTAGTTATAAGTGTTATGAGAGAATCAAGGCAGACATTACAATGAGAAATGGGGATGGTTAATGGCATATGAACTTAAATATATGTTTAAAAGATGATGGATAGATTAGAACAATATATGGTAGATAGTGGTAATGATAGATATTTAGATAGATATATAGATGATAGAGAGATAGGTGACAGATAGCTAAATAGATAGATGATAGATGATAGATAGATAGATAGATAGATAGATAGATAGATAGATAGATAGATGATAGATAGATAATTAAAAAAAATTTTTTTTGAGAAACTCACCAGTGGACACCAGATGATTGCTATTCTCCAGTATAATATCTTTGAACATCTTTCTCTGGGTTGCATCTAGCAGGGCCCATATTTCCAGGGTGAAATTTGTAGCTACATCTTTGAAAGTCCTGGATTCCTACAAAATTACAGATAATCTAGTTCAGACAGGACCATTTCTACCAATGACCAGGGTATGATGATTGAGAGGAGTGCTGAGGAATGTAAGGGCTTTGTATATAGAAAGCTCAAACTGTTTTGGGGTTTCCAGTCAGATCATTCTCAGTACTGACATGGCATTTATCTCTCAGATACACTTAAAGTGACATGCACATTCTAAATACATAAAAATCCATTATAAGGCACTATCATATGAGTTGTGGCATGATATAATCTGGAAAGTTCCCAACAAACTGTATTATGACTTCCAGAGGGTGATTATAAAATTTGCCCTTATGAATTCATAGCAAAAACTCTTTTTTCAACTCACTGTACATAAATCTGTAGACTCATCACAAGGCAAATGATATCCATGATCTACCACTCTTTAATCATGACTATGGTCCAATTATTTCCTTCAATTACCTCTGTTTCCCCATTTGTGAAATGGTTTAACAAACACAAGTTTTGAAATACCCAATGAACTCAAGCATAAAGTGCTTCATCACTTATTTATCATTTATTGAATATTATGGATAAGCCTATTATTCATTAACATGGCAGAAAAAATGAAGCAATGCACTGCATTCTACAGAACTGAACAGAAT
Source organism: Tolypeutes matacus (assembly GCA_026826555.1). Lineage (NCBI taxonomy): Eukaryota > Metazoa > Chordata > Mammalia > Cingulata > Chlamyphoridae > Tolypeutes > Tolypeutes matacus. The sequence continues at coordinate 383,851 of JAKSZT010053996.1, forward strand.
TGATGGACAACTTAAGATCAGTAGATACTTCTCTCAACTCTACATAACTCAGGTGTTCATTATGATATATGAGGGAAGGCAGTTCAATAGCTTAAGTCAGGAGCCCCTGAGACTTCTACTGAAATAAGGACCTAGGCTGACTCTTCATGTGATAGGAGGCCTCCCAGGATCAATTTTCTCCTTTGTATACAAAACCCAGTTTTTATTGTCTCCTCTATCTTCACCTTTATTCTCAGTTCAAGGATAAAACTTCTTCTATATTTGTTCTGATCTCTTCATTTGTTCAAAAATTTTAACAGGGCCTAAAATTTTATTTTAACTACTCTACTCCTATATGCAAAACCTCAATTAAGGAAATAATATTTGTATTCATTGCTTCCACTTACCAAATTCCTCCAAAGGTTATTTACAAAGAAAGAAATGTGTTAATTCGCATCAAGGTGGTAATAAGAACTTCAAACATCTTTTCCAAATGTGCAAATAGTGTCCATCAAAGTGTAAAGAAGTTCAGTATTGGAGAAAATTAATAAATTTTCACTGGCTTTTGTGGCCTAATTCTTTCTTGTGCTCTCCTGAATACTCCATAACCCTCATCCCAGGTGATTCTACTCATTTGATGAGCCATCTGCATCTTTATTGGACTAAGTTTTGTACTTACTCATCTCTATCAGCAGATATTCTCCATAATCCTAAGCACATTACAACCAATATCATGAAAAATAAGTGCATTATTTCCCCACTGAGGCCATGAGCTGAATGAGAAAAATAAAACCTCTCACATTTTTTTTCTGTGAATACATTGCCTTAATGAAGGATGGAATAAATTAATGTAAATTGTAGAAAGGAGATTATTTCTTAGACAGTCTAATCCACCATAGTGGTCCCAGAGTTCTAGGGAAAGTTAACTGGATCTCAGTCCCCCGAATATCTCCTAAGTGCACTTAGAATATCTTGACCAATATAAGAAAGCTGGAAAATCTGGCATATGGATTAACTGTTTGTAGAAATAACAATTCCTTGCTCACCAGTGGTTACATTATCACTAGTTCAGCCATCAACTGTCTCCCTCTGGTTTTTAACTTACAGACAGTCCAAGCACTAACCAGGCAATGCTGAGGATAGAGAAAGAAGCCCTAAAATTCAAGACGTGTCCACAATTTCCAGAACTAACCATCATGTTTACCCAAAACTTCTCCTGGAAGTAACCCACCATTCTAACAAAATGAGACATGCAGTATGCTCTAAGAGAAACTGGGGGAGGACTCTCATCTCCCACACTCAAATGTAAGAAGCAATGGCTATTGTTTCTAATAATGAAAATATAAATACATCTATCTTACAGATAAGAACATGACAATCATTCGGTTTCATATGTTAATTATCCCTGTGTGTTGAGTTTTTCAATCCCGTCCATTATTCTAAAATTAGGTATCCCTATCTTATGTCACAAGTGGATTTTTCTCTCCATCTGAAGGCAAATATTGTGAAATTGCTTGGATTTAAATATTCTTGATTTATGCATTAGCATTTTTCTCTCCAATATCCATCCAAGCCCTCTGGATGTGCAAACACTTCTTGGTTTACACTGCCCCTGCTTTTCTGTATGCAAATATAGAAACTTAAATCATCTTAATTCAACTCCATATGATTTCTATGAAGATCCTCCTCTCAAAAATGATTTTCAGAACTTTGCCCAATGGAATTAGATACCAGATATGCAAGTTAAAAATTATTTCATTACAGGATTAATCAATTCAAGACTAACTTCATTTGGTGGGATTAATGATGTCCATCTTCCAAATCAATACCTCCAGATCCCCTGCATAAGAAATTAGCACGAACCTCCCAGGATCACGTCTGGAGAATGGCTAGTATTCTACCAGCTTCGGAGATGGGAGGGAAAGCAAGTCCAGCAGAGATGCCCATTCCATTCCCAGTTTACTCAGTAGCTGGCGATTGGAAGATACTCTGCAACAGTGTGAAAAAAAAAAAGAATGAAATTAGCATGAATACATGGCCATAAGGTTTCTGTCATATCTCACAGTTTTCATAAAGCTAGGAGGCTCAGAAAATATAGAATGAAAGGGTTTAGGAGGATATCTAGTTGCTCCATCAGATATTTTACCAAAGTGGTTGCTGAAATCATGTCCTATAATAATCATTGTAAGTGAGGACATCACTGCATTTCTCTTTCTCTTCCTCGGTATGTGTGAGTATTGTATACATAGAAACATTAATAATGTATAATCTGTAAATTATCCCCTAAAATATGATTAATAATTAAATATATTTAATAGACAAATGAAAAATTGTCATAAGAAAAAGTAGTATTAACTCACAAATTTGTATACCAGATCCAGAAAAAAAGAAAAAATGAATTAACTGTGACTGTGTGCTTGATGACATACATATATTTGCTTATATTTTTTTTTCATTTATATCTGTTTTTTATTTTTAGAAGATACTTAGATTTCATAAATGTTACACAAAAAATAAAGGGGTTCCCATATGCTCCACTCCCCACACCTCCCACACCTCCCCACATGAACATTCTTCATTTGTGTGGCACATTCATTGCAATTGATAAATGCATCCTGGGGCTTTGTCATTAAGCTTGGACCATAGTTCACCTTATACTCTACACTCTCTCCCACACAGTTCTGTATGTTTTGAGATGATATAACATGGCCTATATCTCTCATTGCAATGTCACTCAGGATGATTCCCAAGTCCCAAAAATCCCCTATATTACAAATGTTTTTCCCTCACTCAGCCCCTAGAGCCTCCAGTGGCCACTGGCTCCACATCAATGTTGTAATTCCTTTCATTGCTAGAATCACAATATATCTATAGTAGAATACCAGTAAGTCCACTCTAGTCCATAGTTCTTTCCTTAATCCTGAGGATTCTGGGTTGGTTACACACACTCCAACTCCAATTGAGAGGGAGCTTATATCCCATGGGGAAGATGGATGGGACTATCCTGCCTGCAGCTCCAGACTCTCTCCATTCCCTGGAATGGCCATTGTCCATCATCATAGCCCTGCCAGTTGTCCTGGGTGAGTACAATAAGCTGTAGAATAGGTGTTGCAACTCTGCTGAGGCTCCAGGCCCTGCAGGCACATGGACAGCCCAAAGACTTGAGTCTCTGGATGTACACCTACAAACTCCAGCATCAAGTATAAGTTTAAATAAATAGAAGGGACAGATGAACCCTGTGCAGGGAAGACATACCTGAGTCCAACTCTGTCACTTTCAGGAAAACAGACTCCAAAGTAGGGCCCACTGCAAGGCAACATACTCCAGAGATATCTACCTAACCACAGGACCTGGGTGTCTCCAGAGCAATCAGGAGTCCCACTATTTGGGGTCCTATCCACTTTAGCAGTGTATGAGATACTGCTGAGATGTGCATAAGCATTACCTCCCAACTCACTTTGAAGTCTCTTAGCCATATAAACTCATTTGTCTTTACCCTTTCTCCCTTTTATTCAAGGTCTTTTTCCAGTTGCATTGCTAGTTTGGTGCTTGGTAACAATTCTTTGGTGCCAGGGAGGCTCATCCCTGGGAGTCATGTCCCATGCTGGAGGGAAGATAATGCATTCATATGCTGGTTTAGCTTAGAGAGAGGCCACATTTGAGCAACAAGGAGGCTCTCAGGAGGCAACACTTAGGCACCCCATAAGAGTAAGCTAAGTTTCAATTTCAAGAGCAAAGGCTCATAAATCTAGTCATCAATATCAAGGGCTCATCAGTGGATCATCCTCTTTCACCAGTTGCTGCCCCAGCTCTTGGGGGACTGTTGCTGCTCTTAGAGAATGTGGCAGAACCTTCCAGGATGGGAATTCAGTATACTCTTGGTTATTGTGTGAGTTTCCACCCACTCTGACAATGTCCCATGAACATTCAAACATTATTACATATCTTATATGTGTGTTCAGGTGAACTTCCTCCCATGCATCACCCATCACTGACACCCCATACCAATGATCCTCTCCCACCCCAGTTGTAACTCTTCTGTGACCCAAAGCTTCTTCAAAAATGAAGCCATTACAATAGCTGAATACAATTAATAGGAAATTGAAACAATAATGATAAGTTTAAATATGAGATAAAATACATAAAAATTAAATAAAACTAAAAATAATATTTAAAGATTGGGATATTTTAAAAAATGAAAAATATTTTTTAAAAAAATATTTGGATATTTTGCCTTTCATCACCACAATATCTGGTGTCCTGTCTGTACCATGGCACCTTCCCCCACTCATTCCCCAGTGTCTCACTATTTTTCATTTTGATTTCAAGGAAGTTTTAGATCACAGCAAAGTCATACACAGAATAAATGACACTCTCATATACCCAACATCCTCCCCCTTTACTTCCCTCATATTAATAACTTTTTATATGTGGATGGTAACTTTGTTGTAACTGATATACAAATAGTGAAACAGCTACTAAACATGGTCAATGATTTACACTATGGTTTACATTTTAGATGGTACACTTTTATAAATTTTGATGATATTTACCATATTCTATGTCCATCACTGTAAGATCATGTAGAACACTTCCACTGCCCACTAGATACCCCCTGTTCAATCTATTCTATTCCTCCTTTCCCCTTCCCCCATGGCCCATGGTGACCCCCTGGCTTCATTCATTGGATGACAAAAATCATAATTACATGCAACAAGACCGAGGTCTTGACACACTGGTTTGTCCTCCCCTATTAGGAACCACCCCTGCTCTTGAAAGACTCCTGCCTCTCTATTTCTGAACAAATCCATCCTCCTGAGGATGGGAGTCTAACTCTTTCCCACTCGTTATGTGGGTCTCCACCCACTGATACAACACCTAATGGCAGAATGTTCACACACACACTCCCTAGAAGCCTGCTCCAGGTGCACCCTGTCCTGAATGTGCCCCCATCCAAAACCCTAAACCAGTAACGCTTACTTGTCATATTTCCATAAGAGCATTCCCAACTTTGTACTTTCAACAACATACCCACAAATTCCCAGTGTTCACCTGGTCCCTCTCCCAACCCTCCCACCACTACCATGGACCTTCCAACCCACCCTTCCCAATCTACCCACCTTTCAACCCTGCACCACCCAACCCAATAATATCACTACCCTCCTGTTATATCCTTTCAATATGCAATTATGCTCTTTCACCTTACTATAGATCATGTCCATATGGGTGTTGGCTTGCAACTTTCTCCCTTTCTATTTCTTGTAAACCTATCTTCCCAACAATAGCTCTCTAAGTCTGCTCAATTTGCTTAATTCATATCAGTGAGGTCATGTACTGTTCACCTTTCAATGCCTGGCTTCCTTCACTCAACAAAAGGTCCTCAAGATTCATCCATGTTAACCCACGTATTAGCACTTTATTCTTTAAGAATAAAGAAATAAGTAAAGAAATAAATTAAATAAATAAAGAATTTTCTAGCTTAAAGACCTAGAAAAAAATCCATCAGGCACTTGGGGATTTGAACAACAACACAAATGCACAAACACACATTATCGGCATCACAGAGGAAGAAAAGAAGGGAAAGGGAACAGAAGGAGTGTTTAAGGAAATAATGGCTGAAATCTTCCCAACCTATTGAAGGAGATGGATGTACATATTCAGGAAGCCCAGCACACCCCAAGCAGTATTAATCCCAACAGGCCGAATCCAAGACCTATACTTGTCATCGAGCTGTTCAAGATAATTATATCAGACAAAATAGACCTTAAATGCAAAATTATTGTGAGACAAAGATGGGCACTATATATTAGTAAAAGGGGTAATCTTTCAAGAAAAAGGACAATCACAAACATTTATGCACCTAACCAGGGTGCCTCAAAATACATGAGGCAAACACTGGAAAAAGTAAGTGGAGAAGTAGACGCTTCTACAATTTTATTGGGGGATTTTAATGCACCATTATCACCCTCAGACAAAACATCTTGACAGAGAATCAATAAAGAAACAAAGACTCAATAATACATTACAGGACCTGGACCTAATAGACATATACAGAACACTACACCCCAATACAGTGTGATAAACATTTTCTTGAGTGCACATGGATCATACTCCATGATAGACCACATGCTAGGCCATAGAAAAATATCTCAATGAATTCAGAAAGATTTAGATTATACACAGTAATTTCTTTGACCACAATGGAATGAAATTCTAAATCAGTAAGGGCAAGAGAACCAGTTTAGGCACAAAGATATGGAAGTTAAACAACGCAATCTTAGACAAATGGTGAGTCAAGGAAGATGTCTCAAAAGAAATCAGTAACTACCTTGAAACAAATGAAAATGACAACACAATATATCAGAACCTACAGAATGCAGCAAAAGCTGTACTGAGAGGGAAATTCATAACCATAAATGCATATATCAAAAAAGAACAAAGAGCTAAAGTCGAAGACCTAACTGCACACCTGAAGGAATTGGAAAACAACAACAAACTAACCCCAAAGGAAGTAGAAAGAAGTTAATAACTAAGATTTGAGCAGAACTAAATGAAATAGAAAATAAGAAAGCACTAGAAAAAAATAAACAAAATAAAAATCTGGTTCTTTGACAAGATCAATAAAATTGATAAACCCTTAGCCAGGCTAATAAAGAAAAAAAGAGAGAAGATGCAAATACACACACACAAAAAAAAAAAAAATGAGGAAGGGGATATCACCCTTGATCCCACAAAAATAAGAGGATACTTTGAAAAATTATATGCCAACAAGAATGTTAATTTAGAATAAATGGACAAATAAAACTCACAAGCAGCCTACATTGATGAAAGAAGAAATTGATGAACTCAACAGTCTGATTACAAGTAAAGAGATAGACTCAGTCATCAAAAACCTCCTAACTAAGCAGAGCACAGGACCAGATGGCTTCACAGGTGAATTCTATTTGCTTATTTTTTCCTCACAATAATCCTGATGTTTATGGTTCATTTACCAATTTAACAATGACATTATCAGAAGTTCAGAAGTCTTCAGTGTTATGACAATTTTACATGGCTAGGAAATGACACAGTTAGATTTTCATTTTTGCTCTGTCTGTCAAACTCAAATTCCTTGAGAATTATGCACCACTCCTAGGTATTACCTGGAATGTCCCTTTCCCATCAATCATCAGATGGCCCACCCTGTGACCATAACTTCCTCTGCTTCTGGTTTGTCCATACAAATACTCACCATACTCAGATTCATCTTCAAAATGGGGACCCTTATTGCCAAACATCAACCCCTCCAGCTTATTTTTATTGCCCAATTTAGCCCACAGTTACTCATTTCAACAAATAACTACCAAGACAAACATTATGTCCCTCTGACTATTTACCACACATATCAATCAAAACCCCAATAGTCAGTGACTCCAAATACCTGTTCTTTCCATGATTACATCTGATGCATCATATGACTAGTATTTTTACCCTAGTCTATAGAGTCACAACTCCTAGTGGTTTTCAAATGTACCTGGTGATCCTACCATGTCTTGCTAAGGAAAGAATTCCTGCATTCTCCATAAATACTCCAAACTTTCTTCATGCCTTTTGAATCTCACATATTTCCCCTCATTTCAAGAGATGGAATTACATCTTACTAAGCATACAGATTATGTAATTTGCCAAATAACACTATATTACCATAATATCATGAAGTAGTCCATTCATACACATTATACAGTCCTTCTCTCCTATTAAATTGAAAGGTGATTTTATTGCCCCTAATTCCAATGTCTCCAATTGAACTTTATCTCTAATGTAATTTACCAGAAACCACTCCTTCTCTTCACAATACATTTCATCATTTAAGTTCATTTTTGTGTCTTCCATCTTGAAGAAAATTGCTCCTCTGAACTTATTTTCCCTCAAGATCCTGCTTTCCAATTCCTTCTTGGACAATCCAACTGAAAGTGCAGTCGCCACTTTCTGGAGAAAGTGCGGGAGAACTGTCACACCCACTTCACCCTTTGAATCACAGAGATCGACACTGATTTCTTCATAAATTAAACTTGCTAATATCACTAATGATCTCCCCATAGAATAAACTAAAGTTTAGTACTTAACAATGAATTTAATCATGACCTCCTTTTTGCAACTTTCTTTTTCGTTGCTTTCTCTGGTATCTCACAATTGTATTCAAATTACTCATCAACCCTTCCCCATGTCCTCTGCAAAGAAATCCTCAAACAACACTGTTGGAACATCTTAAAATTAAATCCTAACCCTTCTTATCTCCTTTTATACACTCTCTTAATCTGCTAAAACATTTATTCAATTGCTTTAATTTATTTCATTGCTATCTCCAAATTGAAAGTGACAAAATACTCTTCTGGATTCCATTTCTGATCTACCATAGCTACTTGTCTGAATATATGCACAGATATCTCAAGATATTACCCCTCTCTGACCCAAAATATAAAATTACTCCTCCTCCTGTCTCCAATTGTAGTTAATGGTTCCACCAGGCATCCAGGGATCAATCTTTTACATGCCCATTTGAAATCTTTAAGCAGAATTAAACATTGCTATTATCTCTATATTGAGCACTATTTTAATTGTTGACTTACATCCGCATCCACAAACATACCTCCCCACCCCATTCTAATTTTCTTTCAGTTTCAGTTTCAGTATAAATCTTCCAGGGATCTTGTCACTGAATTCCAAACAAAGTTAGTCATTCCCTTCCTATCTTCTTTGAGTTCATTGTTATACTATTACTACTTCATCAAATTTGTGATTATGAACATAGAATTTCTCTCTCTCTCTCTCTTCTCTCTTTCATCTCTATCTGTCTCTATCTATCTATCAACTATCTATCTGCCTATCACCTATCTATCACCTATCATTTATTAATCTATCTATCATTTATCTGTCAACTTATTTTTAGTCTCCTAGGGTTTAAATTCACAACAGTCAACTTCTGAATACTAAGATCAGGCAAGTTTTCATTTGACCATTATGCATTTTAAATCAGAGAAATATCAGATACACAATCTTCTAACCTACCCTCAGAATGCCTGCCCCCAAATGCCTTTGTCAGATTAAGCAATTATATTCTAAATAGAAATTAGTTCATAAAAAAAGAGTTGTTTCCCTCCTCGTGAAAAGTCTCTCCAATTCTCACCAGAACCCAAATAAATTGGAATAGACAATTAAATCAGTTCTTTATTGAGGATGATGACACTATTCTACAGAATTCAGAGCATCTTTCTTTCTCTAGCAAAAGTACTGTCTCAAAGGTGAACTCTCTTTTTATCCCATCAATAACCACAGGAGAACTATAACCTGAAGATTTTGCCTTGAATAACTTGAAGGTCAATCAAGATAAATCAAATCAAGTTATGCATCTTTTACAAACATTTATCTTCTGATTAGGTAAATCACATAGTTGTAATAAAGGAAAACAGATTATGTCATTGAATACTGTCATCCTTCCTTCCAAAAGTCCCAAAAGCAACCTTCATGCCTTTGCTCAGAGGTCTCCTTTCTTGGTGGATTTGGATTGATTTGGGCAAATGTGGACAAAACACCAAAGTCTGAATGCCTAAGTGACAATTAAGACAAATATTAATAGTTAGCAGTATTATAGAAAAGCAATTTTGGTAAAATTCCATCTGAATAGTTGATAAGGAAGAATGTAGAAATAAAGATTATTAGTAAGGGTAAAAAGGCAGACCATAATAAAATATAACAATGGAAAGTTAAAGGATAAAATGGACAAAGTAAGTAGTGCTTTTACAATAATAACATTGAGACTTCCGGGAAGATGGTGAAATAGAAAGACATGGAACTCACTTTTCCTCAAGAAAAATAGCTAGAGGACAGAATGAAAGAACCTCGAAAAAGATTTTCTAGGGTTTAGGACAACAAATGAAGGCTGGACACCACCCAGAGGAGAGAAGGACAAAGGAGGGGAATCACGATGACAGAACATGAGTTGAAACCATTGGCTGATGTTGCCAGCAACCTCCCCCACACTAAAGACACTTTAGAATTCTCTGGCTTCTGGGCCTGTGACTACAAAGACGGCTCCACGGCTCCACAACCCCAGGAAAGGGGAGAGAGAGGATTGTCACAGCCTAAGGCTGACTCAGTTTCTGATCTACAAATTTGGTCTGCTGTCTCCCACCAGTCCTTCCAGCCTGGGTGGGACCACAGGGTGGTTTGCTCTGGGAGCCAGCACAGAACTGGAGAAATCCCACTCTCACAATCTCCCACTCTTCTAGCCAGGATTGATTGCTGAGCACACACCTCCTCAGGAAAGGGGAGAGAGAGAGATACAGCCTAAGGCTGATTCAGCTTTTGACTAAAAAATTTGGTGTGCTGTGTCCCAGGAGCCCTTCCAGGCCTGGTGGGGCTGCACCATTGTTTGTCTTGGTAGCCAGCAAATGGCTAAAGATATACACCCCTCCCAATCTCTTTCTGTACTAATCAGCACTAATTGTTGAGGACTTATAGGGGGAATGGAAGGGGTTTACTACCTGGGAAAGGAGAGGGGGCTGCCAGAGAAGGCTGGAGAACTGTCTCTGATAAAATTTGAATGACAAGGCTTTTAGCCTCCAGGCAGGTAGCTCTAGCACATTGATCTAGCAAAACAAATACGCTCAGGTAAGGCATTGAACTGAGAGCCATCAAAGAGTGCCATGTGCTGGCAGACCAAGAAAGTGCATGTGAGAAAATTTAAAATAAGTAAGACAGGCTTTTACTGGCCTCTATACCCTCACACCTGGAGGCCCTAGGAAGTGGGCCTACAACCAATTACTGGGTCCAGAGCCCAGTTTTGAGCAACTAGCAGAGACAATCCTAACAATCCAGGGTGAGCCAAGAATAAAATAGCAGTGGTAACACACAGCTTCTTGCCACTAAATCCCTACAAAAGAGAAAGAAATTGAGCATCTGAGTAAACTATACCCTAATCAGATGCCTAGACATCAGCAAAATGTTATGAGCCATACAAAGAAATTAGAAGACATGGCTCAAGAAAAGGAATATATCAAACCCCCAGAAGATATGCAAGATTTAAGAAAATTAATTAGTGAGATGTGTAGAAATTTCCAAGATCAAATTAATGAGTTGAAAGACAATATGGCTAAAGAGATAAGTAACACCAAGAAGACATTGAGGAAGTGCAAAGAAGAATTTGAAATCCTGAACAGAAAAGTAACAGAGCTCATGGAAATTAAAGACACAGTAGGTGAGATCAAAAACACATTAGAAGCATACAACAGCAGAAACAAAATGATAGCAAAAAGAATAAGTGAGACAGAAAACAGAATAGCTGAAATTGAAGACAGAAAAGAATGGAAAAAAATGAGCAGGGGCTCAGAGAGTTGAATGGCAACATGAAACACAACAAAATATGTGTCATGGAAGTTCCAGAAGGAGACAAGAAGGGAAAGGGGGCAGAAAGAGTATTTGAGGAAATAATCGCTGAAAGTTTCCCAACTCTCAGGAATTAAATGAACTTACATGTCCAAGAAGTGCACCATACCCCAAGCAGAAGAAATCTAAGTAGACCTACTCCAAGACAGATACTACTCAGAATGTCAAATGTAAAAGATAAAGAGAAAATTCTCAGAGCAGCAAGGGAGAAGCATACCATCACATACAAGGGATGCCAAGTAAGACTTAGCACAGATTTCTCTGCAGAAATCATGGAGGCAAGGAGACAGTGGTATGATGCAATTAGGATACTGAAAGAGAAAAACTACCGGCCAAGAATACTTTACCTAGCATAATTCCCCTTCAAATATGAAGGTGAGTATAAAATATTCAAAAACAGAAACTGAGAGTTTGCAAAAAACAATCCAACTTTGCAGGAAATATTAAAGAAAGCCTTAGAACCTGAAATAAAAAGACAGGAGAGAGAGACGTGGAGGACAGTATAAAAGAAAAAATAGCCAAAAGGATACCCAAAAGAGTAAAAAGACAAAAATATGATATGATATATGAAAACCAAAGAATAAAATGTTGGAAGTAAATAATGCATTTAAAGTAATATCATTTAATGTGAATGGATTAGACTTCCAATCAAAAGATACAGGCTGACAGAATGGGCAAAAAATATGAGCTATCCATATGATGCTTATAAGAAACTCACCTTAGACTCAGGAATACAAAGCAGCTGAAAGTGAATGGTTGGGAAAAGATACTCCATGCAAATAATAACCAAAAAAGAGTAGGCATATCTATACAAATATCAGACAAAACAGACTTTAAATGCAAAAAAAAATTATGAGATACAGAAGGCCATTATATATTAATAAAAGGGACAATCCACGAGGAAGACTTAACAGTCATAAATATCTATACTCCTAACCAGAGTGCCTCAAAATACATGAGACAAGCTGGCAAAACTGAAGGGAGAAATAGACATCTCTACCATAATCATTGGAGACTTCAACACCCCACTCACATCATAGATAGAACAACAAGACAGAAGATCCACCAGGAAACAGAGAACTTGAACAATATGATAAATGAGTTAAACCTAACAGACATATACAGAACATGCCATCCAAACTCATTGGGTTACACATTCTTCTCAAGTGCCCATGGATCTTTCTCCGGGATAGACCACATGTTAGGGCATAATTCAGCTCTCAATAAATATAAAAAGATTGAAATTATACCAAGCACCTTCTCAGATCACAATTGAATGAAAAAGGAAATCAATAATAGGAAAACAAAGTAAATTTGCAATTGTGTGGAGGCTGAACAACACAACATACTCCTAAATAATCAGTGGTCAAAGAAGAAATTGCAAATGAAATCAGTAAATATATTGAGACAAATGAAAATGAGAACACAATTTATTAAAACTTATGGGATACAGTGAAAGCAGTCTTGAGAGGGAAATTTATAACCCTAAATGGCTATATTAAAAAAGAAGAAAGAGCTAAACTCAAAGATTTAACTGAGCAACTAGAGAAACTAGAAAGGGAACAGCAAATCAATGCTAAAGGAAGCAGAAGGAATGAAAGAATAAATATTAGAGCAGAAATAAATGAAATTGAGAACAAAAAAATAAATGAGAAAATCAACAAAACCAAAAGCTGGGTCTTTGAGAAGATCAATAAAATTGACAAACACCTAGCTAAACAAAGGAAAAAAGAGAAGGTGAAGATAAATACAATCAGAAATGAAAGGAGGAACCTTATGACTGACCCCACAGAAATAAAAAGAATCATAAGAGGATATTATGATAAACTGTATGTCAACAAGCTAGACAATCTAGATGAAATGGACAAATTCCTAGAAATGCCCAAACTACAATAATGCTACAAGAAATTAAACAAATCAAATTTGAAGAGATTGAATCTGTCATCAAAAATCTCTCAGCAAAGGAAAGTCCAGGACCAGATGGCTTCACAGGTAAATTCTACTAAACATTTCGAGACGAATTAACAACAATCTTGTTTATACTCCTCCAAAAAATTGAATAGAAGGGAGAATTACCAAACACATTTTTATGAAGTCAACATCACACTAATACCAAAGTCAGATAAAGTTACTACAAGAAAAGAAAATTACAGGCCAATCTCTCTAATGAACATAGATGTAAAAATTCTCAATGAAATACTTGCAAATTGAATCCAATAACATATCAAAAGACTTATATATCATGACAAAGTGAGATTTATTCCTGGTATGCACGGCTGGTTCAACATAAGAAAATCAATCAATGTAATACACCACATTAACAAAATGAAGGGAAAAAAATCACAAGATCACTTCAATTGATGCAGAAAAGGTATTTGACAACATCCAGCACCCTTTTTTGATAAAAATTTCTTCAAAAGATAAGAATAGAAGGAAAAGGCCTTGATATGATAAAAAGCATATATGAAAAACACACAGCCATCATCGTACACAATGGAGAAAGGTTGAAAGCTTTCCCTCTAAGATCAGGAATAAGACAAGGATGCCCATTGTTATGATCATTATTCAATATTGTACTAGAAGTTCTAACTAGGGCAAATAGACAAGAAAAAAAATTAAAGACATCCAAATAGGAAAAAAAAGGAAGTAAAACTCACTGTTGCAGATGGCATTATCCTGTACTTAGAAAACTCTGAAGTATACATGATAAAGCTAGTAGAGAAAATAAGTTAGTTCAGCAAAGTGGCAGGATATAAGATCAACATGCAAAAGCAGTAATGTTTTTGTTCACTAGTACTGAACAATCTGAGGAGGAAATCAGGAGGAAAATTCCATTTACAATAGCAACAAAAAGGCTTAAATACCTAGGAATTAATTTAACCAAGGTCGTATAGGGTCTATTTGCAGAAAACCACAAACATTGTTAAAAGAAACTTTAAAAAGACCTAAACAAATGGAAAAGCATTCCATGTTCATGGATTGTAAGTTTAAATTTCCTGAAGATGTCAATCTTACCCAAATTGATTTATAGATTCAATGCAATACCAATCAAAATCCCAATAACTTACTTTACAGAAATAGAAAAGGCAATTACCAAATTCATTTGGAAAGTGTACCCAAATAGCGAAAAGCATTCTTAAAAAGAAAAGCTATGTGTGAGGAATTTCACTGCCTGAACTTGGAACATATTACAAAGCTACAGTGGTCAAAACAGCATGATATTGGCATAGATGCATCAATCAATGGAATAGATTTGAAAGTCTAGAAACCTATACAGTCAACTGGTCTTTGACAAATCTACCAAGTCCATGTTAATGAAATAAAACAATCTCTTCAACACATGCTGCGATAACTGTATATCTATAACCAAAGGAATGAAAGAGGACACTTATCTCACTCCCTATACAAGAACCAACACAAAATGAATCAAAGACTTAAATATAAAAGCTAGAACCATAAAACTACCAGAAGAAAATGTAGTGAAACATCTTCAAGACCTTATGGTAGGTGGTGGTTCCTTGGTCCTTACACTCAAAGCACATGAAACAAAAGGAAAAACAGACAAATGGGACCTCCTCAAATTTAAACAGTTTTGCACCTCACAGGACTTTGCAAAAGGTTAAAAGGCAGCCAACTCAATTGGAGAAAATATTTGGAACTCACATATCTGATAAATGCTTAATATCCAGAATATATAAAAAGATGTTAAAACTCAGCAATACAAAAGACAAATGACCTAATTAAAAAATGGGCAAAAGACTTGAATAGACACTTGTCCAAAGAAGGAATACAAATTGCAAAGAAACACAAGAAAAAAATACTCAACATTACTAATAATTAGGGAAATGCAAATAGAACTACAATGAGATATCATTTTCCACCTATCAGAATGGCCACTATTAAAAAAATTGAGAAGTATCCAGAGAAAACCAGCAAGATGGCAGCAGAGTAAGGAGCTCCTAGAATCAAGTCCTGCTACAAGGCATTTAGTAACGGCCCAGGGCTATCTAAAGCACTTGTTTGGGGGCTCCAGGAGACCAAAAGTGCATCCTGCAACATCCTTGAAAGAGTAGAAGGAGGAGACTGCCCATCTGCTGAGAAGATTCCTAAGTAGAGCATTCCACACCATGGAGGCTGGTGCCAATCTTCCACTAGAGGCACAAGCCACCTCTAGAGCTATTCTGCGGCTGGAATTGGGAGCTCCACTTCCCAAAAACAGAGGAGGAAGAAATGGTTAGTCACTGAATTCAGGTACTGATTAGTAAATTCAGTGAGCTAAAGTATAATACTAAGAATGGCTAAAGTTTGAACCTGTTCAAATCAGAAAGAGGCCGGTAGCCAAGATTAACATCTTAACTCCATGCCTTACATGAGGGGAAGCAGGGCTGACTGAAAATCAAAGTACTGGTATGGACCAGCTTCCTTCCATCTAGATCAGATTGCAGCTCTAGCCTAAGACCCTGGCCCACCTAGGGCAAGGAGGAAGCTTGGGGAGCTGTGCCAGCCTCTCTGGGAAACTACAGCCCGTGCCATGGAGGCTGGTGATCATCCTACTTAGGCAGCACAAGCCACTCCAGAAGCTATTCTGTGGCAGGAATTGGAAGCTCCATTTCCCAAAAACAGGGGAGGAAGAGATGGTTGGCCACTGAATTCAGCTACTGATTAGTAAATTAAGCTGGCTAAAGTATGACCCTAAGAACAGCTAAAGTTTGAACCTGTCCAAGGCCAAAAGATGCCAGTAGCTGCCATTTTGACTCCACCCCCAGCATAGAATTCAGACTGATTGAAAATCACAGTGATGGTAGAGATCAGTTTCTTTAACCCAGATGGCCTGCAGCCCTAGCCTGGGCTTCAGCCGCACCTCTAGCAGAAAGGAAGCTGATGGGCCCTGCCCCATCCTATCCAGGTAACTGCAGGTACATTGACTGGCACAGACTAAATAATCGAAAGTCTACCG
The DNA here is from genome assembly GCA_026826555.1 of Tolypeutes matacus. NCBI lineage: Eukaryota > Metazoa > Chordata > Mammalia > Cingulata > Chlamyphoridae > Tolypeutes > Tolypeutes matacus. The sequence goes on from JAKSZT010053996.1 coordinate 400,211, forward strand.
GGACAAATGCAGTCATCTTGGACCTGCACTGCATAGATTGCCATCCACACCTGCAGCTCCATCCCCTCCTCAGCAGGGGAGAAAGGGGTATGAAGCTTCATCAGTCTCTCTGGGTAACTATAGTCTAGGCCTGCATGAATTGGATTATTCCACACATCTGTGGCTCTGTCCCTTCCCCTCGCAAAGGAGAAAGTTGGAAGAAGCCTCGTTGTTCCTTGGGACAACGAGGGTAGCTAAAGTCTCCACAGCTGATAGCACAAACAACTCCTTGGTTCTTACTACACAACCAGCAAGGGAGAAAGGGCAGGAAGCCCTAAAATAAAGAGAAAATCTCACCCAGAATAAATACCCTAGTAAGACAGATGCCAAGACACCAAAAAGAACTTACAATCCACACCAAGAAACAGGAAGATATGGCACAGTTAAAGGAACAAGGTAAGCCTCCAGATGACATAAATGAGTTGAGTCAAATAATCATAGGTATTCAAACAAATTTCCTTAATAAATTCAATGAGATGGCTAAAGAAATTAAGGATATTAAGAAGACATTGGATGAGCACAAAGAATTTAAAAGCATACAGAGAAAAGTAGCAGATCTTATGGGAATGAAAGGTGCAATAAATGAAATTAAAAATACACTGGAATCATATGATAACAGATTTGAGGAGGCAGAAGAAAGGATTGGTGATCTTGAAGAAATGGCCTCTGAAAGTGAACATACAAAAGAACAGATGAAGAAAAAATTGGAAACATTTGAACAAGGTCCCAGGGAACTAAAGGACAGCAAGAGGCATGCAAACATTTGTGTCATGGGTGTCCCAGAAGGAGAAGAGAATGGAAAGGGGACAGAGGTATATTTGAAGAAATAATGGTAGAAAATTCCCCAACCCTATTGAAGGACATAGATATCCATGTCCAAGAATCATAATGTACTCACATCCAAAAAAATCTGAATAGACCAACTCTGAGACACATACTAATCAGAATGTCCAATGCAAAAGACAAAGAGAATTCTGAGAGCAGCAAGAAAAAAGCAATGCATAACATATAAGAGATACCCAATAAGATTAAGTGCTGATTTCTCACCAAAAACCACGGAGGCAAGAAGACAGTGGTATGATATATTTAAGATACTGCAAAAGAAAACTTCCGGCCAAGAATCTTATATCCAGCAAGATTGTCTTTCAAAAATGAGAGTGAATTTAGAATATTCACAGATAAATAGAAACTGAGAGAGTTTGTAACCAAGAGACTCACTTTTCAGGAAATACTAAGGGGTGTGGTACAGCATGAAAAGAAAAGGCAGGAGAGAGAGGCTTGGAAGAGAGTCTAGAAATGAATATTATATGCTAAAAGAAGCTAAAAATGTCAAAAGAGTGGTGAAATTAAAATATGACAGATAAAGCCCAAATATTCAGGAATAAACTTAACCAATGATGTAAAGCACTTGTATTCAGAAAACTACAACTCATTGTTAGAAGTGAAAAAAAAAGACCTAAATAATTTGAAGAACATTCCATGCTCATGGATTGGAAGACTAAATATCATTAATATGTCAATTCTACTGAAATTGATATACACATTCAATGCAATCCTGATAAAAATTCCACCAGCATTTTTTAAATAAATGGAAAACATCATTATTAAATTTCTTTGAAGGGTAAGGGTCCTGAATAGCCAGGCTTTAAATTATATTCCCTAGCTACAGTGGTAAAAGAAACATGGTACTGACATAAAGACAGACCCATAGATCAATGGATCTGAATTAATGGTTCAGAAACAGATCCTCACATCTATGGTAAAATGATTTTTGACTAGCCTGTCAAACCCACCCAGTTTGGGCAGAAGAATCCATTCAACAAATGGTACTGAGAAAACAGGATATCCATAGGAAAACAAGGAAAAAGGACCCCAATTTCACTTCTTATACAAAAATTAACTCAAAATGAATCAAAAACCTAAATATAAAATCAATAACCATAAAATTTCTAGAAGAAAATGTAGGAATATCTTCAAGACCTGGTGGTAGGTGGTGGATTCTTAAAGGAGATAAGAGGAGGACTGAGATGGACTACTGATATTTAATGTATGCAGAAGTTTTAATTAACTTTATTGTAATAGTGTGGAAATGTACAGAGTTGATGGTAATACCTTATAGTGAGTAACAGCTGGTTTATAAATGGGGATGTGGCTGAAAATGGTAGTCTAGGGATGTAAACGCCAGTTGACAGAAAGCATTTAGGGACTGAATAGTACAGTAAATCCAGAGGTGGATGAGAATTGTGGTTGATGGTACAGATGCAAGAGTGTCCTTTGTGGTATAGCAAGCTATGCGCATGCACATCAATTGTCATGTATTCTTGGTTATCACAATACCTCATGGCTTTGGGGCTTTGAATTTGTAAATATTCATGATGTGTGAAAAATCATGATACATTCTGTGTGATGTTGACCACATAAAAATGTATGCTCAGTTGTGTGTATACACACAGAGTACCTAGAAGGATTTGTCAAACAATAAACTGCTTGTGATTCTGGGGGGAAAAAGTGTCCTTTGTGAGCTAGAGCAGATGTACATCACTATTGCAGGTGGTGGGAATGTGGAGCACCAATGGAAAAATACAACAGAAGTGACATATGAACTGTGGTTAACAGTAATAATATAATATCTTTGCATCTATGCCAAAGATGTACTGTGCTGATAATATGGGAGAATGGAAAATGTGTGCCAAACTATGCTATGGACCTGGTAATAATCTGATGATATTATCTCATAATCTGTAACAAATGTCCCACCATGATGTGGTGTGTTGATAGAGAGGTGTTGTTTGGGAATTCTGCACTTGTGCATGATTGTTTTGTAAGTTTACAACTTCTGTCATAAAAAATAATTTTAAAAAATAATAAGAGGGTGGGCTGGGAGGAAAATACATCAAATGTAAGATAAGTGCTATAATAGAAGTAAGATTTTGACAATATTTCTTCATAATTTGTAACAAATGTCTCACAACAATGCAAGGTGTTGGTGGAAGGTTGATGTATGGGACCCCTGTAAGATGTTATGAATGTTTGCTTTGTAAGTTCACAACTTTTACTATACACTTATTCTTTATGTATGTTCTTATATAAATGAAATAAAAATAATAACAATAGAGCAGGTTGGGGTAAAATTCTTTGGTTAGTAGTAATATTTTAAAGATGCTCTTTAATCATTAGTTAAAAATGTTTAACAACAATGCAAGTTATTGGTGGTAGGGTGAGGTATGAGAGCCCTGTATGATATTATGTATGTTTGTTTTGTAAATTTACAACTATTGCTATATGCTTTTTGTTTATGTATGTTCAGGCATGAGTGATATACTTCAATAATTATTTTAAAATCATAAATATGACAGAGAACTACAAGTGGTGGAGAGGATGTGAAGAGATATGAACACTTATTCACTGTTGGTGGGAATACAGAATGGTACAGCCACTATGGAGGACTGTTTGGCAGTTGCTAAAGAAGTTGAATATAGAATTGCCACATGACCCAGCAATACCACTACTGAGTATGTACCCAGAACTGAGAGCAGTGACACAAACAGACATCTGTGCACCGATGTTCATAGAGCCATTATTCATGACTGCCAAAAGTTGGAAACAACCCAGGTGCCTATCAATGGATGAATGGATAGGAAAACTGTGGTGTATGCATGCGATGGAATATTATGCAGCTGTAAGAAGAAATGAAGCCGTAAAGCATATGACAACTTGGATAAACCTGGAGGAAATCATGTTGAGCAAAGCAAGCTGGACACAAAAAGACAAATACTGTATGATTGTGTTACTATGAACCAAATATATTGTGTAACATATTGTTTGATTCAAAAAAAAATTTATAGGTATCCAGTACATTAAATTGAGAAATGTATGTTTTTATTCAACTAGGTTTACTTTTTATTTTTTAATTGTATTTCTTTTCAATTATTAAATGTATAAAATAAATTTAAAAATAATAATAACATTGACTGTTAATTGATTGAATTCCCCAATTTAAAGACATAGAATGACAGGTGGATAAATATGATCATCAATATGTAGACATCAATATGCTGTCTACAACAGACTCACCTCAGCTGTAAGGACATAACAAGTTTGGAAGTGAAAGTTTGGAAAAAGATATTCCACACAAGTAGTAATCAAAAAAGATCTGGAGTAGCAATACTAATATTGGACAAAATAGATTTTTGAAGGCAAAAGTATTATGAAATGAAGGAAGATTAATAAAAAGGGGAATTCACCAAGAAGAAATAACAATAATAAATATTTATGCACCTAAACTGGGTGCCTCAAAATATATGAAGCACATACTGGCAAAACTGAAGGGAGAAATCAATGTCTCTATAATAATAGTTGGAGACTTTAATCCACCCCTCTCAGCATAGGATAGAACCTCTGGGAATGGATAAATAAAGAAACTGAAAGCTTGAATAAAAGGGTAAGTGAGCAAGATCTAAGAGATATTTATGGAACATTACACTCCCAAACAGCAGGATATGCATTCTTCTCAAGTGCTCATGAGCTTTACAGGCACAGGAATGCATTCCATTTATGAACAGGATTTTCAGGCGGCCAGAAAAGACTCAAACCAGGACTGGTTCTATCAGCAAGAATGATGTCCATTCTTAATTAATGGGAAAAAAAAAACAGATTGGCATGAAGTGAGTAAAGACTGGTAAGAGGGGAAACACTGATGAATCTCTATTAGGATTGAAAGGGAGAAAAAATGGCAACGGCTGGAAATAAAGGGAGTCCAAAAAGGTTTTTCATTTTTATGCAAACTTCAGAATAAGAGGTAATGGAACATTTCTAAATGCTAAGAAGATGAACAAATTGAGAGAGAGTAACATAAGATAAATTACATAATTTATAAATAAAAATATAAAATTGATGATAAAGTAGGAAAACAGTACTCAAACACAATATGGCTGAGTTTAAAGAGAATTCACCACCCATGATGGGAGAGATAACATAACTGAGAAAAAATTTTAATTTACTGATGGAAAGTAACTTATCTCCAAAGGTTTCTATACATTTGGGAAAGCAGGCTTCAGTTGGCTGAATGTGAAAAGAAAAGCCAGTGTATGTGAAATTCAAATGTCATGAAAAGTTTATCAAGCATGAGAGGTGGAATTGACTTGCAACCCTAATTGGACTGCTCAGCATTTTTGAGAACTAGCCCCAATTACATGATGTTGTAGAGCATTAGAACCAGTGCAACTTTACTGTGTCCACTGACAGAAGTATTTCCTCCTTTGAATTGGGACTTTTAGACAAGAAAGGCCTACTGCTGCAGGCACAAGAAGCATGCATTTTGCTGGGATCTGTTTCTGCAAGGCCTTTTCATGGACTGAGCTCCAGACTGAAAACCTATAATATGCCACATGGGGATCCTCATCAGTAGATATCTGAAGACTGGGTCCAATATAGTAGTTGCAGTTGCAGGGAGGAGATGGACAACTAATCCCAAAATGTACCAGAAACAGACACATTTCAGGAGAACAAAGAGATTATAAAACTGAGTGTGTCTGGAGGCCAAGATTGAACATAAAGACCCAACTGGCCAAATATCCCTGAGGATCCTAGAATCTAGGGATAAATGCAAGCACTATCAAGTATTATCATTGTATCCCAGGGTAGGTTGCCAACCTTCTCTGTCTTAATATCCACATCTGTAAAATGTGGGTGGTATTTAACCAACTCATATTTTCTGAATGAAATAATAAATAGATATATGCAGAGTGCTTTGAACTAAGCCTGACATATTGAATAAGTCAATCAGTGTTTTTAGTTATTATTATTATAATAATTTAAACCCAGAAACTCTTTCTGGCCTAAAAGTGAACATTAATTCCTTCCCTATAAGAAACAGTAAGTTGTGGGCTTTTTCATGCATATGAAATATTATTGTAGCAACATACATACAACACAAAATTACTCATTTTAACTGTACAATTCAGTGATATTAACTACATTCAAAATGTCCTATCATCACCACTATCCATTACCCAAAATGTTCATCAACCCAAACAGAAACTAGTGCCCATTAATCATAATTCACCATTCTCCCTTAGCCCCTATTACTCTCTAATCTACTTTCTTTCTCAATGAATTTGCTTATTATAGATTTTCCATATAAGCGGCATCATACAATATTTGTCCATTTGTTTCTGGCCTATTTAACTTTGCATAATGTTTCCAAAGTTCTATCCAGGTTGTAGCATTTATCAGAACGTCATTCTATTTTCTGGTAGATATTCCATTTTATGGAGATGCCAGTTTTTATCCATTTGTCTGTTAATGGACACTTGACACTTCCTATCTTTTAGCTATGTGAAGAATGATGCTATGAACATTGGTGTGCAAATGCCTGCTTGAGTCTCTATTTCTAACTACTTTGGGTACACATCTAGAAGTGGAGTTGCAGGACATATAGTAATTCAGTTGCTAAACATTTTTGTTTTTACATCATCCTGCTGCACCAGCTCTCTGTGGTGTTGGCCATCATGTCTCCATGCCACGGGCCAGGTTACCTTCACCAGGAGGCCCAGGAAATCAAACCTAGTTCCTCCTATGTCATAGATGGGAGCCCAAATGCTTAAGCCACTTCTGATTCCCAATGCTTAACTTTTTGAGAAACCACAAAAATATTTTCCACAGTGGCTGTGAAGCAGGCTAGTAACATAGGGAATCAATAGACAGATCTGAAACCTGGCAGGAAAATGCTCATGGCCATGGATTCCTGTATTAGTCAGACAAAGGTTGCTAATGCAATATACCAGAGATTGGTTGGTCTTTATAAAGGGTATTTATTTGGGGTAGAAGTCCACAGTTACCAGGCCATAATGCATTAAGTTTCTTCTCTCACCACAGTCCAATGTCATGTGTTAGAACAAGACAGCTGCTGGGATTTGCCAGGTTTCAGGCTTCTTGGGTTCCTCTCTTCCCTGGGCTGCATTTCTCTCCAGGCTTAGCTCCGTTTCCTCCACAAGGTCAGCTGTAGATGATCAGGTGAATGGCTTATTTCTCTTCTCCTGGGGCATTCTTTCCAATGTCAAAATTGCTTCTCAAAAGACTGCTTCTTAAAACTGTTTTTGCCATGCCTTTTATATTTGATTCCCCACCCACCAAGGGGTGGGGCTCAATTCCCTCATCATAACCTAATCATGCCCAGATTAACAGATCAGTTTACAAGCATGATACAATTTTATTTTTGGAATTCATAATTACATCAAATTGGCCAACGGTTACAATACCCCAAAAGATGGCTGCTGGAAGAACCAGTGAGGTCCATCATTCAGAAGGAGATTTCCTCTGAAAGACAGGAGAAGCCCAGATGGTCTCCAGGGGCCTTATCATTGGGCCCTCCTGGGGATTGATGGATGGTGTAATCAATGAAATCAGCAAACAGCTGGGACTCCTCCCCTGTCATTTGCTAAGAGGTAGGATAATTAACGGTTTAAAAAGCAAGCAGGAACTCTAACCTGCACCTGTTCTTGCTTCCTAACCTCTGTTCTCACTTTATTTCCCACTGCCTAGAACAGCAGGCAAGTCAAACCTGGACATTTGTAATCTGTAATGGGGAATTGTAGTCTGTAAATTGGCCCTCTATATCACTTTTAGCACCTTCCTCTCTACCTGGGACACATGATCTGTTATTTTCTCCCATTTCACTTCCCTCCCTTCCTTAATAAATTACTGGCCTAACTAACCTGGCTTGCTCTTGAAATTCCTTTCTTGTAGCTTAGCCAAGAATCTAGAGAAAATCCGACATCAGCAGCACCATTTTAAATTCCCACGAGTAATGAACGATAATTCCAATTTCTCTGCATCCTGCTAGGCACACAGAATTTTGTGGGGTTTTGTTTATTTTCTTGCTTGTTTGTTTTGAATAATAGTCATCCTAGTTGGTGTTAAGTGGTGTTTGTGGGTTTAATTTGCATTTCCCTTATGACCAAAGATGTTAAACTTCTTTTCTAGTGGTTATGGAGAGCCATTTGAAAAACTTCCCAGAAGAAATGTCTACTCAAATCCATTGCCTCCTTTTTAATTGGGTAGTTATCTTTTCTGTTATTTAGTTGTAAGAGTTCTTTACATATTCTGGATATTAAACTCCTATCTAACCACCGCCATCCACGCCACCAAAGCCGCATTTGCTGGGGGCGCTTGCCTTCCGCTCGATGGCTCACTGGGTTGGGGACGGGGCCAGGCCGAAGCATGCGAGGCCGCTTCCACTGCTAGCCTGGGTGGGGAGGGGTCGCGGGGCCGAGGAGCGGTGGGACATGGGCCAAGCAGCCTCTGCTCGCCGTCTCAGGCTCTGGGCATGAGGAGGGGGCACCAAGTGGCTGTTGGAGCCCCCCCTCGGTGGAACCCGGGGGGTGGAGCCGGCGAGGAGTTGGGGGACGTGGCCCAGGACACCAGTCCCGACCATGCCTCGTCGTCCCGGGTGAAGGAGACTTCTGGGCCTGGGCCACTGGGCAGTGGTCCCCAAGGAGAACCCCTCCGCCCGCCTGTTCAGGTATGGCGTGGTCCTGCTGCTTTGTCTGCCCGCTGTGTCCTGGGCTCATGACATGCAGATAATATTGATTAGACTCAGAGGGATGGATACTTTCTTCAGAAGAGGAAGTTCTGAAAGTTATGATTAAGGAGAAATGTTTGGTAATTATTTGCATTAACATTTGATTGCACAAGGAGATGATACATTTAAGAAGCACAAAGGTTAGAAAAACAACAATCCCTGTTTGGAGGAATGTTCTTAACCAGGAACAAATTCCTGCAAGTAATCAACTGAACAAATCATAGAAACTAAAACTAGTGATGGGAGCAGATAAGGCTTAAATCTGATTATTCATATGGGCTAAAAAAGAGGATACAAGTAACACTAGGAACCTGGGTTTAGTTGTGCCTAGGTATGTTGGTCTTTCAAGGTATGCAGCCACACCCAGTCTCCAGGTTGATAATTGTGTAAAGGAGTGTCCATGAGGAATTTAAAATAGAAGCATGATTATTCATCTCAGTCAAGGTAGCACCCAAGGCTTTTACATATTGTATAGTAGCTAATTCCAAGCTAGGATGCATATTCTGCCTTTAGAAATGGTCTACCATATGTCATTACATAAGGACTTAAACCTAGACTGACTTGGTTCCTAGTCTTATTCTCAGGAGTGCAATGGGTAGGACTTTATCCCATTTAATTGTGTCTCTAGGCAGGTGTTCCTTTAACATTTAGTTCATATGTTCTGTTCTGTTTTTTCCATGGATTAAGGTCTACAAAGAAGTGTGTAGTCACTAATCAATACCCAAGAAACTGGAAACATCTTTAACCACTTTAGAGAAAAAAAGCATTGCCACTGTCACTTTGAGTAGAGAGTGGGAGTCCAAACCTAGGAATAATTATTTTTAGTAGGCATTTAAGAATCTCATGGGCTTTTTCAGTCCAACAAGAGAAAGCTTCTGCCCATCTAATAAAGGTGTAACAAACATTAAAATTTTTTTAAATTTCCAGGGGCTTTTGGCATCTTGGTGAAATCAATTTGCCAGTCCTCCTCTGCACAAACCTCAGTACTGTCCACCCTTGGTTAATGCAGGAAATTTTGGGTGGGGTCAGAATTAATCTGAGTGCATGTTACACATTGAATAGTCACATTTTGGGTGGTTCATCATAGATTGGATTAAAGGAGGTCCTGAGCATTGAACCCAGGTCCCTCTGTATGGGAAATGAATGCCCTACCCTTTGAGCCAGATCCATCCCCCTAACCATTCTTGACAATGACTTTGTTTGGCTATGGACTGAGTGAGGCCATGGCACATTGTTCTGCACAGGTTTTAAGAATGGCGAATTCTGAACCAGAGCTGCTCATTCTTTAGTGTATCACCTGGGATATGAATCCTCTGGTATCTTATTAAAATGCAGATCCTGATTTGGTAGGTCTGTGGGGATACCTTTGATTCCACTCTTCTACCAATCTCTCTGACATGCTTATGTTGCAGATCCACTTACTACACCCTGTGAGGCTGTTTGGGGTCTCAGCTCTTTAGAGAAGTTGTTCTCAAAATTTTGATGCTTATTGAAATTACCTGAAGATTTTTCAAACTTGAGTACCCATGTCAAACACAGGAAGAACTAAATTCAGATCTCTGAATGGGCCCAGGCATTATTACTTTTTAAAACTCCCAGATGAATTCAGTGTGCAGAGGCATTTGAGGTCTACTTCCATAGAGTATGTGACTCACTGTGAAAAACTCCTATATTAATATGTGTAAATAGTCATCAACATAGAAATTTCATGGGTTTTTAATAAAAAGAAAATGATTGTCAAATATATTATATTTCTCACAACATTTTTGTACTGACATTTGCAACAGTATTCAGATGAAAAATTATCCACTAATAATAGGGAAATAAAAGTGAAATTCTTGAAATCCACTCCAATATAAATTTCCATTATTACCGAGAAGTCAATAAAGTCATATAATACTTTAGGGTATTTACTTAGATTTAAAATTTTCCCATTTTTTTCTCAATGATATAATTTAAACTATCTTTACTTAAATCCACTAACCTTGAGGGTCTCTTTCTCTCTAACTCATTGAATCCATTGATCACCTCTTCATCCTACAAGATTCCACAACAAACTCCCTAATTCCCTTCTTTTAGAATTTATTTCTGCCCTTGTCTCCTAGTTCATAATATTCACCTGAATTTCTCTGGCTCTTCTACCTAGGTATTTATGATCTCTTTCTGAAACTTTAATTATTTGAACTCTGCATGATTTCATCTCAGTATATCCTTTACTTCTCCCTCTCTACCTAGATAACACCATTCCTTTCTTTGACCTCAAATGTCCTCTTTAAGTTTATAACACATAAACTTTCCAGTCTAAATCTTATATGTACCTGGACATGAAATTCTACACTGGAAAATTTCAGAATTTCTTCAACAGTTACAGAGATAGACTTTATTTTTTTTTTAAGATTTTTATTTATTTATTCATTTATCCCCCCCTTGCTGCTTGTGCTTGCTGGGTCAACTAACCACACCGTGCGGGCGGGCTTACCTTCACCAGGAGGCCCCGGGAACTGAACCCGGGGCCTCCCATATGGTAAACGAGAGCTCTACTGATTGAGCCACAGCCACTTCCCAGAGATAGACTTTATATTTTTGGAGGTACTGAGGTTTGAACCCAGGACCTCATACATGGGAGGCAGGTGCTCAACCATTAAGCAGCCTCTGCACCCTAGATGGACTTTTGAAAGCTTGTTTAATTGTTCAAACCTTAATAAGTGACCTTACCTGTCCCTATTACTATGAATAATAAAATCTTTGAGCAATTTTTGGTATAAAATATCTGTATTTCTAAGAGTTTTCTATCTCCCAAAGAGAAATCATTCTAGATTATGTATTCAAAGCATTTTTCCTTTAAATGATTCATTATAATTTGCATTTTAAATGCCACAGTTCCCCACCATTTTATTTGCTAGTATAACTTCACACCCTTGGACAGGCATAGCTCATTGTTGATCTGCAACACAGACACATTTCTGAAAAAAATATAGCATCTCTTGTATCAAGAAGGTTGTGTGACTATCCTATAATCTCATAGGACTGTATAAGAAAACCATGAAAATGGAGCCATTGATTTCATAAAAAGTATACTGATACAACAATACAAAATACAACTTTAAAATTTTCAGAATGGTGAATTAGAAAAGAGAAACATTAACCAAATCCTTGTACCTAAACTGAAAATACATCGCTTGCAGCTTTGCTTTTAAAATAATTTTTCTTCCATATGTCAAGATATGCCTGAAAAATGTTCATTGTTTCAATTTTTAAAAATAGTCAGTGCTGGTTGTAAGATTTCTTTCTGGGATGATTGGTAACATCTGGTTATGGATGTTGGTAAGGGTACCACAACATTTTGCAGGTGATTAATATCACTAAATTCTGTGCTGGGGAGGAGTGTTTGAGATGGGAACATTTATGTTGTATATATGTTTCCACAACTTAAAAAAAGAGAGATATACTAAAGAGACAATGACAAATGCAGTATGTGATCCTGATTGGATCTAATAGAAGAAAATAGTGTACATCCTATTCATAGGGAAATAAATAATGAAATTAGATTTTTTATTTTGCAAATCCCTAATAATTTGAGTCTTATATGGTTTCACAGTTCTTAGAACATCAGCAAAATCTGACATGAGGAAACATGGGATGGTCTTTCCTTTGCATAATAGTAAAATACACACATATCTAAACAATGAAAGTGTTTTTCTTTGAATATATATTTTCATCACAAATATTTCTACTTATATAGAATGCACGATGCCCACATCCTAAGAGAATGTTAGTAAATTACAATTCCTCTTAGAAATGAAGAGTAACAGGGATCTTCTTACTCTAGAATACTTGCCCAGCACAAAACATGCAAAATAATGAAGCCTCTGGGAAAAGAATTATAGATTGCTATTGAGACTTTAAAAAGGAGTTAAAAGACCCAATCTTTTTCTCTTTATTTTATATACATGATTTATCTCATTTGAGGGCAAAGACTGTATTAAAGAAGGCATGCCTTGATTAATGTATTTTCAGTATCATCTGAATTACTTAGGGTATATCTTTTTTTTTTTCAGATTGATTTTATTGATTTATTCCCTCCCTGCACACCATTGTTTACACTTGCTGTCTGCTCTCTGTGACTGTTCATTGTGTGCTCATCTTTTTTGTAGGAGGCACCTGGAACCAAACCCGGGCCTCTGGTATGGGAGGGAGGCACCCAATGACTTGAGCACCTCTGCTCCCTGCTTATTGTGTCTTTCATTGTATGTTTTTCTTGTTATGTGTCTCTCTTGTGTCAGCTCACCATGCCAGCCCATCATGTCAGCTCGCTGTCTTGCTTGTCTCCTTTAGGAGGCATGGGGAACCAAACCTGGGACCTCCCATGTGGTAGGCAGGTACTCAGCTGCTTGAGCCACATCCACTTCCCACTTAGTGTATGTCTTCTAGGTTACAGGATTGATTACACTATCAACTGCATGAAAAAGAGGAAACAGTCCAAGGAAACTGTCCTTTATCTAGATTAATAAAGAATCTGAGAATCGGTATGTGGTAAAACCATCATTGGTCAGTCTTAGTTTCTTTGCATTTTGGGGCTGGTTGGGTTGTGGTAAGTAAGGAAGAGAATTTTAACCACAAGGTGTAGTCTGTATTTATTATGTAAATAATTTTGTTAATTAGAAAACAATTGTTGGAATTGACTGCAGGCTTTTAGGCCCGGGCCATCTATGGTCAGTTAGGTTAGGTTACTGTGGACAGTTTATCTGGATTAATAATTCATTAGTATTTTTCAAAGGGAAACTTGCCTAAAATATTCAGAGAATACTTTATGTAGTTATATCAGTAGAAGGGATAGATAAACAGATATGTAATGACAAATTATATGAGTAATGTGAAGAAAAGGAACTCTGCATTTAGACCTGGATCAACCTCTTAGTCATGTCCTGTGTCCATGCAGCCTGGACGAGGAAGGTAATTGGAGTGCTCCTATTGGAAACAGATATGATAAATATTCAGAATGACATGAAAAATATCCTCAGTAGCTAATGAAGTGTATATGTGTGGACTATACTGGACAGTAAACACCACATGAGTTAGAGGCTGATGTTTGGATAGTAGATTCAATTCTATAACACTTTCTGTGTGATCGGGGAACCTGAGAAGGAAGCATAATTGTGTGAAGAAATTATATGAAGAGGAGATTTTTATAATGGGCTGGGGATTATGATTATTGGCATTCCTGGTAAAACCTAGGTATAAGTCCTAAGGAATTTCAACTGGGGAGACAGGGAGAAAAATCTCAAACTCTGTCTTTTTATAGCCATGTACTTTTTACTATTACTAAAGATTTCTGAGCCTCTATCCATTTCATTTTTAAAAATATGTAAAGTAGCCTTAGTTACCAGGATTACTTTGAGGGTTAAATAATGAAATATGTACATTTCCAAGTACATTGAATACAAATATTGGTTTTCAGAGGTCAGGTATAAATGAGTAAGTTAATCTGACTTTTGTTTCTGACAATATCAGTATTTGTCCATGAAATACATGTACTTTTTAACAGGGTTTTAGGGGATTATACAGGAGAGAAAACCCTTCAGATCTATAAATTATGAAATTCAGGGATGTTAGAGGTGAGGATAATTAATATAGAATAAGATTTCAGCTGCCACTTTACTAAAGTATCATATTATGAAAATAGATTTTCTACCAAATCTTTATTCTACATTATCTGAGCCTCCCAGTCTATGGGGATTTTGAGACATTATGACCCATGTTCTTCTACATACATACTGATACAGGGGATTTTCAGGACTAGATTTGTTTGATGGGAGCCACTGATGTTTCTAGTTGAGCAAGCCCTTGAATTTATCAACCCCATAATGAAATACATTTTTCAGAATCTTGGGTGATATCCAAGTCCATTGGGAGGAGATCTAGAACTTGATGTTGAGAAAGTGATATTGTTAGACATTCTATGTGGAAGAACCAAGATGGCTTAGAACAAGTGTGCTAAGAAGGAAGGGTACAAGGTAGAGGAGGAAGGGAGTGAGAGTTCAGAGGGCTGAAATGAAAGTTCATAAGCCAGGAATAGTCATATCTGAGAAATTCCAGAGTGGATTCTCTTTACATGGAGATGCAATGTTTTGGAATCAGGAGGGAATTTCTATCGAAATTACCCATGTGTTGTCAGCAGATTGACAGATTGCTCCTATTGGCATGGATATTCTAAGCTCATTTATGAGATATTCAATGATCTGAGCTGCAGTTAAGTTCATCCAGGCCTCTGGGATGACTTTGGTAAGTTGGGGGTTGATCAATAAGTAATCTCCTTTCCAACATTACACATATTTGTTCCAGATTCCATTAAGGCTCTGTATTCACTGTATTCTGTTCAGAGATGGGAAGCTGGAGAATATCAGTCATCTGGTCTCAGTGGGTGATTTTTCTCAAATTTACTTATTAGTTTCCTCTATTTTCTCAAGAAGTTTCTAGAACAGCTTATCCATGTAGTTTTATATTGTTTTACATTTTATTTTTATAACATATATGTAAGTTATTTTATATTATTTTTACAATGTCTACAACTACCTAAAAGAAATTTGTTCTTTTACTTATTACTTACTAGCTTTATTTTAATTTTTGAGAAGTTGTGAATTATAAAAACAATTATGCATACCATGCAAGATTCCCATATACTGCCCCATCACCATACCTTATATTGTTATGGCACATTTGTTACAAATGATGAGAGAACATCACCATAATATCACTACTATCTTTAGTCCATAGCTGATATTTGGTATATTTTTCCAACAAACCATCTTATTAATAACTCCATGTAGTAGTATTATGTATTTGTTATAGTTCATGAGAGATCATTCTCATATTTGTACTGCTTAACTACAGTTCAGTATTCACCATAGGGTTTACTGTGTTATACATTCTCCCACCTTGTACAATCCATCCAAAGTGTATATTCAGTGACTCTCAGAGTTGTGCTGTCATCAGCTCATTCAATTCCAGATGTTTTTCTTAAAAGATTTACCTATTTTTTTATTTCCCCCCTTCTTTTTGCACTTGCTGTCTGCTCTCTGTATCTGTTTACTGTGTGTTCTTCTTTGTCTGCTTGTCTTCTCTTTAGGTAGCACTAGAAACCAATCCTGGGACCTTCTGGAGTGAGAGAAAGGCACTCAGTGTCTTGCACCACCTCAATTTCCTGGTCTGTTGCATCTCATTGTCTCTCCTCTGTGTCTTTTTCTGTTTTGTCATCTTACTGTGCCAACTATCTGTTTGGGCCAGCACTCCTTCATGGGCCAGCACTCTGTGTGGGCCAACTCTCCATGCAGGCCAGCTTGCCTTCACCAGGAGCCCCCAGGAATCGGACCCTGGTCCTTCTATATGGTAAATGGGAGCCCAATCACTTGAACCACATCTGCTTGCCTCCAGATGTTTTTATTACTCCAAAATTAAAAATCTCATATTCCTTTTACCCCCATTATTGACAATTAGCATTGATATACTACCTTCTTTGTTGTTGCTGTAAAAATAATACAATGTTACAGTTAACTGTAGACTATATATTACTTAAGATGTATTTTTCCCATTTATCTCCATATTCTTAGCACCTAATAATAAATAGAGGAACATTCTTACATTTATACTATATCCACGGTCATCATCCACTTTGAAATCACTATGTTATATATACTTACATCTAGTTTTTCACCACTCTAGAATGTATTTTCTTCTATTTAATGTCCAACACTCAGAACAGTGTCAGGAATTCAATGACTATTTCCTGAAAGAAAAAAATAAAAGAATTAAATATTTCCTAATTAATTATTCTGCTCTAGGTATTTTGTGTAGATTCAGATACAGTAGTATAAACAACATACATATCATTTTCCAAGTAAACTGTTCTGGGAGACCTTATGTTATTGGATTCTTTTGTTTGTTTGTTTAAGATTTATTTATTTACTTATTTATTTATCCTAACTCCCTCATTGTTTTCACTTGCTGTCTCTATTCATCTTCCTTTTTTCTTTATGAGGCACTGGGAACTGAACCCAGGACCTCCAGTGTGGGATTGAGGCACCTAATCTCTTCAGCCACCTCTGTTCCCTGCTTTTATGTGTCTTTCTCTTTTTTTTACCTTCTTGTGTCTCTTGTTGCAACAATTTGCTGCACCTGCCCGTCATATCAGCTTGCTGTCTTGCTCATCTTCTTTATGAGGCACCAGTAGCCCATACTCTGTGCTTTGTTATATCTCTCATTATGTTTTTCTTCTTGTGTCTCTTGTTGCATCATCCTATTGTGTCGGCTTGCAATGCATGCCCATTATGCCAGCTCACTGTCTTCTTTAGGAGACACCAGGAACTGAACCACAGACCTCCCAAGTGGTAGGTGGGAGCTCAATTGCTTGAGCCACATCCACTTACTTGTTATTGGATTCTTTTTAGAAAATAATAATAAACTATTCACGGAATGTAGAATTGGTCTTTGTTTAAAAATCTAGTGGTTCTGCAGTCTCTCTTTTTTATTTTATTTTATTTTATTTTTATTTTGTTTATTATGGGTAAAAATCAAAATTCTCACAATACGTACAAACATTTGCAAAATGATATATAAATATATATGCATATATGTGTATTTGCTTACAAAAATGTTATTTATACATATATATACACATATATTTAAGAGGTGCTTAGATTACCCAAAATATTACACGGAACCCACTGGGATTCCCATGTTGCCCACCTCCCACACCTCCCACCACATCCCACACAAACATCTCCCACAGTGTGGCCCACCACCCTCAATGAACTTACACATCCTGGAGCCTTGCCACCAACCATAGACCATCCTGAGTACTGTTGTGGCAACGGATGTAGGCCATTTTAAATCAGCACACACCACTAAGAAATGAGTGCAGTCTCTCTTTGAATTTGGGCATCAACAACTGCAGTACCTCACTGTATTTGAGCACAGGGTCAAGGGTTAACACTTGATGGTGAAAAATTGTCAATATTCTGAGTTCCAGTTACTTTTCCCTTGGCTGACCTTCATTGAATACCTTATTCTTCTTTAGTAACTACAGTGGTTTTAAGTTGTATGTAGAGCAAGAAAACCTGTTCTCAAATCTACTTTACTCCTGTGTATGTGAACCCATTTTATGTAGGACCTTTTGATGAGATTCCTTCAGTTATGTCCCACCTCAATCAGGATGGGTTTTAATTCTATTATGGGAGGACTTTATAAGGGAATAAAATTCAGAGAAAGAGAAAACCTTAGGATATACAAATCTGAAGTCTATGAAACCCAGAAGAGAAGAGACCAGAAGACACTACCATGTAACTTGCCATGTAAGAAGTTAAGAACTAAGGGTACCCAAGAGACAGTACCAGAATGCCTCAGTCTTTGGGAGAAAGTATTGTTTTGATGATACCTTGATTTGGACATTTCCATTTCCCAATCCTTAAAACCCTAAGCCAATAAATATCCATTGTTTCAGCCAACCCATTTCATGCCAATTGCTTAAGAAGCCTAAGAAATTAAAACAAATTTTGGGACCAGGAGGGTGTGGTGCTGCTATGCAAATACCAAAAATGTGGAAATGGCTGTGGAATTGGCAATGAGTAAAGGATGGAAGAAATGTAAGGTGCTTAATAGAAAAGACCTGGATTGCTTTGAAGAGACTTTTGGTAGAAATGTGGAAGCTGATTGTACCTCCAATGAGGACTTACAAGGAAATGATGAACTTATTGGAAATTGTAGGAAAGATGATTCTTGTTTTGAAGTATCTGAGAACTTGGCAAATTAGAATTCTGATGTCAGACGGAAGGCAGACCTTGAGAGTGATACCCAAGCTAAATGTGGAGAGTGCACCCTGGTTACTCTTTGCAGTTATAACAATATGTGATAGGAATGAAATAATCTGGGAATTTAACTCCAGGGCATGAAGAATCTAGAAATTGATGGTTTGGAAAATTCTGAGCTTCCAAAAAGTGAGTCCCTAGAGAACACTGCTCATGAGGGTTTAATGGAACATGTAACCAGTCAACAATTCCTGTGCAAGTCAGAAATGTAAGTGCAGTTATCCAGGAAGGATCTGTGGAAAGTCCTTCTCTGATGGTTTGGGTCTCTGTGTCATACATGCAAAATTGGCAAGTTTTTGTTTTGTTTTGTTTTGTTTTTGAGATGTGTATGAATAGACCCACTGCTAACCTTTATTAAATGAGACAGAAAACAGATTGAAAGAAAAAAAAATCACATCAATGGCAGAGCCGTAGAAGTTCATGTCTGAACCAAAGACATCTTCTCTAGTCAATAGAGTAGGCCTACCCATATGTGTGGAAAGCATGAGTTTGCCCTGATATTTAGGGTGGGTGAACATCCTGCCCCATTGTTCAGGAAGAGTGATACCACCCCCATTGTTCTGAAAGGCTGGAACCTGTGTATATGGGATTGTGGTGTGTCTGGCCACTAACCCACTGTTCTGAGAGAGCTGGACCTATTTTCCAGGGATTGTAGAATCTGGCTACAACCCCAGTATATTCTCAGAGTATGAAGCCTTCACTCCAGCCTTTGGAGAGAGCATGGCTTCTGCATAAGCACTTCAAAAGTGTACAGCTTCTGCTTCATCAGTCACGGAAGACAAATCATCATTCCATATTTACTCTCAGGTCTTGAAATCTAATGGAGTTTACCTTGCAGAATTTTGCAATTCTTTGGGGTTTGTGACCCCTCTTTTCCTTTCAATTTCTCTATATAGGAATGGAAATGTTTATCCTATAAATGCCCCACCTTTGTATATTGGAAGCAGAAAACTTGTTCTCTAGATTTCAGATATCATCAGCCAGAGGGGATTTATTCCCCTGGACAGGCCACACCCATAATTGTTTTTTATTAGAATTTGTAGTAAGCATTGTTTCTGAAATTATTTCAGGCTTTTGGGATATTGTGATGGAGTGAATGAATTTTGCCTGTAGAGAGAGTATGTCTTATTTGGATTCAGAGGGGGAAGTGTGGTTATTAAAAGCTGTGGCACCACAGAAGAAATTCTTAAATCTAATCCATTCCTGTGAATGTAGGTAGGACCTTTTGATGAGATTACTTAATTTAAGGTGTGCCCCACCTCAATCAGATGGGACTGAATCCTAAAACTGGGGTCCTTTATAAGAGAATAATATAGAGACAGTGAGAAAAAATGCCATCAGAAATAAGAAGCTCAAATCAACTAAACCCAGAAGAAAATAAAGAGCTTAGGAGACACTACCATGTGCCTTGTCATGTAACTAACTAAGGACCAAGGGTCACCAACAGCTGGCCCTAGAATGCTACAGTTTCAAGGAGAAAGCAATGACTTGATGATGCCTTCATTTGGACATTTTCCTGGCCTCTAAACCATAAGGGAACAAATATCTGTTGTTTAAGCCAATGCATTTCATTGTATTCACTTAAGTCCTCTATAAAACTAAAAGTCACTTCCCTGGAATTGATGATAATACACTGTTAACAACACAGGACTCAAAATTTCATGGGTTTTTCCCACAGCAGATCTGCAAACCAATATATGTTTCTAGTTTGAGCAAGGAGAGGAAATGGTGGATTAGGAATTGGATTTTTCCAGAATCAGAATTCAGGTGAGTCCTAGCAATGTGTGCTCCACAACAAGGATGAGCCTAGTCATTGAATGAGTAGTTTCTTGGAAATGTCAACTGCAGACTTCCTTACTTGAGTTATATTTTCTTTAATGTAGGTGTTGATATTGGTGAAAGTTTCTTCTGGTATGTTCATTATCCCATTTATTTTTCATATAGATTCAAGTGTCTGTGGCTTTGGGAAATAGAAATTTATGTACTATTTGATTTAAACTTTCATTTAATGGACCTTTCCTGGTCTTCCTCTTTGATGGTTTTTCCTCTTTACCTCCCCAACATATCATTCTACATTTTTTTCTCATATTTCAATCTTGAAAAACTTTAGTAATTGTCAATGTTGTATAAAGTTTTCTATTGCCTAGAGTATTTCTTAATTTGATATTCTTTCCCAGATATATGTCATATTTGAAACAATTATAGGGCCATGTGGAAATTTTAT
>JAKSZT010053996.1:421014-432388 GCA_026826555.1 Tolypeutes matacus
TTTTTGGGTAGGGAGGGGATGAGCAGTTGAAATACAGGGGCTTCTTTGGGAGTTGGAGGTTGTCCTGAGTACTGTTGTGGCAATGGATGTAGGCCATTTTAAATCAGCACACACCACTCATAACTGAGTGGGAGAGAGTGTTGTCTACAGTGTGAACTGTGGTCTATGGTTGGTGGCAAGGCTCCAGGATGTGTAAGTTCATTGAGGTTGGTGGGCCACACTATGGGAGATGTTTGTGTTGGATGTGGTGGGAGGTTTGGGAGGTGGGCAGCATGGGAATCCCAGTGGGTTCCATGTAATATTTTGGGTAATCTAAGCACCTCTTAAAATATATGTATATATATATATAAAAAATAAAAATAAATTTCCAAAAAAAAAAAATAATAAATAAATAAAATAAAAGGAGTTAAAAGACCCAATCTGTTTCTCTTTATTGCATTTACATGATTTATCTAATTTGAGGGCAATGACTGTATAAAAGAAGGTATGCTATGATTAATGTATTTCACCATCATCTGAATTACTTAGGGTTTATCTTATTTTTTTTAGGATTGATTTTATTTATTTATTCCCTCCCCACCCCCCATTGCTCTCTGTTTCTGTTCATTGTGTGCTCATCTTTTTTGTAGGAGGCACCTGGAACCAAACCCAGACCTCTGGTATGGGAGGGAGGCACCCCATGGCTTGAGCACCTCTGCTCCCTGCTTATTGTGTCTCTCATCGTGTGTTTTTCTTGTTGTGTCTCTCAGTTGTGTCAGCTCACCATGCGAGCCCATCATGTCAGATTATTGTCTTGCTTGTCTTCTTTAGGAGGCACTGTGAAACAAACCTGCGACCTCCCTTGTGGTAGGCAGGTACTCAGCTGCTTGAGCCGCATCCACTTCCTGCTTAGGGTATGTCTTATAAGTTACAGGACTGATGACACTATCAACAGCATAAAAAGAGGAAACAGTCCAAGGAAATGGTCCTTTTTCTACATTAAGAGAGAATCTGAGAATTGGTATATGGTAAAAGCATCATTTGTCAATCTTAGTTTCCTTGTATTTTGGGGCTGGTTGAGTTGTGGTGAGTAAGGAAGAGAATTTTAACCACTAGGTGTAGTCTGTATTTATTATGTAAATAATTTTGTTAATCAGAAAGCAATTGTTGGATTTGACTGCAGGCATTTAGGCCCAGGCCATCTATGTTCAGGTTAGGTTAGGTTACTGTGGACAGTTTATCTGGATTAATAATTCATTAGTATTTTTCAAAGGGAAATTGCCTAAAATATTTAGAGAATACTTTATGTAGTTATACCAGTAGAAGAGATAGATAAATATGTAATGACAAATTATACGAGTAATGTGAAGGAAAGGAACTCTGCATTTAGACCTGGATCAACCTCTTAGTCATGTTCTGTGTCCATGCAATCATGGACAAGGAAGGTAATTGGAGTGCTCTTATTGGAAACAGATATGGTAAATATTCAGAATGACATGAAAAATGTCCTAAGTAGCTATTGAAATGAATATGTATGGACTATACTGGACAGTAAACATCACATGAGTTAGAGGCTGATGTTTGGATAGTAGATTCAATTCTATAACACTTTCTGTGTGATAGGGGAAACTGAAAAGCTAGCATAATTGTGTGAACAAATTATATTAGGAGGAGATTTTTATAATGGGCTGGGGATTATAATTATTAGCATTCTTGATAAAACATAGGTATAAGTCCTAAGGAGATTCAACTTGGGACACAGGGATAAAAATCTCAAACTCTGTCTTTTTATAGCCATGTAATTACTATTACTAAAGATTTCTGAACCTCTGTGCATTTCACTTTTTTAAATATGTAAAGTATCCTTAGTTAGCAGGATTACTTTGAGGGTTAAATAATGAAATATGTACATTTCCAAGTACATTCAATACAACTATTGTTTTTCAGAGATCAGGTACAAATGGGTAAGTTAATCTGACTTCCGTTTCTGACAATATCAGTATTGTTCCATGAAATACATGTACTTATTCACAGGGTTTTAGGGCAGTATTTACAGGAAAGGTAACCCTTCACATCTATAAATTATGAGATTCAGGGATGTTATAGCTGAGGATAATTAATATAGGATAAGATTTCAGCTGCCACTTTACTAAAGTATCATATTGTGAAAATAGATTTTCTACCAAATTTTTTTATTCTACATTATCTGAGCCTCCCAGTATATGGGGATTTTGAGACATTATGAACCAAGTACTTGTACTACCTAATGATACAGGGGATTTTCAGGACTAGATTTGCACAATGGGAGCCAATGATCTTTCTAATTGAGCAAGTCCTTGAATTGATCAACCCCATAATGAAATACATTTTTCAGTACCTTGGGTGATATCCAAGTCCATTGGGAGGAGATCTAGAACTTGATGTTGAGAAAGTGATATTGTTAGACATTCCATGTGGAAGAACCAAGATGGCTTAGGACAAGTTTACTAAGAAGGAAGAGTACAAGGTAGAGGAGGAAGGGAGTGAGAGTCCAGAGGGTTGAAATGAAAGTTCATAAGCCAGGAATAGTGATATCTGAGAAATTCCAGAGTGGATTCTCTTCGCATGGAGATGCATTGTTTTGGAATCAGGAGGGAATTTAAACTTTCTGAACACCATGTGCTAATGAATATATAAAACTCAACGATTTTCATGTTCTTATCAATACAACAATGGTATTCATGTCTTCTTTATTATTCAGAGTAGCCAAGACCTTCTTACTTTTGTTTCTGGGAGAGGAGGGTCCTCCCCCTATTTGTCCTGAAGCACACTTTGTGTTCCTATTGATTGGGCTAGGGTTACTTCCAGGTGAAGGGTTGGGATTCAAGACAATTGGATCTGAAAATTGGAGACAAGACCACAGTCTCATAGATTTTTTCTCTACCCTCAACTTTGTTCACTTAGTGCTTATCTGATTTTAAGTGAAAATCCAGAGAAAGTCTGTTGTCAGCTGAGCTATTGACAATGCTACCACTGGTGAGTAGGGAATTCTTTCTATTAAAATTATCCATGTGTTGTCAGCAGATGGACAGCTTTCTCCTATTGGCATGGACATTCT
The DNA here is from genome assembly GCA_026826555.1 of Tolypeutes matacus. Classification (NCBI taxonomy): domain Eukaryota; kingdom Metazoa; phylum Chordata; class Mammalia; order Cingulata; family Chlamyphoridae; genus Tolypeutes; species Tolypeutes matacus. The sequence goes on from JAKSZT010053996.1 coordinate 424,091, forward strand.
AAGGTCATTTATGAGATATTCAATGATCTGAGCTGCAGTTACGTTCATCCAGGCCTCTGGGATGATTTTGGTAGGTTGGGGGTTGATCAATAAGTAATCTCCTTTCCAACATTACACATATTTGTTCCAGATTTCATTAAGGCTCTGTATTCACTGTATTCTGATCAGAGATGAGAAGCTGGAGAATATCAGTCATCTGGTCTCAGTGAGTGAATTTTCTCAAATTTACTTATTTTTTAGTTTCCTCTATTTTCTCAAGAAGTGTCTAGAACAGCTTATCCATGTAGTTTTATATTCTTTTATATTTTATTTTTATAACTTACATATGTAACTTATTTTATATTATTTTTACAATGTCTAAAACCACCTAAAAGAAATTTGTTCTTTTACTTATTACTTACTAGTTTTAATTCAATTTTTGAGAAGTTGTGAATTTTAAAACAATTATGCATACCATACAATATTCCCATATATTGCCCCATCACCAATACCTTACATTGATATGGCACATTTGTTACAAATGATGAGAGAACATCACCATAATATCACTACTATCTTTAGTCCATAGCTGATATTTGGTATATTTTTCCAACAAACCATCTTATTATTAACTCCATGTAGTAGTATTATATATTTATTATAGTTCATGATTGGTCATTCTCATATTTGTACTGTTTAACCACAGTTCAGCATTCACCACAGGGTTTACTGTGTTATACATTATCCTGCCTTGTACAATCCATCCAAAGTGTATATTCAGTGACTCTCAGTTTCATCAGAGTTGTGCTGTCATCAGTTCATTCCATTCCAGATGTTTTTTAAAAAGATTTATCTGTTTTTTTATTGCCCCCCCCTTGTTTTTGCACTTGCTCTCTGCTCTCTGTGTCTATTCGCTGTGTGTTCTTCTTTGTCTTGCTTGTCTTCCCTTTAGGTAGCACCAGGAACCAATCCTGGGACCTTCTGGAGTGGGAGAGAGGCACTCAGTGTCTTGCGCCACCTCAATTCTCTGGACTGTTGCATCTCATTATCTCTCCTCTGTGTCTTTTTTTGGTTGTGCCATCTTACTGTGCCAGCTCTCTGTGCAGGCCAGTACTTCTGCATGGGCCAGCACTCTGTGTGGGCCAGCTCTCCATGCAGGCCTGCTTGCCTTCACAAGGAGGCCCCAGGAATTGGACCCTGGACCTTCTATATGGTAGATGGGAGCCCAATCACTTGAACTACATCTGCTTGCCTCCAGATGTTTTTATTACTCCAAAATTAAAAATCTCATATTCCTTTTACCCCCATTATTGACAATTAGCATTGATATAGTACCTTCCTTGTTGTTGCTGTAAAAATATTACAATATTACAGTTAACTGTAGCCTATACATTACATTAGTTGAATTTTACCCATTTATCTCCATATTCTTAGCACCTTATAATGAATAGAGGAACATTCTTGCATTTATACTATATCCACAGTCATCATCCACTTTGAAATCACTATGTTATACATACCTACATCTAGTTTTTCACCCCTCTAGAATGTATTTTCTTCTATTTAATGTCCAACACTCAGAGCAGTGTCAGGAATTCAATGACTATTTCCTGAAAGAAAAAAATAAAAGAATTAAATATTTCCTAAAGAATTATTCTGCTCTAGTGATTTGCTGTAGATTCAGATATAGTAGTAAAAACAACACACATATCATTTTCCAGGTAATCTATTCTGGGAGACTTTATGTTATTGGATTCTTTTTGTTTGTTTGTTTGTTTAAGTTTTATTTATTTACTTATTTATTTATCTTAACTCCCTTATGCTTGCACTTGCTGTGTCTATTCATCTTCCTTGTTTCTTTAGGAGGCACTGGGAACTGAACCCAGGACCTCCAGTGTGAGATTGAGGCACCTAATCTCTTGAGCCACCTCTGTTCCCTGCTTTTTTGTGTCTTTCTCTTTTTTTTTTCCTTCTTGTGTCTCTTGTTGCAACAACTTGTTGCACCTGCCCATCATATCAGCTTGCTGTCTTGCTCGTCTTCTTTATGAGGCACCAGTAACCCATGCTCCCTGCTTTGTTATGTCTCTCATTATGTTTTTCTTTTTGTGTCTCTTGATGCATCATCCTGTTGTGTCAGCTTACCATGCATGCCCATCGTGCCAGCTCACTGTCTTCTTTAGGAGGCAACAGGAGCCGAACCACAGACCTCCCAAGTGGTAGGCAGGAGCTCAATTACTTGAGCCATATCTGTTTTCTTTTCATTGGATTCTTTTTAGAAAATAATATTAAACTATTGTGGGAACCTAGAATTGTTCTTTGTTTAAAAATCCAGTGGTTCTGCAGTCTTTCTTTGAATTTGGGCATTAACAACAGCAATTCCTCACTGCATTTGAGCACAGGGTCAAGGGTTAACACATTGATGGTGAAGAATTGTCAATATTCTGTGTTCCAGTTACTTTTCCCTTGGCTGACCTTCATTGTATACCTTATTCTTCTTTGGTAACTACAGTGGTTTAAGTTGTATTTAGAGCAGGAAAACATGTTATTAAATCTACTTTACTCCTGTGTATGTGAACCCATTTTATGTAGGACCTTTTGAAGAGGTTCCTTCAGTTATGTCCCACCTCAATCAGGATGGGTCTTAATTCTATTATGAGAGGGCTTTATAAGGGAATAAAATTCAGAGAAAGAGAAAGCCTTAGGAATTAAGAATCTGAAGTCTATGAAACCCAGAAGAGAAGAGACCAGAAGACACTACCATGTACCTTGCCATGTAAGAAGTTAAGAACTAAGGGTAGCCAAAAGTCAGTCCCAGAATGCCTCAGTCTTTGGGAGAAAGTATTGTTTTGATGATGCCTTGATTTGGACATTTTCCAATCCTTAAAACCCTTAGCTAATAAATATATATTGTTTCATCCAACTCATTTTATGCCATTTGCTTAAGTAGCCTAAGAAACTAAAACAAATTTTGGAACCAGGAGAGTGTGGTGCTGTTATGCAAATATCAAAAATGTGGAAATGGCTGTGGCATTGACAATGAGTAAAGGATGAAAGAATTGTGAGGTGCTTAATAGAAAACACCTGGATTGCTTTGAAGAGACAGTTGGTAGAAATATGGATGCTGATAGCACCTCAAATAAGGACTTACAAGGAAATGATGAACTTATTATTGGAAATTGTAGAAAAAATGATCCTTGTTTTGAAGAAGCAGAGAACTTGGAAAAATTGAATTCTGATGTCAGATGGAAGGCCGACCTTGAGAGCGATGTCCAAGCTAAACGTGGAGAGTGTACCCTGGTTTCTCTTTGCAGTTATAGCAATATGTGATAGGAATGAAATAATCTGGGAATTTAACTCCAGGGCATGAAAAATCTAGAAATTGATGGTTTAGAAAATTCTGAGCTTCCTGAAAGTGAGTCTCCAGAGAATACTGCTTGTGAGGGTTTAATGGAACTTGGAACCAGCCAAAAATTTCTCTGCAAGTCAGAAATGTAAGTGCAGTTATCCAGGAAGGATCTGTGGAAAGTCCTTCTGTCTGATGGTTTGGTTCTCTGTGTCATACATGCAAAATTGGCAAACTTTTGTTTTGTTTTGTTTTGTTTTTGAGATGTGTATGAATGGACCCAATGCTAACCTGGATTAAATGAGATAGAAAACAGATGGAAAGAAAAAAAATCACATCAAGGACAGAGCCGTAGAAGTTGATGTCTGAATCAAAGACATCTTCTCTGGTCAATAGAGTAAGCCTACTCATGTGTGTGGAAAGAGTGTGTTTGCCCTGATATTAGAGTGGGTGAACCTCCTGCACCATTGTTCAGGAAATGTGATACCACCCCATTGTCCTGAAAGGCTGGAACCTGTGCATATGGGATTGTGGTGGGTCTGGCCACTAACCCACTGTTCTGAGAGAGCTGGGCCTATTTTCCAGGATTCTAGAGTCTGGCTACCACCCCAGTATTCTCAGAGTATGAAGCCTTCACCCCAGTCTTTGGAAAGAGCATGACTTCTGCATAAGCACTTCAAAAGTGTTCAACTTCTGTTTCGTCAGTCCTGGAAGACAAATCATCATTCCATATTTACTCTCAGGTCTTGAAATCTAATGGAGTATACCTTGCAGAGTTTTGCAATTCTTTGGGATTTGTGATCCCTCTTTTCCTTTCAATTTCTCTCTATAAGAATGGAAATGTTTATTCTATGAATATCCCACCTTTGTATATTGGAAGCAGAAAACTTGTTCTCTAGATTTCAGTGATCAGCTGCCAGAGGGGAATTATTCCCCTGGACAGACCACACCTATAACTGATTTTGATTCGAATTTGTACTAAGCATTGTTTCTGAAATGACTTCAGGCTTTTGGGATATTTTGATGGAGTGAATGTCTTTTGCCTTGGGAGAGAGTATGTCTTTTTTGGATTCAGAGGGGAAAGGGTGGTTATTTGAAGTTGTAGCACCACAGAAGAAATTCTTAAATCTAATCCATTCCTGTGAGTGTAAGTAGGACCTTTTGATGAGATTACTTAATTTAAGGTGTGCCCCACCTCAATCAGGATGGAAGTGAATCCTACAACTGGGGTCCTTTATAAGAGAATAATATTGAGACAGTGAGAAAAAACGCCATCAGTAGTAAGAAGTTGAAATCAACTAAACCCAGAAGAATATAAAGAGCCTAGGAGACACTACCATGTGCCTTGCCATATGACTATCTAAGGACCAAGGGTCACCAACAGCTGGCGCCAGAATGCTACAGTTTTAGGGAGAAAGCAATGACATGATGATGCCTTCAGTTGGACATTTTCCAGGCCTCTAAACCATAAGTGAATAAATATCTGTTTTTTAAGCCAATGCATTTCACTGTATTTGCTTAAGCCCTCTAGGAATCTAAAAGTCACTTCCCTGGGATTGATGATAATACACTGTTAACAGCACAGGACTCAAAATTTCATGGATTTTTCCCACAGCATATCTGCAAACCAATGTATGTTTCCAGTTTGAGCAAGGAGAGGAACTGGTGGAGAAGGAATTCGATTTTTCCAGTACCAGAATTCAGGTGAGTTCTAGCAATGTGTGCTCCACAACAAGAATGAGACTAGTCATTGAATGAGTAGGTTCTTGAAAATATCAACTGCAGACTTCCTTACTTGAGTTATATTTTCTGTAATGTAGGTGTTGATATTGGGGAAATTTTCTTCTGGTATGGTCATTATTCCATTTACTTTTTCATTTGTATTCAAGTGTCAGTGGCTTTGGGAAACAGAAATTTATGTACTACTGGATTTGAACTTTCATTTAATGGACCTTTCCTGGTCTTCCTCTTTGATGGTTTTTTCCTCTTTACCTCACAACATATCTTTCTAAAATTTTTTCTCATATTTCAATCTTGAAAATCTTTACTAATTGTTAATGTTGTATAAAGTTATCTATTGCCTAGAATATTTCTTAATTTGAAATTCTTTCTCAGATATATGTCATATTTGAAACAATTATAGGGCCATGTGGAACTTTTAAACATTTTCATTTTGCTAATGTTAGTCTAGCAATTCTTTTTTTTTTTTAATTTTTAATTTATTTTTATTGTGGGTAGAAATCAAAATTCTCACAATACATACAAATATTTGCAAAATGATATATAAATATATATGCATATATGTATATTTGCTTACAAAAATGTTATATATATATATATATATATATATATATATATATATATACATACATACATACATATATTTAAGAGGTGCTTAGATTACCCAAAATATTACACGGAACCCACTGGGATTCCCATGTTGCCCACCTCCCACACCTCCAAAAACATCCCACACAAACATCTCCCACAAGTGTGGCCCACCACCCTCAATGAACTTACACACCCTGGAGCCTTGCCACCAACCATAGACCACAGTTCACACTGTAGACCACACTCTCTCCCACTCAGTTCTGAGTGGTGTGTGCTGATTTAAAATGGCCTACATCCGTTGCCACAACGGTACTCAGGACAACCTCTAACTCCCAAAGAAGCCCCTGTATTTCAACTGCTCATCCCCTCCCTACCCCAAAAGTGTCAAGTGGCCACTGGCTCCACCTCATTGTTACAATTTCTTGCATTGCTAGAATCACCATATGTGAACAAGAGAATACCATCAAGTCCACTCTAGTCCATAGTTCTTCCCCCAATCCTGAGGGGACTGGGATGGTGATGTCCACTCCAACTCCAAGTGAGAGAGGGCTTATATCCCATAGATATGGTGGGTAGGATGATCCTGCCTGCAGATGCAGGCCCTCTCCATTCCCTGGGAGGGCCACTGCCCATCGTTGTCTCCTCACCAGGGGACTTGGATGAGTCCATTGAGCTGTAGGGTAGGAGTTGCAGCTCCACCTAGATTTCATGCACACCTGGCACATAGGTAGGCGGGAGGCTCCAGTCTCTGGAAGTATACGTAAAAACTCCAGCTTCACATATAGGTTTGAATAGAAGGGACTGGTGAACCATGTGCAGGGAGGACTTATTTGAGTCTAATTCTGTCACTCTCAGGAGCACAGATTCCAAAATAGAACCCACTGATAAGTCATCAGTCTCTGGGGCTATCCCCCCTTATATAGGACCAGGGTGTCTCCGGAGCTCTCAGGAACCCCACTGAGTGGGGTGATAGGCACTTAGATGTTCTATGAGCTCCTACTGTGGTGTGCGTAAGAGTTACCTCTGGGATGACCTCCCGACTCTCTTTGAAGTCTCTTAGCCACTTGAACTCATTTGTCTTTACCATTTCCCCCTTTAATTCAAGGACTTATTTCAGTTGTGTTGCCAGTTGGAACTTGGTATTAATCCCTCATTGCCAGGGAGGCTCATCCCTGGGAGTCATGTCCCATGTTGGGGGAAGGTAATGCAATCACATGCTGAGTTTGGCTCAGAGAGAGGACACATTTGAGCAACAAGGAGGATCTCAGGTGGCAACCCTTAGGCACCCCACAACTGCAGGCTAAGTCTCATTTACAAGAGCAAAGACTCACAAGGGTAGTCATCAATAAAAAAAAAAAAAACATCAGTGGGTCATCCTATTTTGACAGGCACTGTCCCTAAACTCAGAGGACTATTGCTGCTCCCTTGGAGACTGTGGTAGAGCTCTCCAGGCTAGGAATTCAGATTCCCTCATTTATTGTGTGATTATCCACCCATCGTGACCATGCCCCATCCCCCGATCCTTTGAATGATTTTCATGTATATTCGGATGAACCAACTCCCATGAAATCTCCCCAGACACACCCCCAATAATCCCCCGCATTACCCATTGTAACCCTTCTGTGATCCAAATCCTCCATGAACATTTAGTCCATAAAATAATCAAATACACTTACTAGGAAAAAGAAATAAGTGTGATGAGCTTACGTGCAGGAGACAAACATAAGGAAACTCAGGGGGAAAAAAAAAAGAGAAGGAAAAAAAACAAATAATCAAACAAAGAACAAAACAAAATAAAATGTAATTAGTGGATTGTGACATTCAATCAATGGGCAAAAAAGCAAAGGAAATGCCTTTAAATATATATATATATATATATATATTCATTTTTTTTTCCTTTCTCTTTTCCTTTTCTTTTTCCTTTCTTTTATCACTCTGTTATCGGATGTCTGGTGTGCCATGACACCTTCCTCCTCTCAATCCCCATTGTCTCCCAATTTTTCATTTAATTTTCAAAGAAGTTTTAGGCCACAGCAAAGTCACACACGAAGTGCCGAAGACAACCAGATACCAAACCACCCCCAATTCCCCAACCCATATTAACTCCCCCCCTATTTTTTTGGTTGTTAGCATCATTATAACTGTTATACAGATGGCAAAATATAGCAACTAAACATTATCTGTGATTTACAGTATAGTTTACAATTTAGATGATACAGTTTAATAATTTTGATGATATTTACCATGTCCTGTGTCCATTACTTTAACGTGATGTAAAACCTTCCCCATGACCACCAAACAACCCATTAGATCTTGACTGCTTCCTTCCCCCCAGCCCCCCAGGGCCTGTGATTACCCCCTCTCCCAACCCATGGAATGTCAAGATTCACAGTTACATGCCCTGGGGATTTGAACCGGCCCTTCCTAATCCACCCACCCCCCAGTGCTACAGCACCAAACCCAGGAACACCACCACTCATCTGCCCCATCCCCCAACATGCAACCACACTCTATCCCTTTACCATAGATTATGTCCATATGGGTGATGTTTCAAAGCCTGCTCTTCTCTTACTCTCCCTTGTTAACCTATCTTTCAGACAATGGTTCTCAGAGACTGCTCACTTTCCTCAGTTCAGATCAGTGAG
>JAKSZT010053996.1:432488-571832 GCA_026826555.1 Tolypeutes matacus
TAGTTAACATTGATATTGTAATATTTTTGTCACAATGGCAAAGACAATCCAAATATAGTACAATCATGCTGTTTCAGGATAAATTGTAAATAAAAGTATTTACACCTTGATTATATTGAAATAGTATTGCACTCATGTGTGAATTATTTCGTAGGTTGGAAGATTGGCTGCCATATGATTTCTCTCCAATGTGATTTCTCTCATTTTTTCTAAGGACACGGGTTTTTTCTGAAGGCTTTCTTACATAGATGATAGTCATATGATTGACTTCTAGTGTGATTTTGTTTATATTCATTACAGGATGACCAGTCACTGGGAGCTTTATAAAATTATTTGTTAACGTATTTCCCATGAGAGCTGGCACATATTTAGTCAAGTGGAGCTGTAATTGGAATCTTCTCCCAAATAATCCATTAAATGGATTCTTTCCAGTGTGAGAAATCTGTGTTGGAAAAAGTGGTGACATATAAAATATTTGCTTGAATATATTCATGAATTCAATTCTGTACATATGAATTCTAGACTAAGCATTCAGTGAGACCCCAGAGAAACGTTTCACATGTTACATGATGTGTTAATCCCTGCATATAAAGATCTCATCTATAGCTATCTAATTAATTTTGAAGACTTCATTATGCTTCAAACATTGGTACATGTGCCACTTTTATAGAATTGTCCATTTATAAGACCTCAGGTTATAGTTTTAAACTCAGGTTCATTTTTCCCTAAATTGAAATATTCCAAAACTTTTTGCTGGATCAGTATTTAATCTAACTATACTTACACACATGTGATTTTGCTGAACTCACCCAAGGTTTATACACATGAAGCTTTCCTATGACAGGATAGTGGGTGTGTCCTTCCTGCAGATATGTTGCATGGGTTTCATTTCTTGTTTTTTAAAAATAATTTCCCTTCCTAAAATAACTTTAAAAGACATTCCTAGATTAACACTAGAGCAATGAACATTTTGAATAATCCCAATACTTTTAAAAGTATGTATCAAATATTATCACTTAGATGGTGTATTAGTCAGCCAAAGGGGTGCTAATGTGAAATACCAAAAATGTGTTTGTCTGTATCTCACCAAAGTCTATTGCCACGTGTTGGAGCAATACAGCTGCTGTTGTTTGTGAGGGTTCAGGCTTCTTGGGTTCCTCTCTTCCTGGGGCTAGGTTTCTCTCCAAGCTTAGCTCCTCTGGTTCCTCCACAAGGTCAGCTGTAGACTGTCAGGTGAATGGCTCACTTCTCTTCTCCTGGGGCCTTCTCCCAACATCAAAACTGCTACTCAGAAACTTCTCCCTTTGTCCTTTGCCTTAACTTTTATATTCGATTCCTCCACCCACCAAGGGGTGGGGCTCAACGGCCTAATCACATACCCCAGTCAATGCCCTAGTCAAACTTAAACATGCTCAGATTAACAGATTAGATTATAAGCATGATCCAATTATATTTTTGGAATTCATAATTACATCAAATTGCCCAATGGCTACACTCCACTCCCTAAACTCCAAAAATACATTACAATATTAAAAAAAAACTTAAATCAGTCACAATTCAAGTACAAAATCATATCATAAACAGTTTAAAGAAATATAGTTTGTCTTGGTGTAAAGTCCTGTCTGCTATAGACCTCTGAAATTTACAAAACCATTTAACTGCTTCCAATACACAAATGGAAAGACAAAGGGTAAACATTTTCATTATCATAAGGAGAAATTGGGATGTTAAACATAAGTCATGGATCCTCTACATTTCAGTAAACCTGCAGGGCACCCTCCATTCGATTTCAAAGTCTGAGAGTCATTCTTAAGATGATGTTTTCTTCTCCTTGGGGCCACATGGGAACCCACCCTTTCCACAGGCTTGCCCAATGGCCAATTTCTTGGTTCACCCTCATCGAGCATCTGGGTGTCAACCAAGCTCCAGACCTCACCCTCCAAGAGTGTTGGGGTGATTGCCACATCTTGCCCAATCTTTGGGTTAGAGTCTTAGCCACCCTAGTACAGTGAGGTGAGGACAACATTCCCCCAAACCTTTGGCATACAGGTTTAACCCTCTCAGAGCAATGGGTTGACCACCTGGCCTTCTCTAATCCATGGGGGTCAGGTATACCCCTCTCAGACCTATGGGGTGCTGACCTTAACTGCCCTAATCTTTGAGAAATGTGCTCCACCCTCCCTGTACCTTAGGACAGCAAAACTCTTCCTGAACATTGGGTGGCAACATCCACCCTCTTCAACTGCTGGGGCAAACAGACCCTCTATGCAACCCGGGGAGACAAAACTCTCCCAGAACATCAGGTGGGAACATCCACCCTCTTCAACTGCTGGGGCAAACTCACCCTCTCTGTACACAGGGGTGGGACTCCTTTCTTGGCCCAAGGCAATGTCTTAATTTCAGATCTCAGCTTCCATGAGTTTCTTCTTAAAGCTGTTTCTCCTTCAATCTCTCCTTTCCATGTCCTCTTTTTTCCAAGCTAGCAGTGATTTTGTTCATACAGCTCTCTCAAAAACTTTGTTGGTTTAGCATGCAGGAAGCAGGGTTCCAAGCCATCAGACAGTAAGACTTTCCACAAGTCATTCCAAGATAACTGCATCTTCAATTCTGATTTACAAGTTCCAGATTTAGCTAAGTCTTCAAATGGTGCACTTTCTTCTGGGAACTTGATTTCCAGAAACTTGGAAATTCTGGAATCAGTTTCTGTTTTCTTTGTGCCCAAAAGTTCAGTCCTTAATGTATTTCACTCATCTAGTATTTTGCTATAAGCTGCCAGGAGAAGCCAAGCCACATTCTCCAAGTTTACCTTCGAAAGGTCTTCAGCTAAATGCTCTGGTTTGCCATTTTCAAATTCTGTCTTCCATATAACACCAGGAGTTAATCTTGTTCAGTTCTCTGCAACTTTAAAACATGGATCACCTTTCCTCCAGTTTCCAATAATAGTTACATCATTTACTTCTAAGGCATCATAAAAGTCTCTTTAGCAACCATATTACTATCAACAGTCTCTTCAAAGTGGTCTAGGCCTTTTCCATCAAGCATTTCACAATTCCTCTAAAAAATACCCCTTACTCATTTATAAAACTGTTCCAACATTTTGGTAATTACAAAAGCACTTCCCAATGCCTTGGTACCAAATTCTGAATTAGCCAGCCAAAGGGGTTCTAATGTGAAATACCAAAAATTGGTTGGTCTTTATAAAGGGTATTTATTTGGGGTAGAAATCCACAGATACCATGCCATAAAGCGTTAAGTTCTTTTCTCACCAAAGTCTATTGCCACGTGTTGGAGCAAGACAGCTGCTGTTCTTTGTGAGGGTTCAGTCTTCTTGGGTTCCTTTCTTCCTGGGGCTAGGTTTCTCTCCAGACTTAGCTCCTCTGGTTCCTCCACAAGGTCAGCTGTAGACTATCAGGTGAATGCCTTACTTCTCTTCTCCTGGGGCCTTCTCTCCATCATCAAAACTGCTTCTCAAAAACTTCTCCCTCTGTCCTTTGCCTTGCCATTTACATTCAATTCCCTCACTCACCAAGGGTTGGGGCTCAACCCAACCCTAGTCATAACTTAATCATGCCCAGATTAACAGATTATTTTATAAGCATGATCCAGTTATATTTTTGGAATTCATAATTACATCAAATTTCCCAACAGCTATTGATGGGGAAAGAATGAAAATTTAAGTATAGTCTGAGAAGGAGAAACAGTCTTTGGAACTAAATTATTTTCAGAATTAAGCAACGGAAAATGAAAATTGGTATTGGGTGTTAGGTTGGTAAAAATGAGGCAAAATCCTCAAAGAGGAGGACTAGGATAAGGGCCATTTTGTGAAAGTTTAATTCCAATAAGTATGTTAATATATATTCCCCTAAAGCTGAAGACAATGACAGGTGGATATTGGAATAATGACACTTTTGAGGAATTTTACCATTAAATCCTCTTATATATATCATTGAATATCACCCAATTAAGGAAATCTTCAGTTGATATTTTCAAGAATCTTCTCTTTCATTGACCATACTCTTTTTCATATTGTAGCAAAGTTTCCTGAAGCTCACCTGGATTCTGGCCATGGAGAAATCCTAATCCTTTTCACTGTTCCTCTTTGCTTCAACTTGGAAATCATATCTGAGATACAAAAGTCATGCACTATTTATGGGAAACAGAAATATGGATTTTGAGTTCTGGACTGACTACAGTGTATAATAACCAAGTCCATGGCAGGATCTAAGGAAGAATAAGGTAAACATTGAAGGTCAACAGAGGGAAGCACACTTTGAACATAGGACTTTGATAATCCTTCCCCAGTGAAAGGATGGCTCATGACCTCGTGCCAAAAGTTATTAAGGACCTCTGGTTGTTGATGCTCAAGCCCAAGTTCAAAGACCACAGTATACTGTCTTTTCCTACAAGGAAAAATTACATTTCCACAGTATTTTTTTAAATCCCATAAACATTAGCCTACCAGAACAATCTATGTGTAATATGGGAAAATTATTATTATTATACTATTATGTTCTGAAACCTCATAATAGTAACTTGAGCATTATAATTATTTGGAGATATTTATTATATTTATTTACCTATTGAAATATTATTCATTGAGTTCTCAGCACTGTTCTGAGTTGAATAGTAAGAAAGACATGAATTTTAGCCAGGGTAATTACTTTCCACATTCCACTGGTGAGACAAATGAGATGTAAGTAAAAACTGAAGAAACAAATTTCATGTAGGTAGTTATAAGTGTTATGAAAGAATCAAGGCAGACAATACGATGACAAATGGGGAAGCTTAATGGCATATGAACTTAAATATATGTTAAAAAGATGATGGATAGATTACAACAATATATGGTAGATAGTGGTAATGATAGATATTTAGATAGACATATAGAAGATAGAGAGATAGGTGACAGATAGCTAAATAGACAGATAATAGATGATAGATAGATAGATGTTAGATAGATAGATAGATGATAGATAGATAGATAGATAGATAGATAGATAGATAGATAGATAGATAGATGGATGATAGATAGATAGATGATAAAAAAATTTTTTTTTTAGAAACTCACCAGTGGACAACAGATGATTGCTATTCTCCAGTATGATATCTTTGAACATCTGTCTCTGGGTTGCATCTAGCATGGCCTATTCTTCCAGGATGAAATTTATAGCTACATCTTTTAAAGTCCTGGATTCCTACAACATTACAGGCATTCTAGTTCAGACAGGGCCATTCTTACCAATGACCAGGGCATGATGATTGAGAGAGGTGCTGAGGAATGTAAGGGCTTTGTATATAGAAAGCTCAAACTGTGTTTGGGTTTCCAGTCAGATCATTCTCAGTACTGACATGGCATTTCCCTCTCAGATATACTTATAGAGACATGCACATTCTAAATACATAAAAATCCATTATAAGGCACTATCATATGAGTTGTGGCATGATATCATCTGGAAAGTTCTCAACAAACTGTAATTATGACTTCCAGAGAGTGATTATAAAATTTGCCCTTAAGAATTCATAGCAAAAACTCCCTTTTCAACTAATTGTACATAAATCTGTAGACTCATCACAATGCAAGTGATATCCATGATTTACCACTCTTTAATCATGACTATGGTTCAATTATTTCCTTCAATTACTTCTGTTTCCCCATCTCTGAAATGGTTTAACAAACACAAGTTTTGATATACCCAATGAGCTCAAATATAAAGTGCTTCATCACTTATCATTTATTGAAAATAATGGATAAGTCTATTATTCATTAACATTGCAGAAAAAAATGAAGCAATGCACTGCATTCTACAGAACTGAACAGAATTGATGGACAACTTGTGATCAGTAGATTCTTCTCTCAACTCTACATAACTCAGGTGTTCATTATGATATATGAGGGTAGGCAGTTCAATAGCTCAAGCCAGGAGCCCCTGAGACTTCTACTGAAATAAGGTCCTAGGCTGACTCTTCATGTAATAGGAGGCCTCCCAGGCTCAATTTTCTCCTTTATATACAAAACCCAGTTTTTATTGTCTCCTCTACCTTCACCTTTATTCTCAGTTCAAGGATAAAATTGCTTCTATATTTGTTCTGATCTCTTCACTTGTTCAAAAATTTTAACAGGGCCTAAAATTTTATTTTAACTACTCTACTCCTATATGCAAAACATCAATTAAGGAAATAATATTTGTATTCATTGCTTCCACTTACCAAATTCCTCCAAAGGTTATTTACAAAGAGAGAAAAGTGTGAATTGGTGTCAAGTGGTAGTGAGAACTTCAAACATCTTTTCCAAATGTGCAAATAATGTCCATCAAAGTGTAAAGAAGCTCAGTATTGTAGAAAATTATTAAATTTTCACTGGCTTTTGGGGCTTAATTCTTTCTTGTGCTCTCCTGAACACTGCATAACCCTCATCCCAGATGATTCTACTCACTTGATGAGCCATCTGCATCTTTATTGGACTAAGTTTTGTACTTACTCATCTCTATCACCAGATATTCTCCAGAATCCTAAGCACATTACAACCAATAGCATGAAAAATAAGTGCATTACTTACCCACTGAGGCCATGAGCTGAATGAGAAAAATAAAACCTCTCACATTTTTTTTTCTGTGAATACATAACTTTAATGAAGGATGGAATAAATTAGTGTAAATGGTGGAAAGGAGATTATTTCTTAGTCAGTCTAATCCACCATAGTTATTCCAGAGTCCTAGGAAAGTTAACTGTATCTCAGTTCCCTGAATATCTCCTAAATGCACTTAGAATATACTGACCAATACAAGAAAGTTGAAAAATCTGGCATCTGGATTAACTTTTTGTAGAAATAACAATTCCCTGCCCACCAGTGGTTACATTATCACTAGTTCAGCCATCAACTGTCTCCCTCTGCTTTTTAACTCACAGACAGTCTGAGCACTAAGTAGGCAATGTGAGGATAGAGAAAGAAGCCATAATATTCAAGACATGTCCACAATGCCCAGAACTAACCATCATGTTTACCCAAACTTCTCCTGGAAGTAACCCCCCATTCTAACCAAATGAGACATGCAGTATGCTCTAAGAGAAACTGGGGGAGGACTCTCATCTCCCACACTCAAATGTAAGAAGGCAATGTCTATTATTTTTAATAATGAAAATATGAATACAGATATCTTACAGATAAGAACATGAAAATCATTCGGTTTCATATGTTAATTATCCCTGTGTGTTGAGTTTTTCAATCCCGTCCATGATTAAAAAATTAGGTATCCCTATCTTATGTCACAAGTGGATTTTTCTCTCCATCTAAAGGCAAATATTGTAAAATTGCTTGGATTTAAGTATTCTTGATTTATGCATTAGCATTTTCTCTCCAACATCCATCCAATCCCTCTGAACCTGCAAACCCTTCTTGCTCTACCCTGCCCCTGCTTTTCTGTATGCAAATATAGAAAACTTAAATAATCTTAGTTCAACTCCATATGATTTCTAAGAAGATCCTTCTCTTAAAACTGACTTTCAGAACTTTACCCAATGGAATTATATATCAGTCATGCAAGTTAAAAATTATTTCATTACAGTATTAATCAATTCAAGACTAACTTCATTTGGTGGGATTAATGATATCCATCATCCAAATCAACACCTCCAGATCCCCTGCATAAGAAATTAGCAGGAATATATGGCCATAAGTTTTCTGTCATATCTCACAGTTTTCATAAAGCTAGGAGGCTCAGAAAATATAGAATGAAAGGGCTTAGAAGAATATCTAGTTGCTCCATCAGATATTTTAGCAAAGTAGTAGCTGAAATCATGTCCCATAATAATCATTGTAAGTGGGAACATCACTGCATTTCTCTTTCTCTTCCTCGGTATGTGTGAGTATTGAATACATAGAAACATTAATCATTTATAACCTGCAAATTATCCGCCAAAATACGATTAATAATTAAATATATTTAATGGACAAATGAAAATTTGTCATAAGAAAAATAGTATTAACTCAGCAATTTGTATCTCAGATCCAGAAAAAAAGAAAAAATGTATTAAGTGTGACTGTGTGCTTGATGACGTACATATATTTGCTTATATATTTTTTCATTTATATCTTTTTTTTTACTTTTTAGAAGATACTTAGATTGCATAAATGTTACACAAAAGATAAAAGGGTTCCCATATGCCCCACTCCCCACACCTCCCCACATGAACATTCTTCATTTGTGTGGCACATTCATTGCAATTGATAAATGCATCCTGGGGCTTTGCCATTAATCATGGACCATAGTTCACATTGTAGTCTACACTCTCTCCCACCCAGTTCTGCATGTTGTGTGATGATAAAACATTGCCTATATCTGTCATTGCAATGTCACTCAGGATGATTCCCAAGTCCCCAAAATACCCTAAAATTACAATTGTTTTTCCCTCTCCCTGCCCTCAGAGCCTCCAGTGGCCACTGGCTCTACATCAATGTTGTAATTCCCTTCATTGCTAGAATCAAAATATATCTATAGTAGAATACCAGTAAGTCCACTCTAGTCCATAGTTCTTTCCCTAATCCTGAAGATTCTGGGATGGTGACATCCACTCCACCTCCAATTGAGAGGGAGCTTATATCCCATGGGGAAGATGGATGGGACTATCCTGCCTGCAGCTGCAGACTCTCTCCATTCCCTGGAATGGCCATTGTCCATCATCATAGCCCTGCCATTTGTCCTGGGTGAGTCCAATGAGCTGTAGAGTAGGTGTTGCAACTCTGTTGAGGTTCCAAGCCCAGATGACACATGGACAGCCCAAAGGCTTGAGTCTCTGGATGTACACCTACAAACTCCAGCATCAAGTATAAGTTTAAATAGAAGGGACAAATGAGCCCTGTGCAGGGAAGCCATACCTGAGTCCAACTCTGTCATTTTCAGGAGCACAGACTCCAAAGCAGGGCCCACTGGCAAGGCACCAAACTCCAGAGACATCTGACCTAACAATAGGACCAGGGTGTCTACAGAGCAATCAGGAGTCCCAATATTTGGGGTACTATTCACTTTGGCAGTGTATGAGATACTGCTGAGATGTGCACAAGCATTACCTCCTTATTCACTTTGAAGTCTCTTAGCCATATAAACTCATTTTTCTTTACACTTTCTCCCTTTTATTCGAGGTCCTTTTTGAGTTGCATTGCTAGTTGATGCTTGGTAACAACCTTTTGGTGGCAGGGAGGATCATCCCTGGGAGTCATGTCCCATGCTAGAAGGAAGGTAATGCATTCATATGCTGAGTTTAGCTTAGAGAGAGGCCACATTTGAGCAACAAAGAGGCTCTTAGGAGGCAACCCTTAGGCACCCCATAAGAGTAGGCTAAGTTTCAATTTCAAGAGCAAAGACTCATAAGCCTAGTCATAAATATCAAGGGCTCATCAGTGGATCATCCCCTTTCACCAGTTGCTGCCCCAGCTCTTGGGGGACTGTTGCTGCTCTTAGAGAATGTGACAGAACCCACCAGGATGGGAATTCAGTATACACTTGGTAATTGTGTGAGTCTCTACCCACTGCGACAATGTCCCATGAACATTTGAACATTATTACATATCTTATATGTGTGCTCAGGTGAACTTCCTCCCATGCATCACCCATCGCTGACACTCCACACCAACGATCCTCCCCCACCCCCACTCTCCTGTGATCCAAAGCTTCTTCAAAAATGAAGCCATTATAATAGCTGAATACAATTAATAGGAAAATGAAACAATTAATGATGTTTAAATATGAGATAAAATACATAAAAATTAAATAAAACTAAAAATAATATTTAAATATTGGAATATTAAAAAAATGAAAAATATTAAAAAAAAATTTGGGGGGGATATTTTGCCTTTCATCACCACAATATCTGGTGTCCTGTCTGTGCCATGGCACATTCCCCCACTCGTTCCCCAGTGTCTCACTATTTTTTATTTTGTTTTCAAGGAAGTTTTAGGTCACAGCAAAGTCATACACAGAATAAAGACACTCTCATGCACCCAACATCCTCCCCCTTTTCTCCCTCCATATTAATAACTTTTTATATGTGGATGGTAACTTCATTGTAACTGATATACCAACAGTGAAACAGCTACTAAACATGGTCAATGGTTTACACTATGGTTTACATTTTAGATGGTACACTTTTATAAATTTTGATGATATTTACCATGTTCTATGTCCATCACTGTAAGATCATGCAGAACACTTCCACTGCCCACTAGATACCCGCTGTTCAATCTATTCTATTCATCCTTTCAACTCCCCCCAGGGCCCATGGTGACCCCTGGCTTCATTTGTTGGATGACAAGATTCATAGTTAAATGCAACAAGACTGAGGTCTTGACACACTGGTTTGTCCTCCCCTATTAGGACTCAACCCTGCTCTCAAGAGACTCCTGTCTCTCTATTTCTGAACAAATCCATCCTCCTGAGGATGGGAGTCCAACACTTTCCCACTCATTATGTGGGTCTCCACCCACTGATTCAACACAAATGGCAGAATGTTCACTCACAGGCACCCTAGAAGCCTGCTCAGGTGCACCCTGTCCTGAATGTGCCCCCATCCAACACCCTAAACCAGTAACCCTTGTTATATTGCCATAAGAGCATTCCCAACTTTGTACTTTCAACCACATACCCACAAATTCCCAGTGTTCACCTGGTCCCTCTCCCAACCCACCCCCCACTACCATGGACCTTCCAACTCACCCTTCCCAATCTACCCACCTTTCAACCCTGCACCACCCAACCCTCCTGTTATATCCTTTCAATATGCAACTATGCACTTTCACCTTACTATAGATTATGTCCATATGGGTGTTGGCTTGCAACTTTCTCCCTTTCTATTTCCTGTAAACCTATCTTCCCGATAATAGCTCTCTAAGTCTGCTCAATTTACTTAATTCATATCAGTGAGGTCATGTACTGTTTACCTTTCAAGGCCTGGCTTGCTTCACTCAATATAAGGTCCTCAAGATTCATCCATGTTATTCCATGTGTTAGCAATTTATTCTTTAAGAATAAAGAAATAAATTAAACAAAAAAGAATTTTCAAGCTTAAAGAGCTAGAAAAAAAAAATCCAACAGGGACTTAGGGATTTTAACAACAACACAAAATGCACAAACATACGTGTTATAGGCATCACAGGGGGAGAAAAGAAGGGAAAGGGAACAGAAGGAGTGTTGAAGGAAATAATGGTTGAAATCTTCCCAACCCTAATGAAGGAGATGGATGTATATGTTCAGGAAGCACAGCACACCCCAAGCAGCATAAATTCCAACAGGCCAACTCCAAGACATATACTTATCAAAATGTCTAAAGCTCAAGATGAAAAGAAAATACTGAAGGCAGCAAGAGAAAAGAGAACCATCACATACAAGGGAAGTTCAATAAGATTAAGTGCAGACTTCTCACATGAAACCATGGAGGCAAGAAGGAAGTGGTATGACATAGTCAAGGTACTAAAAGAAAAAAAAATCTTCCAGCCAAGAATTCTCTACCCAGCAAAGCTGGCATTCAAAAATGATGGAAAGTTCAAAATATTCACAGATAAACAGAAATTGAGAGTATTCCAATAAGAAACCTTCCCTTCAAGAAATAATAAAGGGAGTTCTGTAGGTTGGAAGGAAAAAACAGGAGAGAGGGAGTTAGAGGAGAGTGTAAGAACAAGTAAAAAGACAGAAAGAGAAATAAAAACAACATATCACATACATAAATCCAAAGAAAATATGGCTAATGTGAGTACTTCCTTGAGAATAATAACACTGAACGTTAATGGATTAAACTCACCAGTCAAGAGACACAGATTGGCAGAATGGATAAGGAAATATGATCCATCTATATGCTGTCTACAGGAAACCCACCTTTAGACCCAGTGACTCAAGGAGGCTGAAAGTGAATGGCTGTGAAATAATTATACAAGCAAACAATAACCAAAAATGGGCAGGAGTATCTATACTAATATCAGACAAAATAGACCTGAAATGCAAAATTATTGTAAGAGACAAAGATGGACACTATATATTTGCAAAAGAGTTAATCTTCCAAGAAGAGAGAACAATCACAAACATTTATGCACCTAACCAGGGTGCATCAAAATACATGAGGCAAACACTGGAAAAACTAAGTGGAGAAATAGATGCTTCTACAATTATATTGGGGGACTTTAATATACCATTATCTCCCTTAGACAAAACATCTTGACAGATAATCAATGAAGAAACAAAAACTCTGAATAATACATTAGAGGACCTGGACCTAATAGACGTATACAGAACACTACACCCCAATACAGTGGGATATACATTCTTCTCGACTGCACATGGATCATACTCCAAGATAGACCACATGCTAGGCCATAGAAAAAAATCTCAACGAATTCAGAAAGATTTAGATTATACACAGTAATTTCTTTGACCACAATGGAATGAAATTGGAAATCAATAGGGGCCAGAGAACCTGTTTAGGCACAACGATATGGAAGTTAAACAACACAATCTTAGAAAAACAGTGGGTCAAGGAGGAAGTCTCTAAAGAAATCAGTAACTACCTTGAAACAAATGAAAATGACAACACAACATATCAAAACTATGGAATGCAGCAAAAGCTGTGCTGAGAGGGAAATTCATAGCCATAAATGCATATATCAAAAAAGAAGAAAGAGCTGAAATCAAAGACCTAACTGCACACATGAAGGAATTGCAAAACAAAAACAAACTAACCCCAAATGGAGTAGAAAGAAAGAAATAACAAAGATTAGAGCAGAACTAAATGAAATAGAAAATAAGAAAGCACTAGAAAAAAATAAACAAAACCAAAATCTGGTTCTTTGACAAGATCAATAAAATTGACAAACCCTTAGCCAGGCTAATAAAGAAAAAAAGAGAGCAGATGCAAATACACATTAAAAAAAAAAAAAAAAGAAATGAGGAAGGGGATATCACCCCTGATCCCACAGAAATAAAGTGTATCATAAGAGGATACTTTGAAATATTATATGCCAACAAGAATGATAATTTAGAGGAAATGGACAAATAAAACTCACAAGCAGCCTACATTGATGAAAAAAGAAATTGATGAACTCAACATTCTGATAACAAGGAAAGAGATAGACTCAGTCATCAAAAACCTCCCAACTAAGCAGAGCCCAGGACCAGATGGCTTCACAGGTGAATTCTATTTGCTTATTTTATCCTCACAATAATCCTGCTGTTTATGGTTCATTTACCAATTAAACAATGACATTATCAGAAGTTCAGAAATCTTCAGTGTTACGACAATTTTACATGGCTAGGAAATGACACATCTAGAATTTCATTTTTGCTCTGTCTGTCAAACTCAAATTCCTTGAGAGTTATACACCACTCCTAGGTATTACCTGGAATGTCCCTTTCACATCAATCATCAGAGGGCCCACCCTGTGACCATAACTTCCTCTGCTTCTGGTCTGTCCACACAAATACTCCCCATACCCAGATTCATCTTCAAAATGGGGACCCTTATTGCCAAGCATCAGTCCCTCTAGCTCATTTTTATTGCCCAGTTTAACCCACAGTTACTCATTTCAACAAATAACTACCAAGACCAACATTTTGTCCCTCTGACTATTTACCACACATATCAATCAAAACCCCAATAGTCAGTGACTCCAAATAACTGTGTTTTCCATGATTACATCTGACACATCACATGACTAGTATTTTTACCCTAGTCTAAAGTCTGAGTCACAACTCCTAGTGGTTTTCAAATGTACCTGGTGATCCTACCATGTCTTGCTAATGAAACAATTCCTGCATTCTCCATAAATACTCCAAACTTTCTCCATGCTTTTTGAATCTCACATATTTCCCCTCATTTCAAGAGATGGAATTACATCTTACAGAGCATACAGATTATGTAATTTGCCAAATAACATTATATTACCATAATATCATGAAGTATTCCATTCATACACATTATATAGTCCTTCTCTCCTATTAAATGGAAAGGTCATTTTATTGCCCCTAAGTCCAATGTCTCCAATTGAACTCTATCTCCAATGTACTTTACCTGAAACCACTCCTTCTCTTCACAATACATCTCATCATTTAAATTCATTTTCGGGTCTTCCATCTCGAAGAAAATCGCTCCTCTGAACTTATTTTACCTCAAGTTCCTGCTATCCAAATCCTTCCTTGACAAACAAACTGAAAGTGCAGTCGCCACTTTCTGAAGAAAGTGCTGGAGAACTGTCACACCCACTGCACCCTTTGAATCACAAAGATCAACACTGATTTCTTCATAAATTAAACTTGCTAATGTCACTAATGATCTCCCTATAGAATAAACTAAAGTTTAGTACTTAACAATGAATTTAATCACGACCTCCTTTTTGGGACTTCCTTTTTCGTTGCTTTCTCTGATATCTCTCAATTGTCTTCAAATTACTCATCAATCCTTCCCCATGTCCTCTGCAAAGAACATCTTAAAATTAAATCCTAGCCCTTCTTATTGCCTCCTTTTATACACTCTCGTAATCAGCTAAAACATTTATTCAATTGCTTTAATTTATTTCATTGCTATCTCCAAATTGAAAGTGACAAATACTCTTCTGGATTCCATTTCTGAGCTACCATAGCTACTTGCTTGAATATATGCACATATATCTCAAGCTATTACCCCTCTCTGACCCAAAATATAAAATTACTCCCCCTCCTGTCTCCAATTTTAGTTAATGGTTCCACCAGGCATCCAGGGATCAATCTTTTACATGCCCACTTGAAATCATTAAGCACAATTAAACATGGCTATTATTTCTACATTGAGGACTATTTTATTTGTTCACTTACACCCCCAACCACAAACATACCTCCCAACCCCATTCTAATTTTCTTTCAGTTTCAGTTTGAGTATAAATCTTCCAGGGACCTTGTCACTGAATTCCAACCAAAGTTAGCCATTCCCTTCCTATCTTCTTTGAGTTCATTGTTATAATTTTACTACTTCATCAAACTTGTCATTATAAACATATTATTTCTCTCTCTCTCTCTCTTCTCTCTGTCATCTCTATCTATCTGTCTCTATCGATCTATAATCTATCTATCGCCTATCACCTATCTATCACCTATCATTTATTAATCTATCTATCATTTATCTATCAATTTATTTTTAGTCTCCTAGGGTTTAAATTCACAACAGTCAACTTCTGGATACTAAGATCAGGCAAGTTTTCATTTGACCATTATGCATTTTAAATCAGAGAAATATCAGATACACAATCTTCTAACCTACCCTCAGAATGCCTGCCCCCAAATGCCTTTGTCAGATTAAACAATTATATTCTAATTAAAAATTAGTTTATAAAAAAAGGTTCTGTCCCTCCTGGTGAAAATTCTCTCCAATTCTCACCATAACCCAAATAAATTGGATTAGACAATTAAATCAGTTCTTTGTTGAGGATGATGACACTATTCTACAGAATTCAGAGCACCTTTCTTTCTCCAGCAAAAGTACTGTCTCAAAGGTAAATTCTCTTTTTATGCCATCAATAACCACAGGATAACTATAATCTGAAGATTTTGCCTTGATTAACTTGAAGGTCAATCAAGATAAGTCTAATCAAGTTATGCATCTTTTACAAAACATTTATCTTTTGATTAGGTAAATCACGTAGATATAATAAAGGAAAACAGATTATGACATTGAATACTGTCATCCTTCTAAAAGTCCCAAAAGCAACCTTCATGCCTTTGCCCAGAGGTCTCCTTTCTTGGTGGATTTGGGTTGATTTGGGCAAATGTAGAGAAATCACCAAGGTTTGAGCTCCTAAGTGACAATTAAGACAAATATTAATAGTTTACGGTATTATAGAAGAGCAATTTTGGCAAAAGTCCATCTGAATAGTTGATAAGGAAGAATGTAGAAATAAAGATTATTACTAAGGGTAAATAAAGGGTAAAAGGACAGACCATAATAAAATATAACAATGGAAAGCTAAAGGATAAAATGGACAAAGTAAGTAGTGCCTTTACAATAATAACATTGAGACTTCCAGGAAGATGGTGAAATAGAAAGACATGGAACTTACTTCTCCTCAAGAAAAATAGCTAGAGGAGACAATGAAATAACCTGGAAAAAGATCTTCTAGGGTTTAGAACACCAAGTGAAGGCTGGATACCACCCAGAGGAGAGAGGGACAAAGGAGGGTAACCACAATGACAGAACATGAGTTGAAACCAGTGGCTGCTGCTGCCAGCAACCTCCCCCACACTAAAGACACTTTAGAATTCTCTGGTCTTTGGGCCTGTGGCTACAGATAAAGGGGTCTCCAGGGATCCACCACCCCAGGAAAGGGGAGAGAGAGGGTCACAGCCTAAGGCTAACTCAGTTTCTGATCCACAAATTTGGTCTGCTGTCTCCCACTAGTCCTTCCAGGCTGGGTGGGACCACAGGGTGGTTTTCCTTGGGAGCCAGCACAGAACTGGAGAGATCCCACCGTCATAATATCCCACTCTTCTAGCCAGGATTGATTGCTGAGGACACACTTCCTCAGGAAAGTGGAGAGAGAGGGATATACTCTAAGGCTGACTCAGTTTTTGACCAAAAATTTGGTCTGCTGTGTCCCAGGAGCCCTTCCAGGCCAGGTGGGGCTACAGCATTGTTTGCCTTGGTAGCCAGCAAGTGGCTAAAGATACACAGCCCTCCCAATCTCTTTCTGTACTAACCAGCACTGATTGTTGAGGACTCAGAGAGGGAGTGGAAGGGGCTTACTACCTGGGAAAGGGGAGGGGCCTGCCAGAGAAGGCTGGAGAACTCTCTCTGAGAAAGTTTGAATGACAAGGCTTTTAGTCTCCAGGCAAGTAGCTCTAGCACATTGATCTGGTCTGTATTGCAACAAATACAGTCAGGTCAGGCTTCAAAGAGTGCCATCTGCTGGCAGACCAAGAAAGTGCATGTGAGAAAATTTAAAATAAGTAAGGGTGGCTTTTTCTGGCCTCTATAGCCTCTGTCCTGAAGACCCTAGGAAGTGCGTCTACAACCAATTACTGGGTCCAGAGTCCAGTTTTGAGCAACTAGCAGAGACAATCCTAACAATCCAGGGTGAGCCAAGAATAAAATAGCAGTGGTAACACACAGCTTCCTACCACTAAATCCCTACAAAAGAGAAAGAAATTGAGCATCTGAGTAAACTACATCCTAATAAGATGCCTAGACATCAGCAAAAAATTATGAACCATACAAAGAAAATAGAAGACATGGCCCAAGAAAAGGAATATATCAAAGCCCCAGAAGATATGCAGGATTTAAGAAAATTAATTAGTGAGATGTGTACAAATTTCCAAAATCAAATTAATGAGTTGAAAGACAATATGGCTAAAGAGATAAGTGACATCAAGAAGACATTGAGGAAGTGCAAAGAAGAATTTGAAATCCTGAACAGAAAAGTAACAGAGCTCGTGGAAATGAAGACACAATAGGTGAGATCAAAAACACATTAGAAGCATACAACAGCAGACTCAAAATTATAAAAAAAAGAATAAGTGAGACTGAAGGCAGAATAGCTGAAGTTGAAGACAGAAAAGAATGGAAAAAATTGAGCAGGGGCTCAGAGAGTTGAATGACAACATGAAACACAGCAAAATATGTGTCATGGAAGTTCCAGAAGGAGACGAGAAGGGAAAGGGGGCAGAATGAGTATTTGAGGAAATAATAGCTGAAAATTTCCCAACTCTCATGAATTAAATGAACTTACATGTCCAAGAAGTGCACCGTACCTCAAGCAAAAGAAATCTAAATAGACCTAGTCCAAGACAGATACTACTCAGAATGTCAAATGTAAAAGATAAAGAGAAAATTCTCAGAGCATCAAGGGAGAAGCAAACCATCACATACAAGGGATGACAAGTAAGACTTAGCACAGATTTCTCTGCAGAAATCATGGAGGCAAGAAGACAGTGGTATGATACAATTAGGATACTGAAAGAGAAAAACTGCCAGCCATGAATCTTTTATCTCACATAATTGCCTTTCAAATATGAAGGTGAGTATAAAATATTCACAAACAGAAACTGAGAGTTTGCAAAAAACAATCCACCTTTGCAGGAAATATTAAAGGAAGCCTTAGAACCTGAAATAAAAACACAGGAGAGAGAGACGTGGAGGGCAGTATAGAAGAAAGAATAGCTGAAAGGATACCTAAAAGAGTAAAAAGACAAAAATATGATATGACATATGAAAACCAAAGAATAAATTGTTGGAAGTAAATAATACATTTACAGCAATATCATTTAATGTGAATGGATTAAACTCCCAATCAAAAGATACAGGCTGACAGAATGGACAGAAATATGAGCCATCTATATGATGCTTATAAGAAACTCACATTAGACTCAGGGATACAAACCAGCTGAAAGCGAAAGGTTGGAAAAAGGTACTCCATGCAAATAGTAACCAAAAAAGAGTAGGCAAAGCTATACAAATATCAGACAAAACAGATTTTAAATGCAAAAAAAAAAAAATTATAAAAGATAAAGAAGGCCATTATAGGTTAATAAAAGGGACAATCCACCAGGAAGATATAACAGTCATAAATATCTATACTCCTAACCAGAGTGCCTCAAAATACATGAGACAAGCTGGCAAAACTGAAGGGAGAAAGAGACATCTCTACCATAATCATTGGAGACTTCAACACCCCACTCACATCATAGATAGGACAACTAGACAGAAGATCAACAAAGAAACAGAAAACTTGAACAATATGATAAATGAGCTAGACCTAACAGACATATACAGAACATGCCATCAAAACTCAGTGGGTTATACATTCTTCTCAAGTGGCAATGGATCTTTCTCCAGGATAGACCACATTTTCGGGCATAATACAGCTCTCAAAAAATATAAAAGATTGAAATTATACCAAGCACCTTCTCAGATCATAACTGAATGAAAAAGGAAATCAATAATAGACATGAAAAAAGTAAATTTGCAAATGTGTAGAGGCTGAGCAACATACTCCTAAATAATCCGTGGTCAAAGAAGAAATTGCAAGTGAAATCAGTAAATATATCGAGACAAATGAAAATGAGAACACAATTTATTAAAACTTATGGGATACAGTGAAAGCAGTCTTGAGAGGGAAATTTATAACCCTAAATGGCTATATTAAAAAAGAAGAAAGAGCTAAACTCAAAGATTTAACTGAACAACTAGAGAAACTAGAAAGAGAACAGCAAATCAATGCCAAAGCAAGCAGAAGGAAAGAAAGAATAAGATTAGAGCAGAAATAAATGAACTTGAGGACAAAAAATAAATAGAGAAAATCAACAAAACCAAAAGCCGGGTCTTTGAGAAGATCAATAAAATTGACAAACACCTAGCTAGAGCAACAAAGGAAAAAAGAGAGAAGATGCAGATAAATACAATCAGAAATGGAAGGAGGAAAGTTATGACTGACCCCACAGAAATAAAAAGAATCATAAGAGGATACTATGATAAACTGTGTGGCAACAAGCTAGACAATCTAGATGAAATGGACAAATTCCTAGAAATGCACAACCTACACTAATGCTACAAGAAATTAAACAAATAACATTTAAAGAGATTGAGCCCATCATCAAAAATCTCTCAGCAAAGAAAAGTCCACGAACAAATGGCTTCACAGGTGAATTCTACTAAGCATTTCAAGACAAATTAACAACAATCTTGTTTATACTCCTCCACAAAATTGAATAGAAGGGAGAATTACCAAAAACATTTTTATGAAGTCAACATCACACTAATACCAAAGTCAGATAAAGATACTACAAGAAAAGAAAATTATAGGTCAATCACTCTAATGAGCATAGATGCAAAAATTTCAACAAAATACTTGCAAATTGAATCCAACAGCACATTAAAAGACTTATACATCATGACCAAGTGAGATTTATTCCTGGTATGCACGGCTGGTTAAACATAAGAAAATCAATCAATGTAATACACCACTTTAACAAATTGAAGGGTAAAAAAAAAAAAAACACATGATCATCACAATTGATGCAGAAAAGGTATTTGACAATCTCCATCACCATTTTTTTAATAAAAAGCACTTCAAATGATAGGAATAGAAGGAAAAGCCCTTGATATGAAAAAAGCATATATGAAAAACTCACAGCCAACATCATACTCAATGGGGAAAGGTTGAAAACTTTCCCTCTAAGATTGGGAACAAGACAAGGATGCCCATTGTTATGATTATTATTAAAAATTGTACTAGAAGTTCTAACTAGCGTGATTAGACAAGAAAAAAAATTAAAGGCATCCAAATAGGAAAAAAAGGAAGTAAAACTCTCACTGCTTTGCAGATGGCATGATCCTGTACTTAGAAAACTTTGAAGTATACATGACATAACTACTAGAGAAAATAAATTAGTTCAGCAAAGGAGCAGGATACAAGATCAACATGCAAAAATCAGTAATCCTTTTGTTCACTAGTACTGAACAATCTGAGGTGGAAATCGGGAGGAAAATTCCATTTACAATAGGAACAAAAAGATTTAAATACCTAGGAATTAATTTAACCAAAGAAGTACAGGGCCTATTTGCAGAAAACTACAAACATTGCTAAAAGAAATTTTAAAAAGATCTAAACAAATGGAAAAACATTCCATATTCATGGATTGGAAGAATAAATATCCTGAAGATGTCAATCTCAGCCAAATTGATTTATAGATTCAGTGCAACACCAATCAAAATCCCAATAGATTACTTTACAGAAATAGAAAAGGCAATTATCAAATTCATTTGGAAAGTGCACCCAAATAGCCAAAAGCATTCTTAAAAAGAAAAGCTATGTGTGAGGAATTTCACTGCCTGAACTTGGAACATATTACAAAGCTACAGTGGTCAACACAGCATGGTATTGGCAGACACATCAATCAATGGAATACAATTGAAAGTCTAGAAACCTATACAGTCAATTGGTTTTTGACAAATCTACCAAGTCCATGTTAATGGGATAAAACAATCTCTTCAACACATGCTGGGAGAACTGTATATCTATAACCAAAAGAATGAAAGAGGACCCTTATCTCACTCCCTATACAAGAATCAACTCAAAATGAATCAAAGACTTAAATATAAAAGCCAGGACCATAAAACTACTAGAAGAAAATATAGTGAAACATCTTCAAGACCTTGTGGTAGGTGGTGGTTTCTTGGACCTTACACCCAAAGCACATGAAACAAAAGAAAAAACAAACAAATGGGACCTCCTCAAGTTTAAACAGTTTGGCACCTCACAGGACTTTGCAAAAGGTTAAAAGGCAGCCAACTCAATTGGAGAAAATATTTGAAACTCACATATCTGATAAATGCTTAATATCCAGAATATATAAAACGATGTTACAACTCAACAACAAAAAGACAAATGACCCAATTAAAAAATGGGCAAAAGTCTTGAATAGACACTTGTCCAAAGAAGGAATACAAATGGCAAAGAAACATATGAAAAAAATACTCAACATCACTAATAATTAGGGAAATGCAAATCAAAACTACAACGAGATATCATTTTCCACCTATCAGAATGGCCTCTATTAAAAAGACTGAGAAGTATCCAGAGACAACCAGCAAGATGGCAGCAGAGTAAGGATTTCCTAGAATCAGGTCCTGCTACAAGGCAATTAGTAATCACCCAGAGCTACCTAAAGCACTTGTTTGGGGGCTCCAGGAGTCCAAAAGTGCATCCTGCAACATCCTTAAAAGAGTAGATGGAGGAGACTGCTCATCTGCTGAGAAGATTCCTAAGTAGAGCATTCCACACCATGGGGGCTGGTGCCTATCCTCCACTAGAGACACAAGCCACCTCTAGAGCTATTCTGCGGCTGGAATTGGAGGCTCCACTTCCCAAAAACAGAGGAGGAAGAGATGGTAAGCCACTGAATTCAGCTACTGATTAGTAAATTCAGTGAGCTAAAGTATAATAATAAGAATGGCTAAAGTTTGAACCTGTCCAAGTTAGCAAGAGGCCGGTAGCCAACATCGACATCTTAACTCCATGCCTGACATGAGGGGAAGCAGGTCTGACTGAAAATCAAAGTGCTGGTAGGGACCAGCTTCTTTCCATCTAGATCAGATTGCAGCTCTAGCCTAAGACCCAGGCCCACCTCGGGCAAGGAGGAAGCTCAGGGAGCTCTGCCAGCCTCTCTGGGAAACTACAGGCCATGCCATGGAGGCTGATGAGTGATCATCCTACTTAGGCAGCACAGGCCACTCAAAAAGCTATTCTGTGGCAGGAATTGGAAGCTCCATTTCCCAAAAACAGGGGAGGAAGAGATGGTTGGCCACTGAATTCAGCTACTGATTAGTAAATTCAGCTGGCTAAAGTACAACCCTAAGAACAGCTAAAGTTTGAAACTATCCAAGGCCGAAAGATGCCGGTAGCTGCCATTTTGACTCCACCCCCAGCATAGGAGAAGTCAGACTGACTGAAAATCACAGTGATGGTAGAGATCAGTTTCTTTCACCCAGATGGACTGCAGCCCTAGCCTAGGCTTCAGCCCCACCTCTAGCAGGAAGGAAGCTGAGGGCCCTACACCAGCCTATCCAGGTAACTGCAGGTACATTTGGCTGGCACAGACTGAATAATCGAAAGTCTGCCGGGGCACCTGCAGTCATCTTGGACCTGCACTGCATAGATTGCTGTCCACACCTGCAGCTCCATCCCCGCCCCAGGCAGGGGAGAAAGGGGTGTGAAGCTTCATCAGTCTCTCTGGGCAACTACAGTCTAGGCCTGCATGAGTTGGATTATTCCACACATCTGTGGCTCTGTCCCTTCCCCTGGCAAAGGAGAAAGATGGGAGAAGCCTCACTGGTCCTTGGGGCAATGAGGGTAGCTTGGGTCTCCACAGCTGATAGCACAAACACATCCTTGGTTCCTACTACACAACCAGCAAGGGAGAAAGGGCAGGAAGCCCTAAAATAAAGAGAAAAACTCACCCAGAATAAATACTCTAGTAAGCCAGATGTCAAGACACCAACAAAAACTTACAATCCACACCAAGAAACAGGAAGATATGGCACAGTTAAAGGAACAAGATAAGCCTCCAGATGACATAAAGGAGTTGAGACAACTAATCATAGATGTCCAAACAAGTTTCCTTAATAAATTCAATGAGATGGCTAAAGAAATTAAGGATATTAAGAAGACATTGGATGAGCACAAAGAATTTAAAAGCATACATAGAAAAATAGCAGATCTTATGGGAATGAAAGGTGCAATAAATGAAATTAAAAATACACTGGAATCATATATGATAATCGATTTGAGGAGGCAGAAGAAAGGATTGGTGAGCTTAAAGAAATGGCCTCTGAAATTGAACATACAAAAGAACAGATGAAGAAAAATTTGGAAACACTTGAACAAGGTCTCAGGGAACCAAAGGACAGCAAGAGGCATGCAAACATATGTGTCATGGGTATCCCAGAAGGAGGTGAGAAGGGATAGGGGACAGAAGGTATATTTCAAGAAATAATGGTAGAAAATTCCCCAACCCTATTGAAGGACATAGATATCCATGTCCAAGAAGCATAATGTACTCCCATCCAAAAAAATCTGAATAGACCAACTCTGAGACACATACTAATCAGAATGTCCTATGCCAAAGACAAAGAGAGAATTCTGAGAGCAGCAACAGAAAAGCAATGCATAACATATAAGAGATACCCAATAAGATTAAGTGTTGATTTCTCACCAGAAACCATGGAGGCAAGAAGACAGTGGTACGATATATTTAAGATACTGCAAAAGAAAACTTCCACCCAAAAATCTTATATCCAGCAAGATTGGCTTTCAAAAATGAGAGTGAGTTTAGAATATTCACAGATAAATAGAAACTGAGAGAGTTTGTAACCAAGAGACCCACTTTGCAGGAAATGCTAAGGGGTGTGCTACAGCCTGAAAAGAAAAGACAGGAGAGAGAGGCCTGGAAGAGAATCTAGAAATGAATATTATATCAATAAAAGTAGCTAAAAGTGTCAAAAGAGTGGTGAAATTAAAATATGAAAGATAAAACCCAAATATTCAGGAATAAACTTAACCAATGATGTAAAGTACTTGTATTCAGAAAACTACAACTCATTGTTAGAAGAAGTTAAAAAAAAAAAAAAAAAAAAAAAAGACCTAAATAATTTGAAGAACATTCCATGCTCGTGGATTGGAAGACTAAATATCATTAAGATGTCAATTCTACTGAAATTGATATACACATTTAATGCAATCCCGATAAAAATTCCACCAGCATTTTTTAAATAAATGGAAAAGATGATTATTAAATTTGTTTGGAAGGGTAAGGGTCCTGAATAGCCAGACTTTAAATCATATTTCCTAGCTACAGTGGTAAAAACAGCATGGTACTGACATAAAGACAGACACATAGATCAATGGACCTGAATTGATGGTTCAGAAACAGATCCTCACATCTATGTCAAAGTGATTTTTGACTAGCCTGTCAAACCCACCCAGCTTGGGCAGAAGAGTCCATTCAACAAATGGTGCCGAGAAAACAGGATATCCATAGCAAAAGAAGGAAAGAGGACCCCTATTTCACACCTTATACAAAAATTAACTCAAAATGAATCAAAACCCTAAATATAAAAGCAATAACCATAAAACTTCTAGAAGTAAATGTAGGAAAATATCTTCAAGACCTGGTGGTAGGTGGGAGATTCTTAAAGGAGATAAGAGGAGGGCTGAGATGGATTACTGATATTTAATGTATGCAGAAGTTTTTATTAGCTTTATTGTAATAGTGTGGAAATGTACAGAGTTGATGGTAACACCTTATAGTGAGTAACAGCTGGTTTATAAATGGGGATGTGGCTGAAAATGGTAGTCTAGGGATGTAAATGCCAATTGACAGAAAGCTAGAGAATAATCTAGGGACTGAATAGTACAGTAAATCCAGAGGTGGATGAGAATTGTGGGTGATGGTACAGATGCAAGAGTGTCCTTTGTGGTATAGCAAGATATGCACACACACATCAATTGTCATGTATCCTTGGTTACCAAAATACCTCATGGCTTTGGGGCTTTGAATTTGTAAATATTCATGATGTGTGAAAAATCATTATACGTTCTGTGTGATGTTGACTGTATAAAAATGTATGCTCAGTTATGTGTATACACACACAGAACCTAGAAGGATATGTCAAACAATAAACTGCTTGTGATTCTGGAAAAAGAAAAAAAGAGTGTCCTTTGTGAGCTAGAGCAGAAGTACACCACTATTGCAGGGTGGTGGGAATGTGGAGAAGCATGGGAAAAATACAACAGAAGTGACATATGAACTGTGGTTAACAGTAATAATATAATATCTTTGCATCTATGCCAAAGATGTACTGTGTTGATAATGTGGGAGTATGGAAAATGTGTGCCAGAGTACACTATGGACCTGGTAATAATCAGATGATATTATCTCATAATTTGTAACAAATGTTCCACCACAATGTGGTGTGTTGAGAGAGGGGTGTTGTTTGGGAATTCTGCACTTGTACATGATTGTTTTGTAAGTTTACAAATTCTGTCATAAAAAATAATTTTAAATAATAATAAGAGGGTGGGTTGGGGGAAAAATACACCAAATATAAGATAAGGACTATAATTAGTAGTAAGATTTTGACAATATTCCTTCATAATTTGTAACAAATGTCTCACAACAATGCAAGGTGTTGGTGGAAGGTTGATGTATGGGAACCCTGTAAGATGTTATGAATGTTTCCTTTGTAAGTTCACAACTTTTACTATACACTTATTGTTTATGTACGTTCATGTGTAAATGATATAAAAATAATAATAATAGAGTGGGTTGGGGTAAAATTCTTTGGTTAGTAGTAATATCTTGAGGATGCTCTTTAATCATTAGTTAAAAATGTTTAACAACAGTGCAAGGTATTGGTGGTAGGGTGAGGTATGAGAGCCCTGTATGATATTACATATGTTTGTTTTGTAAGTTTACAACTATTGCTATATGCTTTTTGTTTATGTATGTTCAGGCATGAGTGATATATTTCAATAAATTTTTTTTAAATCATAAAAAAGACAGAGAACTACAAGTGTTGGAGAGGATGTGAAGAGATATGAACACTTATTCACTGTTGGTGGGAATGCATAATGGTACAGCCACTATGGAAGACTGTTTGGCAGTTGCTAAAGAAGTTGAATATAGAATTGACACATGACCCGGCAATACCACTACTGAGTATATGCCCAGAACTGAGAGCAGTGACACAAACAGACATCTGCACACCAAAGTTCATAGAGCCATTATTCATGATTGCCAAAAGTTGGAAACAACCCAGGTGCCTATCAATGGATGAATGGATAGGCAAACTGTGGTGTATGCATGCGATGGAATATTATGCAGCTGTAAGAAGAAATGAAACCATAAAACATATGACAACTTGGATGAACCTGGAGGACATTATGCTGAGCAAAGCAAGCTGGACACAAAAAGACAAATACTGTATGATTGTGTTACTATAAACCAAAGATATTGTGTAACATATTGTTTGATTCAAAAAATTTTTTATAGGTATCCAGTACCTTAAATTGAGAAATGTATGTTTTTATTCAACTGTGTTTACTTTTTATTTTTAATTGTTTATCTTTTCAATTATTAAATGTATAAAATAAATTAAA
The DNA here is from genome assembly GCA_026826555.1 of Tolypeutes matacus. NCBI lineage: Eukaryota > Metazoa > Chordata > Mammalia > Cingulata > Chlamyphoridae > Tolypeutes > Tolypeutes matacus. The sequence continues at coordinate 459,145 of JAKSZT010053996.1, forward strand.
AATAATGATAACTGACTGTTAATCGATTGAATTCCCCAATCGAAAGACATAGACTGACAGAATGGATAAGTATGATCAATCTATATGCTGTCTACAACAGACTCACCTCAGATGTAAGGACATAACAAGTTTAGAAGTGAAAGTTTGGAAAAAGATATTCCACACAAGTAGTAATCAAAAAAGATCTGGAGTAGCAAAACTAATATTGGACAAAATAGATTTTTGAAGGCAAAAGTATTATGAGATGAAGGAAGATTAATAAAAAGGGGAATTCACCAAGAAGAAATAACAATAATAAATATTTATGCACCTGAACTGGGTGCCTCAAAATATATGAAGCACATACTGGCAAAACTGAAGGGAGAAATCAATGTCTCTATAATAATAGTTGGAGACTTTAATACACCCCTCCTAGCATAGGATAGAACCTCTGGGAATGGATAAATAAAGAAACTGAAAGCTTGAATAAAAGGGTAAGTGAGCAAGGCCTAAGAGATACTTATGCAACATTATACCCCCAAACAGCAGGATACGCATTCTTCTCAAGTGCTCATGAGCTTTACAGGCACAGGAATGCATTCCCTTTATGAACAGGATTTTCTGGTGGCCACAAAAGACTCAAACCAGGACAGGTTCTATCAGCAAGAATGATGTCCATGGATTAATGGGAAGAAAAACAGATTGGCATGGAGTGAGTAGAGACTGGTATGAGGGGAAACAGTGATGAATCTCTATTAGGATTGAAAGGGAGGAAAAATGGCAACAGCTGGAAATAAAGGGAGTCCAAAAAGGTTTTTCATTTTTATGCAAACTTCAGAGTAAGAGGTAATGGAACATTTCTAAACGCTAAGAGGATGGACAAATTGAGAGAGAGTAATTTAAGATAAATTACATAATTTATAAATAAAAATATAAAATTGATGATAAAGTAGGAAAGACAGTACTCAAACACAATATGGCTGAGTTTAAAGAGAATTCACTGCCCACTATGGGAGAGATAACATAACTGAGAAAAAATTTTAGTTTACTGATGCAAAGTAACTAACCTCCAAAGGTTTCTATTACGTTTGGGAGAGCAGGCTTCAGGTGGCTGGATGTGAAAAGAAAAGCAGGTGTATGTGAAATTCAAATGTCATGAAAAGTTTATCAAGCATGAGAGATGGAATTGACTTGCAACCCTAATTGGCCTGCTCAGCATTTCTGAGAAATATCCCCATGTGATGTCATAGAGCATTAGAACCAGTGAAACCTTTACTGTGTCCACTGACAGAAGTATTTCCTCCTTTGAATTGGGACTTTTAGCCCAGAAAGGCCTACTGCTGCAGGCACAAGAAGCATGCATTTTGCTGGGATCTGTTTCTGCAAGGCCTTTTCATGGACTGAGCTCCAGCCTGAAAACCTACAATATGCCACATGGGGAGCCTCATCAGTAGATATCTGAAGACTGGGTCCAATATAGTAGCTGCAGTTGCAGGGAGGAGATGGACAACTAATCCCAAAATGTACCAGAAACAGACACATTTCAGGAGAACAAAGAGATTATAAAACTGAGTATGTCTGGAGGCCAAGATTGAACATAAAAGACCCAACTGGCCAAAAACCCCTGAGGATCCTAGAATCTAGGGATAAATGCAAGCACTATCAAGGATTATCGTTGTATCCCAGGGTAGGTTGCCAACCTTCTCTGTCTTAATATCCACATCTGTAAAATGTGGGTGGTATTTAACCAACTCATATTTTCTGAATGAAATAATAAATAGATATATGCAGAGTGCTTTGAACTAAGCCTGACATATTCAATAAGTCAATCAGTGTTTTTAGTTATTATTATTATAATTTTAAGACCCAGAAGCTCTTTCTGGCCTAAAAGTGAACATTAATTCCTTCCCTATAAGAAACAGTAAGTTGAGGGTTTTTTCATGCATTTGAAATTTTATTGTAGCAACATACATACAACACAAAATTACTCATTTTAACTGTAAAATTCAGCGATATTAACTACATTCAAAATGTCCTATCATCACCACTATCCATTACCAAAAATGTTCATCAACCCAAACAGAAACTAGTACCCATTAATCATAATTCACCATTCTCCCTATCCCCTAGTACTCTCTAATCTTCTTTCTTTCTCACTGAATTTGCTTATTATAGATTTTTTATATAAGCAGCATCATACAATATTTGTCCATTTGTATCTGGCCTATTTAACTTTGCATAATGTTTCCAAAATTCTATCCAGATTGTAGCATTTATCAGAACTTCATTCTCTTTTCTGGTGAATATTCCATTGTATGGAGATGCCACTTATTTATCCATTCATCTGTTAATGGACACTTGACTCTTCCTATCTTTCAGCTATGTGAAAAATGCTGCTATGAACATTGGTGTACAAGTGCCTGCTTGAGTCCCTATTTCCAACTACTTCGGGTACACATCTAGAAGTGGAGTTGCAGGACATATAGTAATTCAGTTGCTTAACTTTTTTTTTTTTTCATCATCCTGCTGCACCAGCTCTCTGTGGTGTTGGCCATCATCTCTCCATGCCACGGGCCAGCTTGCTTTCACCAGGAGGCCCAGGAAATCGAACCCAGATCCTCCCATGTGGTAGATGGGAGCCCAATTGCTTAAGCCACATCTGATTCCCAGTGCTTAACTTTTTGAGAAACCACAAAAATATTTTCCACGGTGGCTGTGAGGCAAGCTAGTAAAATAGGGAATCAATAGACAGATCTGGTACCTGGCAGGAAAATCCACATGGCCATGGATACCCCAAAAGATGGCTGCTGGAAGAACCCATGAGATCCCTCATTCAGAGGGAGATTTCCTTTGGAAGCCAGGAGAAGCTTGGATGGTTTCCAGGGACCTTTTCATTGGCCCCTCCTGAGGGATTGATGGATGGGGTAATCAATCAAAACAGCAAACAGCTGGGACTCCTCCCCTGTCATTGGCAAAGAGGTGGGATAATTAAGGATTTAAAAAGCAAGCAGGAAATCCATCCCGCACCTGTTCTTGCTTCCTAACCTCTGTTCTCACTTTCTTCCCGGCTGCCTAGAACAGCAGGCAAGTCCAACCTGGGCATTTGTAATCTGTAATGGGGAATTGTAGTCTGTAAATTGGCCCTCTATATCACTTTTCAGCTCCTTCCTCTCTACCTGGGACCCATGATCTGTTATTTTCTCCCATTTCTCTCCCCTGCCTTCCTTAATAAATTACTGGCCTAACTAACCTGGCTTGCTCTTGAAATTCCTTTCTTGTGGCTTAGCCAAGAACCTAGAGAAAATCCGACATCAGCAGCACCATTTTAAATTCCCACCAGTAATGCACGATAATTCCAATTTCTCTGCATCCTGCTAGGCACACAGAATTTTCTGGGTTTTGTTTATTTTCTTGCTTGTTTGTTTTGAATAATAGCCATCCTAGTTGGTGTTAAGTGGCGTTTGATTGTGGTTTTAATTTGCATTTCCCTTATGACCCAAGATGTTAGACTTCTTTTCTAGTGGTTATGGAGAGCCATTTGAAAAACTTCCCAGAAGAAATGTCTACTCAAATCCATTGCCTCCTTTTTAATTGGGCAGTTATCGTTCCTGTTATTTAGTTGTAAGAGTTCTTTATATATTCTGGATATTAAACTCCTATCTAACCGCTGCCATCCCCGCCGCCAACGCCGCCGCTGCCTGGGCCCGCGCCTCCCACTCGCCCACTCGCTGGGGCTGGGGACCAGGCCGGCCGAAGCCTGCGAGGCCGCTCCCTCGCCGTCTCGGGCTCCGGGCCTGAGGAGGGGCCACCCAGGGGCTGTCCGAGCACCCCCTCTGCGCTGTCCGGGTCGGTTCCCTGTTATGCGGGAGCCGGCGAGGAGGCGGGGGACGTGGCCCGGGACACCAGTCGCGACCCTGTCTCGGCGTCGCGGGTGAAGGAGACTTCTGGGCCTGGGCCACCGAGCGGGGGTCCCCGAGGAGAACCCGCTCCGCCCGCCCACCCGGGCATGGCGGGGTCCAGCCGCTTTGTTTGCCAGCTGCGTACCGGGCAAAGGTGCCTCCTGGGCTCATGACATGCAGATAATATTGATTAGACTCAGAGGGATGGGTACTTGCTTCAGAAGAGGAAGTTCTGAAAGTTCTGAATAAGGAGAAATGTTTGGTAATTATTTGCATTAACATTTGATTGCACAAGGAGATGATACATTTAAGAAGCACAAAGTTTAGAATTACTATTAGAAAAACAACCAGCCCTGTTTAGAGGAATGTCTTAACCAGGAACAAATTCCTGCAAGTAATCAACTGAACAAATCATAGAAACTGAAACTAGTGATGGGAGCAGATAAGGCTTAAATCTGATTATTCATATGGGCTAAAATAGAGGAGACAAATAACACTAGGAACTTGGGTTTAGTTGTGCCTAGGTATGTTGGTCTTTCAAGGTCTGCAGCCACACACAGTCTCCAGGTTGATAATTGTGTAAAGGAGTGTCCATGAGGAACTTAAAAGAGAAGCATGATTATTCATCTCAGTCAAGGTAGCACCCAGGGATTTTACATATTGTATGATAGCTAATTCCAACCTAGGATGCATATTGGCAGCATATTCTGCCTTTAGAAATGGTCTACCATACGTCATTTCATAAGGACTTAAACCTAGACTGCCTTGGTTCCTACTCTTATTCTCAGGAGTGCAACGGGTAGGACTTTATCCCATTTAATTGTGTCTCTAGGCAGGTGTTCCTTTAACATTTAGTTCATATGTTCTGTTTTTCCCATGGATTGAGGTCTACAAAGAAGAGTGTAGTCACTAATCAATACCCAAAAACCTGGATACATCTTTAACCACTTTAGAGACAAAAGCAGTGCCACTGTCACTTTGAGTGGCGAGTGGGAGTCCAAACCTAGGAATAATTACTTTTAGTCGGCATTTAAGAATCTCATGGGCTTTTTCAGTCCAACAAGAGAAAGCTTCTACCCATCTAGTAAAGGTGTCAACAAACAGTAAAAATATTTAAAATTTCCAGGGGCTTTTGGCATCGTGGTGAAATCAATTTGCCAGTCCTACTCTGCACAAACCTCAGTACTGTCCTCCCTTGGTTAATGCAGGAAACTTCGGGTGGAGTCAGGATTAACCTGAGTGCTTGTTACACATTGATCAGTTACATCTTGGGTGGTTCATCATAGATTGGATTAAAGGAGGTCCTGAGGATTGAACCCAGGTCCCTCCATATGGGCAATGGATGCCCAACCCTTTGGAGCCACATCCATCCCCCTAACCATTCTTGACAATGACTTTGTTTGGCTATGGACTCAATGAGGCCATGGCACATTGTTCTGCACAGCTTTTAAGAATGGTGAATTCTGAACCAGTGCTGCTCACTCTTTATTGTATCACCTGGGATATGAATCCTCTGGGATCTTGTTAAAATGCAGATCCTGATTTGGTAGGACTGTGGGGGGACCTTTGATTCTGCTCTTCTACCAATCTCTCTGACATGCTTATGTTGCAGATCCACTTACTACACCCTGTGAGGCTGTTTGGGGTCTCAGCTCCTTAGAGAAGTTGTTCTCAAATTTTGATGCCTATTGAAACTACCTGAGGATTTTTCAAACTTGAGTACCCATGTCAAACACAGGAAGAACTAAGTTCCTATCTCTAAATGGGGCCCAGGCATTATTACTTTTTAAAACTCCCAGATGAATTTAGTGTGCAGAGGCATTTGAGGGCTACTTCCACAGAGTATGTGACACACTATGAAAAACTCCTATATTAATATGTGTAAATAATCCTCAGCATAGAAATTGCATGGGTTTTTAAAAAAGAGAAAATGATTGTCAAATATATTATTAGCCCAGGCTTATATTTCTCATAACATTTTTCTACTGACATTTGCAACAGTATTCAGATGAAAAAATATCCACTAATAATAGGGAACTAAAAGTGAAATTCTTGAGATCCACTCCAATATAAGTTTCAATTCTTACTGAGAAGTCAATAAGGTCATATTATACTTTAGGGTATGTACTTAGATTTAAATTTTTCCCATTTTTTCCTCAATAATATAATTTAAACTATCTTTACCTAAATCCATTAACCTTGAGAGTCTCTTTCTCTCTAACTCATTGTATCCACTGATCACCTCTTCATCCTACAAGATACCTCAACAAACTCCCTAATTCCCTTCTTTTAGAATTTATTTCTGCCCTGGTCTCCTAGTTCATAATATTCACCTGAATTTCTCTGGCTCCTCTATCTAGGTATTTATGATCTCTTTCTGAAACTTTAATTACTTGAACTCTGCATGATTTCATCTCAGTATATCCTTTTCTTCTCCCTCTCTACCTAGATAACACCATTCCTTTCTTTGACCTCAAATGTCCTCTTTAAGTTTATAACACATAAACTTTCCAGTCTAAATCTTATATGTACCTGGACATGAAATTCTCCACTGGAAAATTTCAGAATTTCTTCAACAGTTACATAGATAGACTTTATTTTTTTGGAGGTACTGAGGTTTGAACCTGGGACCTCATACATGGGAGGCAGGTGCTCAACCATCAAGTAACCTCTGCACCCTAGATGGACTTTTGAAAGCTTGTTTAATTGTCCAAACCTTAATAAGTGACCTTACCTGTCCCTATTGCCTTGAATAATAAAATCTTTGAGCAATTTTTGGTATAAAATATCTGTATTTCTAAGAGTTTTCTATCTCCCAAAGAGAAATGGTTCTAGATTATGTATTCAAAGCATTTTTTTCTTTAAATGATTCATTCTAATTTAGGTTTTAAATGCCACAGTTCCCCCCCCATTTTATTTGCTAGTATAACTTCACACCCTTGGACAGGCCTAGCTCATTGTTGATCTGCAACACGGACACATTTCTGAAAAAAATATAGCATCTCTTGTATCAAGAATGTTGTGTGACTAGCCTATAATCTCATAGGACTGTATAAGGAAACCATGAAAATGGAGCCATTGATTTCCTAAAAACATACTAATACAATAACACAAAATAAAACTTTAAAAATTTTCAGAATGGTGGATTAGAAAAGAGAAACATTAACCAAATCCTTGTACCTAAAGTAAAAGTACATTGCTTGCAGCTTTGCTTTTAAAATAATTTTTCTTCCATATGTCAAGATATGCCTGAAAAATGTTCATTGTTTCAATTTTTAAAAATAGTCAGTGCTGGTTGTAAGATTTCTGTTTGGGATGATTGGGAAGTTCTGGTTATGGTTGTTGGTAAGGGTAGCACAACATTTTGCAGGTGATTAATATCACTAAATTGTGTGCTGGGGAGGAGTGTTTGAGCTGGGGACGTTTATGTTGTATATATGTTTCCACAACTTAAAAAAAGAGAGAGATACTAAAGAGACAATAACAAATGCAGTATGTGATCCTGATTGGATCTAATAGAAGAAAATAGTGTACATCCTATTCTTAGGGAAATAAATAATGAAATTAGATTTTTTATTCTGCGGATCCCTAATAATTTGAGCCTTATAGGGTTTCACAGTTCTTAGAACATCAGCAAAATCTGACATGAGGAAACATGGGATGGTCTTTCCTTTGCTTAATAGTAAAATATACACATATCAAAACAATGAAAGTGTTTTTCTTTGAATATATATTTTTATCACAAATATTTCTACTTACATAGAATGCACTGATGCCCACATCCTAAGACAATGTTAGTAGATTACAATTCCTCTTAGAAATGAAGAGTAACAGGGATCTTCTTACTCTAGAATACTTGCCCAGCACAAAATTCACAAAATAACGAAGCCTCTGGGAAAAGAAATAAAGGTTGCTATTGAGACTTTTAAAAGGAGTTAAAAGACCCAATCTGTTTCTTTTTATTGCATCTACATGATTTATCTAATTTGAGGGCAAAGACTGTATTAAAGAAGGCATGCCTTGACTAATGTATTTTCACCATCATCTGAATTACTTAGGGTATATCTTTTTTTTTTTTTAAGATCGATTTTATTTATTTATTCATTCCCCACCCCCCCCATTGTTTGCACTTGCTGTCTGCTCTCTGTGTCTGTTCATTGTGTGCTCATCTTATTTGTTGGGGGCACCTGGAACCAAACCCGGACCTCTGGTATGGGAGGGAGGCACCCAATGGCTTGAGCACTTCTGCTCCCTGCTTATTGTGTCTCTCGTTGTGTGTTTTTCTTGTTGTGTCTCTCTGTTGTGTCAGCTCACCATGCCAGCCCATCGTGTCAGCTCGCTGTCTTGCTTGTCTTCTTTAGGAGGCACCGGGAACCAAACCTGAGACCTCCCATGTGGTAGGCAGGTACTCAGCTGCTTGAGCCACATCCACTTCCCACTTAGGGTATGTCTTATAGGTTACAGGACTGGTGATACTATCAACTGCATAAAAAGAGGAAACGGTCCAAAGAAACGGTCCTTTTTTCTAGATTGAGAAAGAATCAGAGAATTGGTATGTGGTAAAAGCATCATTCGTCAGTCTTAGTTTCCTTGCATGTTTGGTCTGGTTGGGTTGTGGTGATAAGGAAGAATTTTAACCACAAGGTGTAGTCTGTATTTATTATGTAAATAATTTTGTTAATCAGAAAGCAATTGTTGGATTTGACTGCAGGCGTTTAGGCCCAGGCCACCTATGGTCAGGTTAGGTTAGGTTACTGTGCATAGTTTATCTGGATTAATAATTCATTAGTGTTTTTCAAAGGGAAACTTGCCTAAAATATTCAGAGAATACTTTTATGTAGTTATATCAGTAGAAGGGATAGATAAACAAATATGTAATGACAAATTATATGAGTAATGTGAAGGAAAGGAACTCTGCATTTAGACCTGGATCAACCTCTTAGTCATGTTCTGTGTCCATGCAGTCATGGACAAGGAAGGTAATTGGAGTGCTCCTATTGGAAACAGATATGGTAACTATTCAGAATGACATGAAAAATGTCCTCAGTAGCTATTGAAATGAATATGTGTGGACTATACTGGACAGTAAACATCACATGAGTTAGAGGCTGATGTTTGGATAGTAGATTCAATTCTATAACACTTTCTGTGTGATAGGGGAACCTGAGAAGCAAGCATAATTGTGTGAACAAATTATATGAGGAGGAGATTTTTATAATGGGCTTGGGATTATGATTATTAGCATTCCTGGTAAAACCTAGATATAAGTCCTAAGGAATTTCAACTGGGGAGATAGGGAGAAAAATCTCAAACTCTGTCTTTTTATAGCCATGTAATTTTTACTATTACTAAAGATTTCTGAGCCTCTGTCCATTTAATTTTTTTAATATGTAAAGTAGCCTTAGTTAGCAGGATTACTTTGAGGGTTAAATAACAAAATATGTACATTTCCAAGTACATTCAATACAACTATTGTTTTTCAGAGGTCAGGTACAAATGGGTAAGTAAATCTGACTTCTGTTTCTGACAGTATCAGTATTTGTCCATGAAATACATGTACTTATTAACAGGGTTTTAGGGGAGTATTTACAGGAGAGAAAACCCTTCGCATCTATAAATTATCAAATTCAGGGATGTTACAGCTGAGGATAATTAATATAGGATAAGATTTCAGCTGCCACTTTACTAAAGTATCATATTGTGAAAATAGATTTTCTACCAAATTCTTTATTCTACATTATCTGAGCCTCCCTGTCTATGGGGGTTTTGGAACATGATGACACATGTACTTATACTACATATTGATACAGGGGATTTTCAGGACTAGATTTGCATGATGGGAGCCACTGATCTTTCTAGTTGAGCAAGTCCTTGAATTGATCAACCCCATAATGAAATACATTTTTTCAGAATCTTAGGTGATATCCAAGTCCATTGGGAGGCGATCTAGAACTTGGTGTTGAGAAAATGATATTGTTAGACATTCCATGTGGGAGAACCATGATGGATTAGGACAAGTGTACTAAGAAGGAAGGGTACAAGGTAGAGGAGGAAGGGAGTGAGAGTCCAGAGGGCTGAAATGAAAGTTCATAAGCCAGGAACAGTCATATCTGAGAAATTCCAGAGTGGATTCTCTTTACATGGAGACACAATGTTTTGGAATCAGGAGGGAATTTAAACTTTCTGAACACCATGTGCTAATGAATATATATGATTTTCATGTTCTTATCAATACAACAAAGGTATTCATGTCTTCTTTATTATCCAGAGTAGCCAAGACCTTCTTACTTTTGTTTCTGGGAGAGGAGGGTCCTCCCCCTATTTGTCCTGGAGCACATAATGTTCCTATTGATTGGAGTAGGGTTATTTCCAGGTGAAGGGTTGGGATTCATGACAATTGAGTCTGAAAATTGGGGACAAGACCAGAGTCTCATAGATTTTTTTCTCTACCCTCAACTTTGTTCACTTAGTGCTTATCTGATTTTGAGTGAAAATCCAGAGAAAGTCTGTTGTCAGCTGAGCTATTGACAATGCTACCGCTGGTGAGTAGGGAATTCTTTTTATTGAAATTACCCATGTGTTGTCAGCAGATTGACAGGTTTCTCCTATTGGCATGGACATTCTAAGCTCATTTATGAGATATTCAATGATCTGAGCTGCAGTTAAGTTCATCCAGGCCTCTGGGATGATTTTGGTAGGTTGGGGGTTGATCAATAAGTAATCTCCTTTCCAACATTACACATATTTGTTCCAGATTCCATTAAGGCTCTGTATTCACTGTATTCTGTTCAGAGATGGGAAGCTGGAGAATATCAGTCATCTGGTCTCAGTGGGTGATTTTTCTCAAATTTACTTATCTATTAGTTTCCTCTATTTTCTCGAGAAGTGTCTAGAACAGCTTGTCCATATAGTTTTATATTCTTTTATATTTTATTTTTATAACTTATATATGTAACTTATTTTATACTATTTTTACAATGTCTACAACTACCTAAAAGAAATTTCTTCTTTTACTTATTACTTACTAGCTTTAATTTAATTTTTGAGAAGTTGTGAATTATAAAAACAATTATGCATACCATACAAGATTCCCATATATTGCCCCATCACCAATACCTTACATTGTTATGGCACATTTGTTACAAATGATGAGAGAACGTCACCCTAATATCACTACTATCTTTAGTCCATAGCTGATATTTGGTATATTTTTCCAACAAACCATCTTATTATTAACTCCATGTAGTAGTATTATATATTTGTTATAGTTCATGAGAGATCATTCTCATATTTGCACTGTTTAACCACAGTTCACTATTCACCACAGGGTTTACTGTGTTATACATTCGCCTTCCTTGTACAATGCTTCCAAAGTGTATATTCAGTGACTCTCAGTTTCATCAGAGTTGTGCTGTCATCAGCTCATTCCATTCCAGATGTTTTTTAAAAAGATTTATCTATTTTTATCCCCCCTCCCTTGTTTTTGCACTTGCTGTCTGCTCTCTGTGTCTGTTCACTGTGTGTCCTCTTTGTCTGCTTGTCTTCTCTTTAGGTGGCACCAGGAACCAATCCTGGGGCCTTCTGGAGTGGGAGAGAGGCACTTAGTGTCTTGCGCCACCTCAATTTCCTGGTCTGTTGCATCTCACTGTCTCTCTTCTGTGTCTTTTTGTTGTGTCATCTTACTGTGCCAGCTCTCCATGCAGGCCAGCACTCCTGCATGGGCCAGCACTCTGCGTGGGCCAGCTCTCCATGCAGGCCAGCTTGTCTTCACCAGGAGGCCCCAGGAATCAGACACTGGACCTTCTATATGGTATATGGGAGCCCAATCACTTGAACAACACCTGCTTGCCTCCAGATGTTTTTATTACTCCAAAATTTAAAATCTCATATTTTCATATTCCTTTTACCCCATTATTAGCACTGATATAGTACCTTCTTTGTTGTTGCTGTAAAAATATTACAATATTACAGTTAACTGTAGCCTATACATTACACTAGTTGTATTTTTCCCATTTATCTCCATATTCTTAGCACCTTATAATGAATAGAGGAACATTCTTGCATTTATACTATATCCACAGTCATCATCCACTTTGAAATCACTATGTTACACATACTCACATCTAGTTTTTCACCCCTCTAGAATGTATTTTCTTCTATTTAATGTCCAACACTCAGAGCGATGTCAGGAATTCAATGACTATTTGCTGAAAGAAAAAAATAAAAGAATTAAATATTTCCTAAATAATTATTCTGCTCTAGGGATTTGGTGTAGATTCAGATATAGTAGTGAAAACAACACACATATCGTTTTCCAGGTAAGCTGTTCTGGGAGACCTTATGTTATTGAATTCTTTCTTTTTTTTTTTGTTTAAGATTTATTTATTTACTTATTTATTTATCCTAACTCCCTCATTGTTTGCACTTGCTGTGTCTATTCATCTTCCTTGTTTCTTTAGGAGGCACTGGGAACTGAACCCAGGACGTCCATGTGGGATTGAGGCACCTAATTTCTTGAGCCACCTCTGTTCCCTGCTTTTTTGTATCTTTCTCTCTTTTTTTCCTTCTTGTGTCTCTTGTTGCATCAACTTGCTGCGCCTGCCCATCATATCAGCTTGCTGTCTTGCTCTTCTTCTTTATGAGGCACCAGGAACCCATGCTCCCTGCTTTGTTATGTCTCTCATTATGTTTTTCTTCTTGTGTCTCTTGTTGCATCACCCTGTTGTGTCAGCTTGCCATGCATGCCCATCGTGCCAGCTCACTGTCTTCTTTAGGAGGCACCAGGAACTGAACCACAGACCTCCCAAGTGGTAGGCAGGAGCTCAATTGCTTGAGCCACATCCGCTTTCTTGTTATTGGATTCTTTTTAGAAAATAATAATAATCTATTGGGGGAACCTAGAATTGGTCTTTGTTTAAAAATCCAGTGATTCTGCAGTCTCTCTTGAATTTGGGTATCAACAACTGCAGTTCCTCACTGTATCTGAGCACAGGGTCAAGGGTTAACACTTTGATGGTGAAGAATTGTCAATATTCTGTGTTCCAGTTACTTTTCCCTTGGCTGACCTTCATTGTGTACCTTATTCTTCTTTGGTAACTGCAGTGGTTTTAAGTTGTATGCAGAGCAGGAAAACATGTTCTTAAATCTACTTTACTCCTGTGTATGTGAACCCATTTTATGTAGGACCTTTTGGTGGGGTTCCTTTAGTTATGTCCCACCTCAATCAGGATGGGTCTTAATTCTATTATGAGAGGACTTTATAAGGGAATAAAATTAAGAGAAAGAGAAAGCCTTAGGAATTATGAATCTGAAGTCTATGAAACCCAGAAGAGAAGAGACCAGAAGACACTACCATGTCCCTTGCCATGTAAGAAGTTAAGAACCAAGGGTAGCCAACAGTCAGTCCCAGAAAGCCTCAGTCTTTTGGAGAAAGTATTGTTTTGATGATGCCTTGATTTGGACCTTAAAACCCTAAGCTAATAAATATCCATTGTTTCAGCCAACCCATTTCATGCCATTTGCTTAAGTAGCCTAAGAAACTAAAACAAATTTTGGAACCAGGAGGGTGTGGTGCTGCTATGCAAATACCAAAAAAATGTGGAAATGGCTGTGGAATTGGCAGTGAGTAAAGGATGGAAGAATTGTGAGGTGCTTAACAGAAAAGATCTGGATTGCTTTGAAGAGACCTTTGGTAGAAATATGGATGCTGTTAGTACCTCCAATGAGGATTTACAAGGAAATGATGAACTTATTATTGGAAATTGTAGGAAAGATGATCCTTGTTTTGGAGTAGCAGAGAACTTGGCAAAATTGAATTCTGATGTCAGATGGAAGGCAGACCTTGAGAGTGATCTAAAAGCTAAATGTGCAGAGTGCACCCTGGTTTCTCTTTGCAGTTATAGCAATATGTGATAATGTGATAGGAATGAAATAATCTGGGAATTTAACTCCAGGGCATGAAGAATCTAGAAATTGATGGTTTGGAAAATTCTGAGCTTCCAGAAAGTGAGTCCCCAGAGAATACTGCTTGTGAGGGTTTAATGGAACATGGAACCAGTCAACAATTCCTGTGCAAGTCAGAAATGTAAGTGCAGTTATCCAGGGAGGATCTGTGGAAAGTCCTTCTGTCTGATGGTTTGGGCCGCTGTGTCATACATGCAAAATTGGCAAGTTTTTGTTGTTGTTGTTGTTTGTTTTGTTTTTGAGATGTGTTTGAATGGACCCACTGCTAACCTGGATTAAATGAGACAGAAAACAGATTGAAAGAAAAAAAAAATCACATCAAGGGCAGAGCCGTAGAAGTTGATGTCTGAACCAAAGACATCTTCTCTGGTCAATAGAGTAAGCCTACTCATGTGTGTGGAAAGAGTGAGTTTGCCCTGATATTGAGAGTGGGTGAACCTCATGCCCCATTGTCCAGGAAGAGTTATACCACCCCATTGTTCTGAAAGGCTGGAACCTGTGCATATGGGATTGTGGTGAGTCTGGCCACTAACCCACTGTTCTGAGAGAGCTGGGCCTATTTTCCAGGGATTGTAGAGTCTGGCTACCACCCCAGTATTCTCAGAGTATGAAGCCTTCACCCCAGTCTTTGGAGAGAGCATGGCTTCTGCATAAGCGCTTCAAAAGGGTCCAGCTTCTGCTTCATCAGTCCTGGAAGACAAATCATCATTCCATATTTACTCTCAGGTCTTGAAATCTAATGGAGTATACCTTGCAGAGTTTTGCAGTTCTTTGTGATTTGTGACGCCTCTTTTCCTTTCAATTTCTCTATATAAGAATGGAAATGTTTATCCTACGAATGTCCCACCTTTGTATATTGGAAGCAGAAAACTTGTTCTCTAGATTTCAGTGGTCAGCAGCCAGAGGGGAATTATTCCCCTGGACAGACCACATCCATAACTGATTTCGATTAGAGTTTGTACTAAGCATTGTTTCTGAAATGACTTCAGGCTTTTGGGATATTGTGATGGAGTGAGTGTATTTTGCCTGTAGAGAGAGTATGTCTTTTTTGGATTCAGAGGGGAAAGTGTGGTTATTTGAAGCTGTGGCACCACAGAAGAAATTGTTAAATCTAATCTATTCCTGTGGGTGTAAGTAGGACCTTTTGATGAGATTACTTAAATTAAGGTGTGCCCCACCTCAATCAGGATGGGACTTAATCCTAAAACTGGGGTCCTTTATAAGAGAATAATATTGAGACAGTGAGAAAAAATGCCATCAGAAGAAAGAAGCTGAAATCAACTAAACCCAGAAGAAAATAAAGAGCCTAGGAGACACTACCATGTGCCTTGCCATATGACTAACTAAGGACCAAGGGTCACCAACAGCTGGCCCCAGAATGCTACAGTTTTAGGGAGAAAGCAATGACTTGATGATGCCTTCATTTGGACATTTTTCTGGCCTATAAACCATAAGTAAATAAATATCTGTTGTTTAAGCCAATGCATTTCATTGTATTTGCTTAAGCCCTTTAGGAAACTAAAGGTCACCTTCCCTGGAATTGATGATAATACACTGTTAACAGCACAGGACTCAAAATTTCATGGATTTTTCCACAGCAGATCTGCAAACCAATGTATGTTTCCACTTTGAGCAAGGAGAAGAACTGGTGGAGAAAGATTTGGATTTTTCCAGAACCAGAATTCAGGAGAGTTCTAGCAATGTGTGCTCCACAAAAGGATGAGCCTAGTCATTGAATGAGTAGGTTCTTGAAAATGTCAACTGCAGACTTCCTTACTTGAGTTACATTTTTTGTAATGTAGGTGTTGATATTGGGGAAAGTTTCTTCTGGTATGGTCATTATTCCATTTACTTTTTCATATATATTCAAGTGTCTGTGGCTTTGGGAAATAGAAATGTATGTACTATTGGATTTAAACTTTCATTTATTGGACCTTTCCTGATCTTCCTCTTTGATGGTTTTTCCTCTTTACCTCCCCAACATATCTTTCTAAAATTTTTTCTCATATTTCAATCTTGAAAATCTTTACTAATTGTCAATGTTGAGTAAAGTTTTCTATTGCCTAGAGTATTTCTTAATTTGGTATCCTTTCCCAGATATATGTCACATTTGAAACAATTATAGGGCCATGTGGAACTTTTAAATATTTTCATTTTGCTAAATGTTAGTCTAGCAATTCTTAATTTCATTTTTTCAGGTAGAGAAAGTGGTCTTTAAAAGCAAGAAATTTTATCCATGTAGCATATCTGCAGGAAAGACACATCTATCTTCATGTCATTGGTAAGTTTCATGACTGTGACCCCTGGTCTTCCAAATAGATACCTGGGAGTAGAATAAATTAGGAATTCAGTACAATCACTCAACTGTAAGTAAGTTGGTTTTAAGTGCTTATCCAGAGAAACTCTGTGATAGTTTGAATTTGGAGAAAAATTAACTTGAAGACAGAAGTATAACCTGGGATTTTATAAAAAGATAATTGCTTAATCACCACTCATATACCTAGCCTTTGAAACATTATAAGGTCTTCAAAACTGATGAGATAGCTCTGCAGTTGGGATGCTACAAAAGAGAAGATCTCTGTGCATGAAAGAGAATAACATTACCACTGGAAAGATTTTAATTGGAGACTGTCACTGAATGATTAGTCTAGAATTCCTATGTTTATTAATGGATATTTATGGACAAACCTTTTATGGCCCCTCTTCTACTTCCCAGAAGCAGAAATCTCATACACAAAAGATGGCATTATATGTAGTGAATTGCCAGAAGATTTTACTAACAGATCCAGGCTGACTCAGCATGTGTTAACTTCACAAGGGAAAGAAAGTCTACAGGAAACTATTTGGAAAAGTCCTCAGTGACCAGTCATCTCTTAATCAACATAAACAAATTCCAAAAAGAAGTAAATTATATCAATATCATCTAATTGGTAAGTCATTTATTCAACACTCTGGCCTTACATATTACAATGAATCTCACATTGGAGAGAGACCATGTGAATGCCATCTATGTGGGAAGCCTTCACTCAGTGTTCTTACCAGAGACATGAGAGGACTCACACTTGAGAGAAAGCCTATTAATATCATCTCTGTGGGAAAGCCTTCCTTTGATGGTCTACCCTGAGAGAACAGGAGAGAACTCATAGTGGAGAAAACCTGTATGAATGTCATCTATGTAGGAAAGACTTCACTCATTCTTCTGCATTGAGAGAACTCACACAGGAGTGAAATTTTATTAATGTAATCTATGTGGTAAAGCCTTCACTAGATCTTCTAACCTGAGAGAATATGAGAGAACTTATGCTGGTGAGAATCTATAAATGCCATCTCTGTGAGAAAGCCTTCACTTGTTTTTCTACGCTTAGACAACAGGAAAGAATTCATACTAGAGAGAAACCCTATAAATGTCATTTATGTAGGAAAGTCTTCACCCATTTTTCTACACTTAGACAACATGAGACAACCCACAATGAAGAGAAATACTATGAATGTCCTCTATGTGGGAAAGCCTTTATATGTTGTTTTGACCTGAGACAACATGAGAGAGCTCACATTGAGGAGAAACCTTGAATGTCATTTATGTGGGAAAACTTCACCCATAATTCTAGTCTTAGGCCTCATGAGAGTATGCACATTGGGGAAAAACCCTGTAATTGTCATCTGAGTGGGAATGTCTTCAATCTGTGTTCTGTCCTGAGACAACATGAGAGGACTCACATTGGAGAGAAACCCTATGAATGTCATCTATGTGGGAAAGCCTTCATTCAAACTTGCCTCAAAACAACATGAGAAAACTTATACTGGAGAGATACCATAAGAATTTCATCTATGTGGGGAAACCTTAGTTTATTTTTGTAACCTTAGACAACATGGGAGAACTCAAACTAGAGAGAAACCCCATGAATGCCATATATGTGAAGGGGTTCAGCCAATGTTCTAACCTTAGTTTAAATAAGAGCACTCATGCTATAAATGTTTTGAATATGGAAGAGATTTCGATCCTTGACTTAACCTTTAAACATACTAGAGAAGTCACATACTGGTGAAACACTGATTATAATAAATCTGGTAGAGCTTTTAGTCACCCTGATTACTTCATCAATTTAAGCTAGTTATGCTGAAGAGAATCAATATAAATGCAACAAAGTCTTTAATAGATTGTCTGGTGATATCCAACATGAGAGAATGCATAAATGTAATGAAAGTGGAAGTGTCTTCATCTACTGTTCCAACTGATAGACAAGTTTTTACCAGAGAATGAAGGCTTGAAGAAGTGCCAGATAATTCATGATGGTGATATTTTTCATGAAAAATCACACAAAATCATTTATTCCTACAGCAACACTTGTAGGGCAAGAGAGAATCCAGAGTATATAAAGTGTTATTTGTGTCATGAATGAAGACATGTCTCATGAATGAAGACATGTCTTCAGTGATCACTCATTCCTTAGCATTGATATTTTTGTGCTCAGGAAAAAACAATCCCAAACTCAACTTAGGAAAATCTTCAGCCAGTTTTCACATCAGAAAATTCATAGTGGAAAATAAGATACTTTCTATGGACCATTTAGCACACAATTCATCAATGAGTTAAGAATATTGAACAAGACGTGCTATTGAAATTATGTAGGAGAACAGTGTAGAATTGTAAAGTGACCTGTGTATCCTGAATGATGAATATTGTAGGAAGAAATATGAAATGAGTTTAATTTTATAGATTATTACTTGCATATATGTAAACAATAGTTTCTGAAAATCTAATATCCTGGTGACATTCAAGTTTTTTTGTCATGCAATTCTACAGAGATTTGAATCAATTGGAAAACAAGTTTGAATGTTAACTCTAACATTTAGAATACAGAATTATCATTTTTAACTATTATCTTAGAATTATAATATACTTGCTCATGGAAGGCATGCAAGCAAACATGAATAAATAAACACATTTTAGAAGTAGAATTTTATGTTACATAAGCATTCTCCTTTTAAAATATTACCATTTAAATTTAGAAAGGAATAAAAAATGAAACTAAATAAGATAAAATGTGTCAATCATGGAGAATTATGGTTTCATTGGCTAAAGAAGTCCCCAGGATCTAGAATCTGTCAGAGTGTCATTGCATACATTATTAGTATTTTCTTGGGAAAAGGTCTCTGTAAACAAGAACGTAGAGATCACACCACATGAGGACATGGAAGTACATTGAAGGCATAAGTAATGTTCAGTTTTTAGAATACAGATATTCAGAGTCTCCAGTTTTCAGGAGGAAGGCATCTGTATTGCCTCCAAATTGGAATCATGGGGAGTTTCTGGTAATACCACTGCGGCCCAATCCACAAACCATGGTGAGTGCATTCCAGTGGGGAAATAGGAAAATCAGTTGGGTATATTGAGATTGGGATTTCATATTTGTAGTCTAAACAGGGAAGTCTCTGGTCCTCCACTTTCTCAAAGCTCAGTATTTCCCAACATACATTCCAGTGCCTTGTTTTCCTTACACTGCCACGTTCAGTGCCCAAATACCTTTAGATGGGGTCACCACCCAGTAAATTGTTCTTCCTGATGGCCTTTAGTTGTTACTTGAATTGTCTCTTCCAGTGCCCTCTAACCTCATCACAGGTAGGTGAGAGTGTGCCTATTGCCGGTTTACTTAGTCTTGTAAATGAGGTATATAGACCTGATTAGAGTCCAGTTGGATATCTGAACACTTTGCAGAGATGTGAAACCACAGCTACAACAGTGGTTCTACCTGTCACATTATGCATGAGAATTGCTGTCCCATATTTAGAGTATGTGTTTATTTATTTTTTGTCTATGACAAAGCTCATCTATGAGTTTTGAAGTTTCCTCCATGAACCAAGCCATACCATCAGTAGGAATTACTTTAGTCCTCTACGGTATTGATTTCTCTGCAGAGCCCTGGGATTTTTGCCATTTGGGCATCTATATCTAAGAGATCTATGAAGGTTTCCATCCCCCTAAACCCCATGCATGCTAATGGGGACATAGGGCTTCCAATCCCTGGAGGGCACCATATTCCCTGGCTCATTCCTAAGCATTCTTTTTGTTTTGTTTTGTTTTAAATTTTTATTTTTAAAGGAGTTTATCTTAGAGGCCACATATAGCCTCTAAGCAACAAGAAGGCCCTCAGAAGGTAACTCTTAGGCAATGTATATTACTAGGTCAAATTTTGATTTCACAAGAACAAGTACAAGCATCAGTCTCAAGGGCCTGGTACATTGGGCTAACTTCCTTTGCTAGACATTGCCCATGTACTCCAGATATTCTTGCCAAACTCTGAGAGAATGTAGCATGACTTGCCAGGATGGGAATTCAATTATTCTGTGGGTCTCCACTCACCAAGACAACACCCCCTGACCACATGAACACACTCACTTTCCATGGAGGCATGCATAAATATTTTTTTTGCATTGTGCCTTTCATCACCATAAGATCTGTTCTCTTTTATGTATATTGACAATTTCTTCTATATGTTCTCCCAGTGTCTCTCTCTTTTTTATTTTTCCCGAGTTTATTTTCTGGGAAGCTTTAGGTTACAGAAAAGTCACATAGAACATACAGGGGATTCCCATACACCTCACTTCCCCCCCATCCTCCCCTACTGATAACATCCTACATGAGTTTAATACATTTGTTACAATTGGTGAACAAATATCAAAGCATTGCTACTAACCATGGTCAGTGGTTTTAAATCATGGTTTACTGTTTGTGCAGTGTAATTTTTATAGGTTCTTACAAAATCTCCTGTATAAGTCATTGCAAGATCACAGAGAACAACTTCAGTGCCCCAAAGATGCCCCATGTTTCATCCATTCCTCCCTCCATCTCCCCTCAGAACCTTAGCAACCACGAAGTTGCAATTTTTGAAGAATAAGATTCATAGTTGCATACATCCTTCAGGAATCAAAAAATCCATTCTTTAAGTGAAGAAAATGTGATGAAGCAACACACATAATAATTTAGAAAGAAGTATAGGAATCATTTTCTGTACAAATAATTTATAAAATATTAAAGTGCCCTCTAGTAATAAAAATCTCTAGAACTTATAGTGAAAATATAGATATACATAAATATTTTAACTTGGTGAAAAATGTGTTCCTGTATTTAAATTATAAATTAAGAGAGAAATGGCAAAAAATGTAAAAACAAAAACAAAACAATGTTATGTTATGTATATGTTAGAACAAATATATGAAAGAAGCTACCCCAAAAAGACTTGGAAAGAGAAGAATCAATTCCACATGCTAGAAAATATGTATGAAGGTGAACTGCATGTAAAAGAAGTGATAAACATGGACTGGACAGGAAAATGGAGAGATTATTTTGAAATTTAAAACAAAAATATAAAAGCAGGATAGAAACTTTGCCCCTAAAGACACTCTTCAGATAAGTCCTTAAGTCCTCTCTTATTTATATATGTTGCTTTTTAAAATTACTAAATCATCCTATGCCAGTATTCTAACTTGATCTATCCTCCTGCTTTACCTGGGGAAGGTCCACCCCAACTTCAGGTCTCATTAAAGCTGGGACCTCATTGGTGATAATATTTGTCAAGTAATCAATAGTGGAGAAAAATAAAGTACTATATAAATAGTTTGATGAAAGGGAAATATATAGGATAAGAGAAATTTAATTTAGGCATAACGATCTTTTTCTTAGATTTCCCAACGGGAATGGAGACAAAATGAAGTAATCAAAGATCTGTAATAAAAATATTATCATTAGTTATAGTAGTTGAATGAATCACTCAAACTGGTATGATCAAACTGTGAACCTTAGAGAAACACAAACCAATGTCAACAGCATAGCTTTGGTGTTAAAGGGAACCCTAGGAAAAATGATCTCCAGCCTTGTGGAAGATGACATGCTACTTCTCCTACATGACCTTCCTTCTACCCTGACCTACCTTGCTCAATTCCACTTCCTCCCCTTAAAGAACGCCCTTTCCCCCAAAGCCAGAAACAACTTTCATCAAAGGATATGTTGAAAGTAATCCATAATAAGACAAAAGTGCCTGTGTAAATTAATTCCTTTGCTAAAATGCACATAACAATTGTAAATATCTATTTAGTTATTACAGTGGTCTCCTCATTTGCTTCTATGAATTGAATGATCTTGCTATAACTAAAAATTGATGTTAAAACTATAAATATTTAAGTTATTATTTTAGCTAAATAAAATATTGATTATTACCTCTAAATTACATTCTGAGGGAAAAAAATATGGCTTAATAAAAATATAAGAAATACAAGACCAAAAAACAGGTGTTTTGACTGTAGAAGAATACAATTAGGGAACTACCTGTTCTCATAGATAAACAGGAATTTTAGAAATCTTATAAAAACTCTATAAAATGCCCCTACTCAGAAGTACCAGAACCCACTGAGACCAGGGACACTAAGGAATGATTTAATTTATAACACAGGGAAGCGGCTGTGGCTCAATCAGTGGGGCTCCCGTTTGCCATATGGGAGGCCCCGGGTTCGGTTCCCGGGGCCTCCCGGTGGGGGCGGGCCCGCCCGCACGGCGTGGTTGGCTGACCCAGCGAGCACGAGCAGCAAGGGGGGGATAAATGAATAAATAAATAAAATCTTTAAAAAAAAAATAATTTATAACACATGGCAATATAGAATCTTTGTTCACCAAAGGACTCTCCCAAACTTCTGGTACCATGGTACATCATTCTTGGGGACAGTTGTGGGGAGAGACTAAGACTGTACCAATCAAATAATCCTCTTTTTCCAGAACATGTTGCAAATCTCCACCGCCATTGTTCTTATTGTATGTTATATAAACATCACCCCTGACCTCAACAGAAATTTGCAGTCAGAGTTTGGCTGCAGAAGTAGGTTTATTAATAAATGGAGGGATAGCAAGGGGCTGCTCAGTATCTGAGGAAGATCTTCTTTATCAGGGCCTCACATCCCTCCAATTGCAAATGCATGAGTCGCTACTCTGTCTGCTCATGCAACTGGCTTCCCTTTTTAGGGGAAGAGTAGCCCTGGGTCTCTCAGGCCTGAAAAGCTTTCTCCCTCTTCCCCTCTAATTCCTAGGTCTTCTCACCACTTGATATCAATGATTCTTTAAGGTGTATATGAATTTCTTTTGAGTGGTCTCAGAGATTCTGCAATATGAATTGGAAATCCCTTAGTGTATATAGTTTGCTATCACTCAAAAGGAAAACAAGAGTTCATATGACAGGAGACATCAGTAACTGCTGGTAGAGGAGTCAAGAAGGCATGACAGAAGGTTTGTGTACTGGGCAGGCATGGAGGTTGGGTCAGATTCAGGGATGAACCATTCTTAATAAGGGTGAGTGTGTGTTGATGACTGTGAGGGCTCAGACTCCTGGATGAGACATGGCACGAGTGGATAAATCCTGAGGTTTTCTTAGATAATGTAGGAGGATATTGATGTGAATTGTCATGGTGTCAAGCTGGGAATGGAGTCATTTTACTAAGTTGACAGGGATTCTGGGGTCATACAGGAGCACTTGGCAGTTCATTTGCCTCTGATGCACTGTGGTTGGCTGTATAAAGGCAGGGCAAGATGCACTTCACAGGACCTCATTTCCTCTCTGTATTTTCCCAAAATCCTGCCCTTGGTAGAGAGGATAGGAGAACTATGCCGTAAATTGAAAAGAATTCTGTCAAAATTAAAATCCCAATGACATAACCTCCCATAACATCTTCTATGTGATAATCTTTGGTGAATATTTTCTCAGGAAACCTTTATATAAACTATATATTTTTAAGATATATTTACATATATTATGTGTATGTATGCATGTATACACTTCTCTATTAGGAACTTGGTCCTCAGTCCTCTTTCATATCTGTTAGGAGATTTACCTTTATTACTGAAGTTTTGATGGAAGAAACATATAATTGACAAAACAATCAGCCATTATAATATGTACATGTCTTTCTGTAGATTAGAACAATATGTAACAATGACTGTGTACAATATCCCATCTTACAATGAGTAATCATAGGAATATAAAGGCTCACCTGGGTTATTCTCCTGCCCATGTGGTCTCAACTGGGTTACTTGATGGAATTCAGATGGTGTTTGGTCAGGTTTCATAAGTCCTGATGTCTTCACTTATGTTTCTGTTGCCTAGGGAGGGACGACTGGAAGGCTGGGCTCCACTGGTCCTGTCAGCCATGCAATGGCAAGGAGCATGGTGGTCTCAGGTGGTCAAATTCCTTACACGTGGGGAAGCGGCTGTGGCTCAATCAGTAGGGCTCCCGTTTACCATATGGGAGGCCCCGGGTTCGGTTCCCGGGGCCTCCTGGTGAAGGCAAGCCCGCCCACACGGCGTGGTTAGCTGACCCAGCGAGCACAAGCAGCAAGGGGGGGATAAATGAATAAATAAATAAAATCTTAAAAAAAAAAAAATTCCTTACACATGGCTCAGGAATCCCCAAAATAGTGATCTGAGAGACAGGAAGTAGAAGACATCAGTTTCTCATATTCTGGACTATAAAATAGCATTATGAGTCTTGCTTCTGCCTCTATTGGTCACAGCAGTCACAGAGCCCACCCAGTTTCAAGTAGAGGGGACACCTTTCTACAGGAGGTTTATCCTTGTGACAAATATACTCAACCAAGGCCCCAATTTTCCTTGACTGGGGCATCAATTTGCCACAAGCTGGTCCTTGAGGAGCATAGGCCTAAGTGGACTTGGATTAATTACTGTGGTCAGTATTTTGTCTCCTCAGACACAGGTGCAAGACAACATCACTGAAACCCCCATGTGGTTCCCAGAGCCAGTATATGTGCCAGCCCCTGGGGGCTGAGCTGTGACCCCATGCACATCACTGTGGGTGTGTGTTTAAAAGGAACCCACTCTAACCTGGATTGTTTAATCATGACCAGGGGTGTGGAGGGAGAGTGAGTTCTGGACAATAAGTGCCAGAGAAAGAACTGTAGGGATTTCTCCAGAACCCTGAGTGATCTTATGTTTATTGCTGCTTCCAGGTGACTGAGACCAGAATTACCTAGTCTCCCTCCCTCACCATACCCAATATTTTATCAGTGGAATTCTTGCGCTGTGATTATTCAGAGATGCTTCTCACCTCTTCATACTCCAAACTGAGCTCCTCCTTCTGAAGAAATCTTCCATGTCAAACTCCTGCCAAGGCATGCAAGGGTTTTAACATATTCAGACATTAATGTCATAATTAAAGACTAAGAGATATCATTTTTGAGGATGAAAACTTTCATGCCTAATTGAAGATTTCCTGGAAATCCTTCTAATTTTAATTATACTTCCTTCTCTGCCCAAACCAGGGATTACTCTAAACTAAGGAATTTTATTATTATTTTATATTTTATTGTCATTATTAAATTAAAACATGGGTAGGGATTAGCTATTAAATTAAGATCTCAATGCCAGCTGCCTCTTTCATAAATGTCCCTCAAAATAAAATACCTGCTGAGAGGTGGGGCTTGAAAGAGATTGTAGTTGCCATTGTTAATTTCCTCATTTGTAAGATAACACTAGACATTTATTCCATTAAAAGGAATTTCAAACACCCCTTAAGTATTTATCCTTGAAATCCTGTGAAATGCATATTTGGGGTTGACAAGGCATCAGTTTGGCAACTTTCTTAGAAAGTTCAGAAGAACAAGTTCAGGAAAAAAATGTAAAGAGAAAGAGGGTGAGAAATATAGAGGAAAGGCCTCTTTCACCCTTACATGAGTGAAAGGCAAACGGGTTTTTGTTCATTCTTTTTGCTGATATCTTCACTAACTTCTCACTAAGCTTAAAATTATTTGAAAATAAAAGCTAAAAACGTAAGTGATTATTCCTTAGGTGAACGACAGCTGCACTAAATGGCTGTCTATAATTATGCCTTCAGTGTAATAAAGGATATTACCATCATCATTTTTTAATAGGTTTAGCCCCAGCCTATGGGAACCAGAATAGCCTGTTACTCAGCAGAAACCTGGATCCCAACAAAGAGGAAGGGACAGCGCTGGTCAATGGAAGCCCTCAGCTGCTCAGTTTCCCAGCAGGTAAATAAAGGTGTAAGTGCCATCTGTAAATTCTGGCATCCATAAGCTTGGGGAGGAAATCAGAAAATCACTGAGGTTCCCAGCTGCACTAGTTCTCTTTTCTCCTGAGGTTAAAAACATGGGTCCAAACCTAGCCCTAACTGCCATGGCAAGCACCCATTTCACAGACACACTCCAGCCCTGACACTCATCACCCCCCTTATGGGGGCTGCCCAAGATGCATGTATCCATTTTTTCTAAACCTCACACTGAGAATGGGGGTCTCTCCAGAGCTCTGCAGGGTCATCTGACCCTATATACCTGCCCAGCCTCTCCCAGGATGCCCTCCACCCTCTGTGTCAGCCCTGATTCTCTCCCAATTCAGACCCCCAGTCAGTACCCAAGCCCAAATTGTGCTTAAAGGACTTGCCCTGATGGACTGTGGTGGGGACTGAGCTCAAATAGTATGGGCCAGTCCCCAGATCAGGCACCAGGCTCCTTGACCAACGGCACGTGGGAGATGCCTGTTATTAGGCAGGATCCTGTCTCCCAGCAGTCTTGGGTAGTCAGAGATGGTAGTGTGATCCAGTGGCTGCTTAGGCCACTGGACTGTGGGTGCCCTGACCAACAGGAAACATGATTGGTCAGTTACTAAGCAGAAACTCCAATTAAACGAGAGTAGGTAATGCATAGAAGAGAAAGAACCCACAAAAACCTCTAGCTGAGACTTCATGAAGGATAACAAAATATTTTCTGTAAACCAAATTTAATTTGGTTTGCTCTCGTAAGCCAACCAGGATTCCACTCTTCTCCAGCCTCAGACACATCTTGTTGTTGATTTGGGCAGTACCTCTGTCTCAGGACACACACCCCTCCCCCCATCCTGCCTCCAGTTTATCCTTCTTTTTTAATTAATTTTTTTACTTTTAAAGAAGCTTTAGATTACATAAATGTTACATTAAATAAAATGAAGGATTCCCATTTGCCCCACTCCCACTCTTTGCCACATTAACAACACCTTCATTAGTGTGGTACATTTGTTTCAATTGAAGAACACATATTGAAGCACTGCTACTGACCATGGACTACAGTTTACACTATAGTTTACACTCTGTCCCACACAATTTTGTAAGTTATAACAAAATATATAATGGCATGTATCCATCACTGCAATGTCATGCAGGACAAATCCAATGTCCTGAAAATGCCCCCATATTACACCTATTCTTCCCTCTCCCACCCCTCAAGACCTCTTGTGGCCACTGCCTATATATCAATGATAAGAGTTCTTTCATTGCTAGGATAATGATAAGTCTATAGTAAAATAATAATAAGTCTACTTTAGCCCATAGTTCATTCCCCAATCTTGAGGATTTGGGGATGATAATGCCCACTCTGCTTCTAATTGAGAGGGAGCTTAGATCCCATGGGTCAGATGGATGAAGCTATCACATGGATAGCCCAAAGATTCAAGTCTCTTGGATATATACCCACCAACTCCAGCAGCAAGTATAGGTTCAAATAGAAGGGAGAGATGAGCCATATGTAACGAAGCCAAACCTGAATCCAACTCTGTCACTCTCAAAAGTACAAATTCCAAAGTAGGACCCACTGGCAAGGCAGCAAACTCTGAATCTCTCTGCCCTGACCATAGGATCTGGGTGTCTCCAGGGCCATCAGGAGCCCCACTATTTGGGGTAGTATCCACTATGGCAGTCTATGACATCCTGCTGAGATGTGCATAAGTGTTATCTCTGGGATGACCTCCCAACTCATTTTGAAGTCTCTTAGCCATATAAACTCATTTGCCTTTACCTTTTCCTCCTTTTATTCGAGGTCTTTTTCCAGTTACATTGTTAGTTGGTGCTTAGTAGTAATCCCTCAGTGCCAGGGAGGCTCATCCCCAGGAGTCATGTCCCATGCTGGGGGGAAGGTAATGCATTTATATGCTGAGTTTGGCTTAGAGAGGGGCCACATTTAAGAAACAAAGATGCTCTCAGGAGCAACTCAGGCACCCCACAACATTAGGCTAAGTTTCTATTTCAAGAGCAAAGGTTCTCAAGCATAGTTGTCAATATCAAGGACCTATCAATGGACCATCCTCCTTCACCAGTCATTGCCCTTGCACTTGAGGGACAGTTGCTGCTCCATTAGAGAACATGGCAGATCTCTCCAGGGGAATTCATTATTCTCTTGGTTATTGTGTGAATCTCCACCCACTGTGACAATGCCCTTGGAACATTTAAACACATTTATATGCCTTATATCTATGTCCAGGTGAACTTCCTCCCATGTATTCCCCATCATTGACACCTCACACCAATGATCCTCCCATGCCCCAGCTGTAACCCTTCTGTGATCTAAAGCTTTGTCAAAAATAAAGCCAATAAAATAGCCAAGTACATTTGTATTAGCCAGGCAAAGGGGCACTAATGCACTATGCCAGAGATTGGATGGTCTTTATAAAGGGTATTTATTTGGGGTAGAAGTTCAGAGTTACTAGGCCATAAAGCATACGTCTCTTCCCTCACCAAAGTACATTGCCACGTGTGGGAGCAAGACAGCTGCCGATGTTTGCCATGGTTCAGGATTCTTGGGTTCCTCTCTTCCCAGGGCTGCATTTCTCTCCAGGCTTAGCTCCTCTGGTTCCTACACAAGGTCAGCTGTAGGCTATTAGGTTCTCTGGGCTTTGCTTCTCTCCACAAGGCCAGCTGTGAATTCTCAGGTGGATGGCTTGTCTTTTATCTCAGAGCCTTCTCTCCAACATCAAAACTCCATCAAATACTGCCCGCTCTGTCCTTTTATATTTGATTCTCCCACCCACCAAAGAGTGGGGCGCAACGACGTACTGACATGGCCCAATCAAAGCCCGAATTATAACTTCATCATGCCCAGATGAACTCGTCAATTTACAAGCATAATCTAATATAGATTTTTGGAATTCATAATTACATCCAACTACCAAATGGCTACAGCATTTAATCAGAAAATGAAATAATGATAGGATTACATATAAGAAATAAAATATATAAAAAACTAAAAATAAAATTTTTAAGTTGGGATATTAAAAAATAATGAAAAATACTTTTAAAAATGTTTTTTGTCATTTTGCCTTTCATCACTAATATCTGTTGTCCTGTATGTACAGTGACATTTTCTTCCATTTATTCCCCAGTGTCTTACTTTTTTTAAATTTTGTTTTCAAAGAAGTTTTAGGCCACAGTAAAGTTACATACAGAATATAGGGGACTCCCATATACCCAACATCCTCTTCCTTTCCACCTTTCCTGTATTAATACATTTTTATATGTGGATGGTACATTTGTTACAACTGATATAGAAATAGTGAAACATAGCTACTAACCCTGGTCAGTGGTTTACATTATGGTTTACATTTTAGACCATACACTTTGGTCCTTCCCAGAATGGGAGTCCACTGCCTTCCCACTCATGGGGGTCTCCACCCACTGATACAACAAATTGTGACAAAATGATGACTTGCACACTCCCTAGAAGCCTGCCTTTGGTGTGTCCTGTCCCGAATGCCCCCCATCCAACAATAACTCTAAACCAGTAAACCTTCCTTGTCATATTGCCTGCCATAAGAGCATTCCCAACTTTGTACTTTCAACCACATATCTGCCAATCCCCAGTGTTCACTTGGTCCCTCCCCAATCCTTCCCCTGTTCAATGGACCATTCAACCCACCCTCCCCACTCTACCCACCTGTCAAATCTGTACTGCCCACTCCAATAATATCACTACCTGCCTGTCATATCCCTTCAGTGCCCAACTATACACTTTAAACTTATCATAGATTATACCCATATGGCCATTGCCTCACAACCTTCTTCTCCCTTTTTATTTCCTGTAAACATATCTTCTAGACAAAAGCTCTCAGTCTACTCAATTTGCTTAATTCTAATCAGTGAGGTCATGTAATATTTGTCCTTCAATGCCTGGCTTGCTTCATTCAACATAAGGTCCTCAAGATTCATCCATGTTATCCCATCTGTTAGCACTGTATTTCTTCTTACAGCTGAATAATATTCCATTGTATATATGTACCACATTTTGTTTATCCATTCATCTGTTGATGGATCAGTTGATTCTAGCTTTTGGCAATAGTGAATAAAGCTGCTATGTACATTGATGTACATATATATGTTCGTGTCCTTGCTTTCATTTCTTCTGGGTGTATACCCAGCAGTGGAATAGCTGGATCATATGGCAGTTCTATAGTTAGTTTTTTGTGGAACCGCAAAACTATCCTCCACAATGACTAGACCATTCTACCTTCCCACCAGGAGTGGATGAGGGTTCCCATTACTGCACATCCTCTCCAACACTTGTAGTCCTCTGTTTTTTTATTAGCCACCAGTCTAATGGGTTTAAGATGATATCTCATTGTAGTTTTGATTTGTGTTACAGCTAGTGATATTGAGCATCTTTTCATGTGCTTTTTAGCCATTTGTATTTCTTCTTTGGAGAAGTGTCTTTTCAAGTTGCTCACCCATTTTTTAAATGGGTTTTTTGTCTTTTTATTTTTGAGGTGTAGGATTTCTTTATATATGCTGAATATTAGGTTCCTACATATATATGTTTGCCAAATATTTTCTCCCATTGGGTAGGCTGCCTTTTTACTTTCTTTATAACCTCCCTTGAGGTGAAAAAATTTTTAATTTTGAGGGGTTCCCATATATCTATTTTTTCTTTCACTGCTCTTGCTTTGGGTGTGAAGTTCATGAAACCACTTCCTATTACAAGGTCCTGTAGATGTTTCCCTACATTACCTTCCAAAGTCTTTATGTTCTTGGCTCTGATATTTAGATCTTTGATCCATCTTGAGTTAATTTTTGTATAGAGTGTGAGATGGTGATCCTCTCTCATTCTTTTGGATATAGATATTCAGTTATCGAATCACCATTCTCTCCCAGTTGAGTGGGCTTAGTGGCTTAGTTGAATATCAGTTTACCATATATGTGATGATCTATATCAGAACTCTGAATTCTGTTTCATTGGTCATTATGTCTGTCCTTCTGCCAATACCATGCACTTTTGTCCACCATAGCTTTGTAGTATATTTTAAAATCAGGTAGTGTGATTCCTCCAATTTCGTTTTTCTTTTTCAATATGCCTTTGGTTATTTGGGACACTTTGCCCTTCAAAATATGTTTCATAGTTAGCTTTTCCAATTCAGTAAAAATTGCTATTGCAGTATTTATTGGGATTGTGTTATTTGGGTAGGATAGACATCTTAATGATGTTTAGTCTTCCTATCCATGAACAGGGAATATTCTTCCATTTATTTAGCTCTTCTTTGATATCCTTAACAATGTTATACAATGTTATATACTGCCACTTTATTGAACTCATTCATCAGCTCTAGTACTTGGTTGTAGATTTCTCAGGGTTTTCTATGTGTAAGATCTTGTCAGCTGCAAAAAATGAAATTTTTCCTTCTTCCTTTCCAATTTTGGATGCCCTTCATATCTTTTTCTTGCCTAAGTGCTTCAGCAAGTATTTCTAACACAGTGTTAAATAAGAATGATTACAGTGGGCATCCTTATCTTATCCCAGATATTAGAGGGAAAGCTTTTACCATTTCCCATTGAATAAGATGTTAACTTGGGTTTTTCTTATATACCCTTTATCAGTTTGCAGAAGTTTCCTTCTGTTTCTATCTTTTGAAGCATTTTTATCAGGAAAGGGTGCTGTATTTTGTCAAATGGTTTCCAGTTGTTCATGATGTATAATTCATTTGATGTGTTGTTGAATATGATTAGCAAATAATTTTTTTTTTTTTGAGGATTTTAGCATCTAGGTTCATTAGAGAGATTGGTCTATAGCTTTCGTTTCTTGTGGCATCTTTGTGTGGTTTTGTTATTAGGGTGCTTTTGGCATCATAAAATGAGTTAGGCAATGTTCCCAGCACTTCAATTTTTTGGAAGAATTTAAGCAGGATTGGTGCTAGTTCTTTCTAGAATAACAGGTAGAATTCACCTGTGAAGCTGTCTGGTCCTGTGTTCTTCTTTATTGGGAGGTTTTTGATAACTAATTCAATCTCATTACTTGTGATGGGTCTGTTGAGGTCATCAATTTTTTCTTTCATCTGTGCAAGCTGCTTGTGTGTTTCTATAAATTTGTCCATTTCATCTAAGTTATCCATATTATAATAGTCTTTATTTCTGTGGGGTCAGTGGTGATATCCCCTTCCTTGTTTCTTATTTTATGTATTTGCACCTTCTCCCTTTTTTTCTTTGTTAGTCTAACTAAGGACTTGTCGATTTTATTGATCTTCTCGAAGAACCAACTTTTGGTTTTCTTTATTTTTCTAGTCTTTCCTTATTTTTTATTTCATTTAGCTCTGCTCTAATCTTTGTTATCTCCATCTTTCTACTTGCTTTGTGGTTAGTTTGTTGTTTTTTTTCTGATTCCTCCAAGTGTACAGTTAGGTCTTTGATTTTAGCTGTTTCTTCTTTTTTAATATAGGCATTTATGGCTATAACTTTCTCTTTCAGCAGTGCTTTTGCTGCAAACCATAGGTTTTGATACCTTGTGTTCTCATTTTCTTTCATTTCAAGGTAGTTACTGATTTCTTTTGCAATTTCCTTCTTGACCCATCGATTGTCTAATAGTGTGTTGTTTTACTTCCACACCTTAGTGCTTAATCTGGTTCTCTGCCCCTTACTTTTCTAGGTTCATTTCATTGTGGTCAGAGAAATTACTTTGTATAATCTCAATCTTTCTGAATTCATTGAGAGTTGTTCTGTGGTCTAGCATGTGGTCTATGCTGGAAAATGATCCATGTGCACTCGAGAAGAATGTATATCCCACAGTATTTCAGCATAATGTTGTTTATATGTCTATTAGATCTAGATCCTCTAACATATTGTTCGAGGTCTCTGTTTCTTTATTGATCCTCTGTTGAGATGTTCTGTTTAATTGTGATAATGGTATATTAAAGTCCCCCACTATAATTGTAGAGGCATCTATTTCTTCTCTTAGTTTTTTCAATGTTTGCCTCATGTATTTTGAGGCACCCTGATCAGGCACAATGTTTATGTGCATAAATGTTTATGATTGTTCTTTCTTCTTGTAAGATTACTCCTTTCATTTGTCTCATAATAATTCAGCATTTAAAGTCTATTTTGTCTGATATTAGTATAACTACTCCCACCCTTCTTTGGTTATTGTTTGCATTTAAAATTATTTTCCAGTCATTCACTTGTAATTTCCTTATGTCCCTGGGTCTAAGGTGAGTTTCTTGTAGACAACATATAGATGGGTCATATTTCCTTATCCATTATTCCAGTTTGTGTCTCTTGGTTGGAAAGTTTAATCCATTAACATTCAATGTTATTACTCTCAAAGCATTACTTACATTAGACATATTTTCTTTAGGTTTATATAGGTCATGAGTTTTTATTTCTCTTTTAATCTTTTTAGTAATTCTTCATTTTTACACTCTCCTCCCAACCTTTCTCTCCTGTTCTTTCCTTTCAAACTGCAGAACTCCTTTTAGTATTTATTGAAGGACAGGTATCTTATTGACAAACTTTATTAATTTCTGTTTATCTGTAAATATTTTGAACTCTCACTCGTTTTTGAATGCCACCTTTGCTAGATAGAGAATTCTTGGCTGGAATTTTTTTTCTTTTGGCACCTTAACTTAATACACCACTGCCTTCTTGCCTTCATGGTTTCCAATGTGAAATCAGCACTTAATCTTATCAAGCTTCCCTTTGTACACGATGGATCTCTTTTCTCTTTCTGCCTTCAGTAGTCTCTCCTTGTCTTGAGCATTGGATAATTTAATAAGTATAGGTCTTGGACTAGGCTTTAGAATTTATACTCTTTATTGTGTGCTGCACTTCCTGGTCATGTACATCCATGTCCCTCAAAACAGTTGGGAAATTTTCAACTGTTATTTCCTCAAACACTCCTTCTTCCACCTTTCCCTTTTATCTATGCCTTCTACTATCTCATTTCAGCTGTATAGCCTTTGACATCACTGCTTCTTTCCCCTGCCTGTTCAAATCTTCTGTTATGTGCTTCTGGTGTATTTTTTATTTCTTGCATTGTGCCATTCATCACCATCAGATTCGTTATCTTTTTATTTTAGTTTTCAGCTTTTTTAGTATGTTCCCCCAGTGTCTTCTTAATATCCTTTTTCTCTTCCTCCACTTCAGTAAGGTGATTCATGATATTTTTTTGGACATTCCTGATTAGTTATTCCCCATTCTGCATCTCCTCCTGTTTTTTAATTTCTTCATTAGACTGGACTATGTCTTCCTGTTTCTTAATATGGCTTGTAATTTTTTGTTAGTGTCTAGGCATCTGCATAACTTGATGGGCTTATTAGGATGGTTAGCTTCTCTTTCTACTCTAGGGTTTCATTTTGTTGTTTCTTTGAGTGTGTATGGTAAGGTTCCTTTTTTTTAAATTTTAAAAACAAATTATTGAAGTATATCATTCATACATGAACAAACATAAACAATAAGTGTTCAGTAACCATTGTGAACTTACAAAACAAGCATGCATAACATCATACAGGGATTCCATACGTTACCCCACCACAAATACTTTGCATTGTTGTGAAACATTTGTTGACAAATTATCAAACAGCATCATCAAAGTATGACTACTAACTATAGTCTGTATCTTACTCCCCTATATTTTTAAAAAGGATTTATTTATTTACTTTTATCCATTTTTACCGCACCCCCCCCAATTTTTGCTGTTTCTGTGTCCATTCTCTGGGCAACTCTATGTGTCTGTTCCCTGCCCTCTCATCCATCTCCTCCTGTCTTCACTGGGATTTGATCCTAGGAACCTCCGATGTGGGAGAGGGGCATCCTACTACCACTTGCACCACCCTACTACCACCTGAGCCACCTTAGTTCCTGTTTTTCTTGGTGCATTTCATCTTGGCCCTCCCTTGTGTCACTCTCCTGTTACATCATCTTGCTCTGTGGCTCGCAGGGACTGGCGGCACACTGACACATGGGGCCTGATTGTGCACCCATGCATGGGGACAGGGGGGCGCACCTGCTTGCAGGGCCTGGTGGCTCACCCACGCATGGGACCTGGGAGCTCACCCATGCATGAGACCTGGGGGCTCACCCTCTCACGGGGGCTGGTACTCACCTGCACACAGCCTGCAAGACTCACCATAAAAGGGCCTGGGGGATGCACCCTCTCACGGGGCCTAGTTGCTCATCTGCACACAGGACCTGGGAGCTCACCTGCACACGGGGTCTGGCAGGCTCACCTGCTCATGGGGTCTGGGGGTTCACCTGCACAGGGGGCCTGGTGGGCTCACCCTCTCCTGGGGCCTGGCACTCACCCACACACAGGGCCTGGGGGCTCACCCACACATGGAGCCTGGGGGACTCACCCTCTCACAGGATCTGGTGGGCTCACCCACACACAGGGCCTGGGGTGCTCACCCGCACGTGGGCCTGGCTGGCTCACCCACACATGGAGCCTGGGACTCACCCGCACATGAGGCCTGGGATCACACCTGCACACAAGGCCTGTTGGCTCACCCACACACAGGGCCTGGGGGACTCACCCACACACAGGGCTTGGGGGACGCACTCTTTCATGGGGCCTGGTGGCTCACCTGTTCACGGGGCCTGGTGGCTCACCTGTTCACGGGGCCTGGGGGACTCACCTGCTCATGGGGCCATAAGGTTCCTTTTTGACCCTTGGTTCCTCTTATAGTATATCCTTGCAGTTGTCTGTGTACCCTTGAGGAAAAATTAGGACCAGAGAAAAGGAATGAGATAAAAAGAGGGAAAGAATAATAGTAATAATAATAAAGGTAGAAGAGGAACTCTCCAAGAGCTAGGAGAATAAATAATATGAGTAAAATATCATAAAAAATACAAAGAAATAAGAATAAAAATGTGGAATAGAAAAAGAAACAAGAAACAAAATAGAGGAAAGAGATATAGTGAATTAAAGGGCTGGAAAGATGAGAAGAGAGGAAGAGAAGAGAGAAGGAGATGGGAAAATAAAAAATGAAGGCCAAAAATTAGGTGGAATGAAAGAAAAGCAACAGAAGACAGAAGATCAAAAAATGAAGGAAAGAAGAGAAATATAGTAGGTGGAAAAAATAAGTAAAATAGGAAAAGAAACAGAGAAAAGGGAAAGACAAACAAGAAGCATAGCAACAACAACAAAAACAACCCAGGATAAACATCCTTCCTTCTTAAGCCCCTAAGGCACTTCTCAGACTGCTGATATTCATCAGTCAATCACCCTGCAGCCTGCCCTCTGTAGGTGATGTATCTGGTTTTATAGAATAAAATAACAACAAAAAAGGAACCATAAAAATAACCTGGTGTATTCCTTTCTCTCAGAATGAACTGGGACTCAAACCAGGGACCTCATACATGCCAGGGAAGAACACTTCCACTGAACCACCCTGGTTGCACAGGTTAAGTGGGCTTCTGAAAGCTTATCCGGGTCTTCCTGCCCCTGCTCCCTTAGGCAAGTTAGGCTTCTGACAGTTTGCAGAGCCAGGCTGGTCAGGCTCCTGCCTCCACCCCCTCACTGATGCAGCTCCTGTCTCTCCCAAATGAACTCTAAGGCCCAGCAAACGTGAGCACTTAAATAGAAGAATTGGATTTGTGTATAGAAAAAGTTCTGTCCTTGGATACATTGGCACCATTAAAAGTAGAGTTGAAGAATGAGGCTGAAAACAGAAATGGAAGGAATGACTGATGAACCCCCAAAGAAAATTTGACATCTGGAAGGTGAGTATCTATCCCGTTTTGCACACCAGTTTTGCACAATATGGGCAAGATGAGAAAGAGTCTGTGAATTTGTAGACACAGGCATAGGTGAGGTGGGGTGAGAAGCCCAATGAAACATAAGCCCCAGAGAAAGGCTGTATAGTAAGTCCACCTACCCCTGCCCCTCCTTTGCTTCCAAAATGCTGGTGGCCAGGCTCCCTACACCCAGGTAGGAGTCTGGAGGATTCTTTCATGGAGCTCTGAAGCTGCCCAGGGCAAAGATCTCAGATCCATGTGGGTTTCACAGTGAACCCCCAGAGGAGCACTGAGAGACACAGGCCTCCCCCAGGTACACAGAGTCCCATTCAGCTGTTCCCCCCAAAGCACATGGATATGGAAGGGTGGCCTTTACCACCAGGTAGTTGATGACAGACTCTGGCTTAAGAGGTAGAGAACAGAACTCTAAAAGGAGCACACACAAGCATCAGCAACCTCTTGATCTCTGTAGAACAGACCCTGGAGCTAACCCCTTCTCTCTGTCTCTACTGCTCTTCCCACATGCCCACCCCAGTGCAGCAATCAACATCCTCATCTTAAAGAGTCCCTGTCAGGGTCTCCACCTGTTCTTCCTGCTAAACCTTTTCTCCACATCGCAGCCACTGCTCTCTTAAATTAAAATCAAACTCTAACCTGGTGACAGCATTTACTGCCCACTCCTCTGGCTACCATTCACTCACTGCATTTAATTTTGTCTGGCCTCTGGCTGATTCTCAAACACACCACTCTCACACCCACTTCATGACCATCACCTGTTCTGTCCCTTCATCCTGCAGTACTTGTCCCAAAGTTGGTTCATTGTTCAGATGTCCCCTCTTCAGAGAGGATTCCCTTACTTCTCCCCCCACCCAAGCTTCCCTTTCCCACACCCATGATGCCTGCCCTTGCTTGTGCATTAATTTAGCACATGAATTGTGAGAAGAGGTCATCAGATTAGGCAGGAAGTGCTCAATTCTCACAAAAACAATGGAGAAAGAGCCAAAAGCAGGCTGAGGGATGTGCTTTGGGGGGTCAGCAGACCAGGACAGTGCTTGACAACTCTCAGGAGGATGAGGGACAGAGAGGTGAAGAACCCTAAATGACAAACATGAGTTACCAAACCCTGGGGGACTGGGGAAGGGCTCTCCTGCTGAAGCCCCAAGATATTAAGTTGGGGTAAAATCCCTGTCTCAATGCAGCTGACTGAGAGTGGAACAGACATCTTCCTCCCTGTCAGCTATTACATGGGAAAAGGGAGGGGTACTCTGGGGGATTTTCTTCAGTGAATTCAGCCAGTACATCCTGCTATGAATCTAAGCTCTGGGCAGACAAAACACAGGAAAACAGAGAATGATACACCTCCATGGAAAGGTGCTCCAAATGAGCAACATCTGATGGCCAGTATAGAAGCTGCATGGACAAAAACTGATTTTTAGTCTCTCTGTACTCTAACCATTTGGAGAAAATCTACACCCCATTAGTGAGTCCCTGGCACAATTTTGATAACTAAAGCTAGACAATTTT
This sequence comes from Tolypeutes matacus, assembly GCA_026826555.1. NCBI lineage: Eukaryota > Metazoa > Chordata > Mammalia > Cingulata > Chlamyphoridae > Tolypeutes > Tolypeutes matacus. The sequence continues at coordinate 497,316 of JAKSZT010053996.1, forward strand.
TAAATATTTAGAATAAGTCACAGAACATATCAAAGAAGAGCTGTGAAAGAAAAATAGACAAGAGAGAGAAATTGGCCACCAGAGTAAATTCACCAACATATTCAGATGCTTAGACATCAGCAAGAAATAACAAGCAATACTGGGAAATAGGAAGAGATGGCCCAGCCAAAGGAACAAACCAAATATTCTTAAGAGATACAGGATTTATGACAAGTAATCAATGATAATCATACAACTCTCCTAAATCAATTTAAAGAATTGAAAGAAAATAGGACTAAAGAGATAAAGGATATTAAGAAGACTCTGGGTGAGCATAAAGAACAACTTGAAAGCCTGCAAAGAAAAGTAACAGACCTTACGGGAATGAAGACTTGAAGGATGAGATTAAAAATACATTAGAGGACATAAGAGCAGATTTGAAATGCTTAAAGACAGAATTAGTGATTTCAAAGACAGAACATCTGAACTGGAAAAGACAGGAGAACAGAAAGAAAAGAGAATGGAAAAAATGGAACAGAGTCTCAGGGAATTGAATGACAATAAGAAACACCAAAAAATTAAGTTGCTTTTACGGAGGAGTTGTGACTTAGGAATTCAACTCTGCTAAAAAATATTGTTTCCAATGTTTAAATGCCTTTTATGGCTAAACTAAATATTTTTAAAATTACACTACAATAATAATATATAGATGGTGTATTAGTCAGCCAAAGGGGTGCTAATGTGAAATACCAAAAATGGGTTTGTCTTTATAAAGGGTATTTATTTGGCTTAGAAGTCCACAGATACCAGGCCATAAAGCATTGTTTTTTCTCTCACCAAAGTCCATTGCCACGTTTTGGAGCAAGACAGCTGCCGATGTTTGCCAGAGTTCAGGCTTCCTGGGTTCCTCTCTTCCCAGAGCTGCATTTCTCTCCAGGCTTAGCTCCTCTGGTTCCTCCACAAGGTCAGCTGTAGACTATCAGGTGAACTGCTGACTTCTCTTCTCCTGGAGCCTTCTCTCCAGCATCAAAACTGCTTCTCAAAAACTGCTCCTTCTGTCCTTTGTCTTGCCTTTTATATTAGATTCCACCACTCACCAAGGGGTGGGGCTCAACGCCCTATTGACGTGCTCAGTGAATGCCCTAATCATAACTTAATCGTGCCCAAATTAACAAATCAGTTTACAAGCATGATCCAATTATATTTTTGGAATTCTTAATTACATCAAATTGCCAAATGGCCACAGATGGGATAATAAAATATATATATATATTTCACTTAAGATTGATATATATAATAATTAGGAAATATTGTTTTGGGAAATGTAATTTGATCAAGTTTCACTTTAAGTAAATGTTTAAATTTTAGCAGTTTCATCCACTAATGGGAGATAATTCAAACTATCTTTGAAAAGAAAGAAAGTCCCTCATTTCCTGGTGTTTTTCTGGAAGTTGATAGTCTTTTCCTCTAAAAGGAGGAATTGAGCATGGTTTTGTCCAGAATGAGAAGGTAGCAGAACTTCAACCAATGGAGGACGTCCTGTTGAATCCCCTGGCCTCAGGGAACTTCAGGTGGGTGAATTCAGATTGGAGGCTCAGGAGGCCTGAGTGGAGGAGAGGGAACAGTGCTGCTTTAATTTCCAGGCCCAGGAAGATACTCCTAGAGGACAGGCTATCAGAGGGTGGATGGGGTTTGGAAAAGTCCTTGTGCTACGGGGGTTCTCATGACCCCTTTGAGAGACTTCAGTGTGTTTAGCATATCCATTATCACCTCCTTTAGTTTGAAGGATTTGGTGCTCTCTTTTCTTCAGTTTTGGGACCAGTGAAGTTAATCTCATCAGCATCACTTTTATTCTCTTAACTTTTCTGTAGATATCTTCAAGGCTGGGCATTTTAAAGTCTCTTTCTCTAGCCTGCCATTTAATATGGCAGTCTCTGCAAAACCCTGTGAGCAAACTAATCTTGTCAAGGAGCTGGCATTTCTCTTCAGTGAGTGCAGCCAGTATCTGGGCAAGCTGCTTTTCTCATATATATCTGGCTTCTAACAAACTGTGCAAATCTGAATAATAATAAGGGACACACCAGTAAGCGGATGAAAAGTGGAATGTGAGGCCTGGACATATGTCCTTTGGCAGCAACTCCATCACCACCTCTTGCAGCTCCCCAAGGATCAGCCCAGCAACAGGATTCAGAGAGGTTCACAGACCATCTATGGCACTTCAGCCACCGATTCCACCTGGAACATACCAGCAACTGGCAGCTTTGACAGGTCATCTATGAGAGGATCTGTGGTGTGTGTTGAAAGGGGAGAGGAGAGGCAGAAAATAAAATTTCCTTGTTTCCATTACATTCTAATGATCATTCTTCTTTCTCTCTTTCTAAATGTTTTTTTAAAGTAATGTAAAATTGAAATACAGTGAAATGTGGCAATCTTAACTGAAGACTGTCAAAGCTTTAAAGCTTTTCACTTCTCCATACCCCTCAGTATCCAACAACCATATCAAGATATGAATCATTGATTTCCATTAATCCAGAAAATAACTCTTATACCTTCAGTCAACATGCATACACCCTACATTAGCATGCAGCCTTTGTTCTGATTCCTTTCACCATAAATCATTTTTGCCACTTCTTGTAAGTCATAAAAATGAAATAAATCAGAATAGATTCTTTGGTGCCTATATCTTTAGCTCAAAATAATGTTTTGAAATTTGTCGATGCTGTTGGTAGTGTCCATCAGTCATTCTCTCTGCTTTTACATTGAGTTCTTTGACATTGAATGACAATGTTTATGTATTTTCATCTTGGTGGACTTTTCAGTTGCTTCAAGTTTGGGAAATTATGAATGCAGTTATTATGAATATCCATATACAAGTCCTTTTTATAAAAACATGTTTTTATTTCCCCTGGGTGAATACATGGGTGTAGAAAACCTTAATCATATGAGAGGATATGCAAAATTCTTTTTTTAAACAACTATTGCAGTATAATTTACATGACATAAAATTAAATATACATTTTTTGTAAATGTACAGTGTTGTGCAACCTCAGCATGATGAAATTATAGAACATTTCCATTGCCCCCAAATTTTCCTCTTCTAATTTACTCCATCAGCTGCATTTGACACTGTCAGCCTCACCTCCCTGAAATGCTTCTATCAGTTAGTTTCTGGTTCACTACACTTTACTGTTTGTTTATTTTTATCTGACTTTACTGCCCTTTCCCCTCTGCCTCTTTGCTGTGTTCTCTGTTTCTCCAGAGCCTCTCAGCATAAGTGTTTCTTCAGGACTTAGTCTTTGAACAACTTTCCTTCTTTAGCACCATGTTCTTTTGTTGGAGCGTCTTGGTTTTAAACACCATCTATACTGGCTTGACTTCTACATTTATGTCCCCAACCCAATCCGTTCCATGCAGTCCTGATACACACACAGCTGCTTCATGATGTCTCTGTGTAGATATCTAACTTGCCAACTGAAAACTCTTGGCTCCTCCCAGGAACCTGCTCTTCTGGTTCCAGCTTTCCATGTACAGGAACTCCACCTGACAGGGGTTCTGGTGGCAGCTTTGCCTCCTTTCTTCTCTCTTTTCCTCCACCCCACATCCATCCCATCTGCATACCCTGTGCCCCATCATATAGAACAAGTCCACATCTGTCCCCTTCTCTCTTTGCCTCCACGTTTCTTCACTGTGAGCATTGCCTGTTACAGGATGACTGTGGTTTCCTTCTTCCCCCTCTTGCCCCTATATTCACCTAAGTGCATGGGAAAAAGTGTATTTTGCTGTAGTTTTCATTGTTCCATATATTATGCATTAAGTAAAATTTATTATTCATGGTTATCATATATTCACTATCTTCATTTATATTTTCTCTGCTTATTCTATGAATTGCTGAGAGAGTAGTAAAAAAAATGCCCAATTCTTTGACATATTGTACTTCTGTCACCTATCAAAAGCCATGTTTACAGGTGGGTACACATTTTTAAATGCTATATCTTCCTGGGGATTTAAACCTTTTTATCATTATGAAAGGGCACTCAATTTCTAATATTTTCCTTAGTATCCCTTTTATCTGATATTGACAAAGTGAAATAAGATTTACTCTTTTAAAAGTGTTTACATGGTATATTATTTTCCACCTTTTACTGTCTACTTTGCTATATGTCTTAGCTGACTTTCTTAGATTTATGTATCTATATCATATACTATACAGTCTATATAAGTATATATAGATATGCTTATTTTAATCCACTTAACAATTTTGATTAAGAGGAATATTTATATTAAGTATAATTCAATATAATTACTTTATTTAAATCTGCCTTCTTTGCATGTGCTATTTGTGCTCTCTATTCCATGTTCCTTTTTTTCTTCTGAGTACTTTTTTTTAATAGTTCCAAACTATTTTTTGTTCTTTATTACATACACATATGAATCCATAATCAGTACATAGTATTGGTTTTTGTTATTGTTTTATTCAAACTTTCAAAAATGTAGCATAGTATATGCATCATTCTGTGTCTTGATTTTTTCACTCAAATGCTTGTGATAATTTCTTGCCTATATATTTGTTTTGTCATACTTAACTGTTCTACAGTTTTCTGTTGTGCAAACACCCTTTATTCATTCATTTCTTTACTAGTGACTACATTACTTTACTACATACCTTACTACAAATTGTAGGGAGCAGATGTGGCTCAGCCTGCTTCCCACATGGGAGATCCCATGTTCAGTCCCCAGTGCCTTGTGAAAACAAAAACAAACGAGCAAATGAAGAAACCAAATCAGGGGAGCCGGTGTGGCTCAGTGGTTGAGTGCCGGCTTCCTGCATTCAAAGTTCAATCCCCAGCCCTGGTACCTAAAAAAAAAAAAAAGTCATGTAATGACAGCATGATATATAGTTCCTTGTACATGTGTCAGTTGTTCTACAGTATATTCTCAAAATGTGGTTTTAAGAAATGCTTCCTTACTCCTTACATAAGAAAGGCATTCTCCTATATTTCCTTTTAAAAGATTTATTAGAGTTTTGTTTTCTGCATATTAGTCTTTGAGACCCTTGGAACTTATTTTTAAGTATAATGTATGGCAGGGTTCTAATATTTCCTCATATGGGGACCAATTACCTTGAATTCATTTTCTGAATAGGCCATCACTTCCTTCCTGACTTGTGATGTCAGTTCTATCATATACCAAGTTCCCACAAATTCATAGGCATGTATCTTGACAATATATTCTATTCCATATAACTAATGCATCAATGTCAAATAATTTTAATAATTATAGCTCTGTGTAAGGTATCATATTACCTAAGCATGGAAATTTTATCCTTTCCTTTCTAATTCTTATGCCACTTTTTCTTTCATTTTACTGCACGAGTTTGAACCTCCATTCAGAGCCATGATTAGTAACAGATATATAGCAGGATCCATATTTGTTCCTGCCTTTAAATAAGAAGGCTTCTAAAAGTCCAACAGTAATAATGCATGCTATGAATTTGGGTAGTACACATTTCCATTTTCTTAATCTTTCTCCTTATGAAAATTCTTAAATATAGGTTCTTGGCTTCTTTTTAGGCTTTCCCACATACATGGTATTTTTAGAATGATTTTTCCTCATGTGTTATGAATCTACTGAAGGCCTTCTTTATTCTAGGAATTCATAGCATTTTTAATATGTATGAATTTTCTGATGTGTAATGTGGTGTGACTTCTGGCTAAAAGCTTTTCCACATTCACTACACTGATAAGGATTCTCACCTGTATGGATTCTTGTATGTAAAACAAGAGTTGGGAGCTGAGTAAAGACATTTCCACAATCTTCACGACGATAAGGTTTCTCACCTGTATGACTTCTAACACGCACAATAAGAGATGAACTTTGAGAAAAAGCCTTCTCACATACCTTACATTCATAAGCTTTATCAACTGTATGAATTCTCACATATACAGTAAGTGATGTAACTTAAGAAAAGGCTTTTCCACATTCATTATATTCAGAGGGTTTCTTTCCAGGATGAATGTTGTAATGTTTAATGAGATACTGCTTCTGGTTGAAGGCTATTCCACATTTCGTACATATGTAGGGTTTCCCTCCATTATGAATTTTCTCATGGTCAGTGAGATTTGATTTGTTACTGAAGGATTTCCTACCTTCCTTACATATATAGGGTTCTCTCCAGCTTGTCTTATCTGGTGTGTAATGAGGCTTGATTTCTGAATGAAAGCTTTCCCATGTCCATCACATTCATAGGGTTTCTCTCCAGTATGTATTCTCAGATGGTTAATGAGGTTTTCCTTTTGGTTGAAGGCTTTTCCACACTCATTGCATATATAGGGTTTTTCTCCAGAATGAATGTGCTGATGTTTAATGAACTATTGCTTTTGGCTGAAGACTTTTCTCCATTCTTTACATTCATTTTGTTTCTGTCCACTATGAGTTTTTTTCATGTTCTGTGATATATGATTTGTACCTAAAGGCTTTTTCACGTGCCTTACATGCATAGGTTTTCTTTGCAGTAGGAAATCTCTTGTATCTGAGATTTGACATTTGAATTAAAGCTTTCCCACATATATATGATTTCTCTTCAGTAAGAATTTTCTGATGAATAAAGGTTGAAAACTTTCCTACATGTATTACAGTTTTAATGCTTGTTCCCATGTATGGCTTTTAAAATGAGGAGTAAAAAATTACTGTAAAGAGCAGACTACATTCAGGACACTCATATGGTTTCTCTCTAGTTTGAATTTTCTCATATTCCATGAGGTTTTGTTTCAGATGGCAGCATTCCCATGGTCATTACAATACTAAGTAATGTGTGAATATTTAATGCTCAATGAGATTTAATGCCTGGCTGAAGGATTTCCAATATTCCTTACATACACAGGGTTTTACTCCTGCATGTTTCTTTGATGTGTCCCTAGCTTTCCCAAATTCATGAAATCCCAAATGGTTTCTTTGAAGGATTAATTCTCAGGTATCTCATGAGGTTGAATTTCTAAGAAAACTTCCCACCCATTACACTTAAAGGGGAGGAGTACCATGTGGGGCAAACTGGTAAAACTCATTGTCTTCATTCTTTTTCCTTACATAGATTCCCTCATGCTTTGGTAAGCCTGTTGCAAATTCTTTCAAAGTGAAGTTACAATGATTGTAGTGTTATTTAGAGGAAAGAATGCTTTTGTTCAAAGAAAATATTTTGCAAACTTTCTTACATTCTCTGCCTTCATCTTAAGTCTGTACTGCTGTGGAAGTGGATATGGATTCACTCAGAAGCATTTTGTTATGTGGTTCTTTCTGCTTCTTAATGTCCTATGCTTCTTCATAGTTTGTGGGGTGCAGCAAAAGCAGTGCTTAGAGGGAAGTTTTTAGCATTGAATTCATTCATTAGAAAAGAGGAAAGATCCGATATCAATCATCTAAGTGTCCAATTTGGAAAGCCCAACAATATCTCCTTTTTATTTTTTGTATCATTCATGGCTCTTCTTGCTTCAAATGAGCATCACATCCTGTTTGGTGACTTCATAACAAGGAAATGGGGAAGTGATACAGCACTTGATTTATGATGGGGGGAAAACAACACCCATAAATCAGCCCTGGAACCTTCAGGCTTCTGAAGGATAAGAAAGGTGCAGGTTACAAAGATGCATGAGTAAGGTGGCCCCAGAACAAAGGCCAAAATGGTAACCCAGGAAATCCTGAATACTTTGTTATGGACTGACTATTTTTGTTCAATTTTTTTTCTTCTATTTATTTGGTTGAGAAGCACTATTTAATATTCTTTAAAGTTTCCCAGGGAAATTATAACTCTTTTGGTTGCCTTTCCAAATCTGCACTTATTATTTGTTATCGACTTGCCAAATAATATATTTTAGAACATGTTATATCTTGTATTAGTCAGCCAAAGGGGTGCTGATGCAAAACAATGGAAATCTGTTGGTCTTTAAAAGGGGTATTTATTTGGGGTAGATGCTTACAGTTACCAGGCCATAAAGCATAAGTTTCTTCCTTCACCAAAGTCTGTTACTACGACTTGGAGCAAGACAGCAGTCGACTTTTGCCAGGGTTCAGGCTTCTTGGTTTCCTCTCTTCCAAGGCCTGCATTTCTCTCTGGATCAACTCCTCTGTTTCCTCCACAAGGTGAGCTGTAGGCTATGATGTTCTCTAAGCTTTGCCTCTCTCCACAAGGCCAGCTGTAAAATGTCAGGTGAATGGCCTGTCTCTTTTTCCCGGGTCCTTCTGCCCTTGCTCTTCAGAACTCCAACACCAAAATCTATTCCAACTCTGTCCTTTGGCATTTCTTTTTATGTTTGAGACTGCACCCACCAAGGGGTGAGACTCAATGCCCTACCGACTGTTGCCCAGTCAACGCCCTTATCATAATTTAATCATGCCCAGATTAACAGACCAGTTTACAGGCATAATCCAATATCTATTTTTTGGAATTCATAACGATATCAAACTGCTACATATCCATTTACCCATCTTATGCTATATATTATTTTATAGTGTATTTTAACACTTTATTGATATCTTAGGCCACGGATATCATTATTGCTTTATCCATTCAAGTCATTTAGATAGATGAATTTAATTAACAGATATTGTTCTTCAATCCATCCTGAATCTTGAACCTTCTGAGATTATTTTCTTTCTGCCTGAAGAATATTCTTTTACATTTCTTTTAGAGTGAGTTGCTACTAGCAAACTTTATTTGTTTTTACTCATCTGTAAAAGTATTTATTTACTTTCTTCCAGAAGGATTGTGATGAATTAAATCTCAGGCCCTCTACAATCTCCACTGCTTTTGAGAGCACCCTTAGGGTTGAATTTCTACATTCTGTTGTAAATGTAATCAGTTCTTTGGAGAAGAAATTAGGGGCTTTCAGTTTTAGAGACTGCTTCCTGCCCTCCCCACCCCCCAGGCAAAATCTGTACACTATGGTACTGGGGGTGGGAATAATGGCACACCTCTCTGAGTTACACACCTGATTTTGGAGCTAAGATTTGGTGCAGAAAGCACAGTATATTGAGTTCTTCTTGGGACTATTATATGGACCAGGGCAATGGTGGTCAGCACCCCATTTTGCTCAATGATGGCCATACCCAAAGTACAGCCACTGCTTCATGATTTCCCATTTCTCCCGAACTTAGGAGACCCCTCCTGATCCCTGTGCCCTGGGTTAATGTCTTCATTTGACTCTTGTGTGGACCCCGGAAAAGTATGTTCTTCAAACCCATTTCTGTGTGTGTAAGTCTTTTGTATGTAGGACATTTTGGTTAGATTCAAATAAGGTACCTTTCAATTAGGTCACTTTTTGTTTGATTGCTTTAGTTTAGTTAAGGACCTTTGATTAGATTTCGGGCACCAGGATGGACCACAATCATTGTGTTGAAATCCTACACTCATGAAACATACAGAGAAAGAGGGCTGCCATGTTTACCCTGCCATGTGGGAGAAAGTCCAGGATCTCTTACCACTGTGGAGAGACACAGAAACCCTGAGAGGCTGAGAGAGAGGCCAGAGGCTGTAGTCATGGAGCAGCTTGAAGCTTAAGATATCCAGGCCAGAGGAGAAGGGAGAGGTGTGAGCAATTGTGTCTGATGGCCCACTGCTGAGCTCAGGGAGAAAGTGAGTTTGGAGGAGAAGACAGAGAGAGATAGGCAGGCCCAACATTTTGCCTTGGCAGGAGTCCAGCAGCACCTCACCCTTGTTAAGACAGCATTTTTGATGATGCCTTGATTTGGACATTTTCACAGCCTCAGAACTGTAATCTTTAACCCTAATAAACTCCAATAAAAGCCAACCAATTTCTGGTATTTTGCATTGTCAGCACTTGGCAAACTCAAACAGCTAGAGACACAGGTTTGGAGAGCTGCCCTCTACCCAAATGGCAGTGTGATGCTGCTGCCCAATGAATTCGCCTGTAAACTGTGTGTGTCTCCAGACTAGGTGGGAATGAGTACTGGTAAGATGGAGGGGGAAGTGCTCTTGCCCACAAGGCCTGCAAGACAGGGAGTCAGGCAGGGGAGTCACATGGTTTGGGGACTAGTATAAAGTCACAGGTGCACCAGGATGAAGTACCTTCCCAGGTAGGGGTTGACCAGGTAGGCTGGGGCAGATAAAAGCATGGGACCTGGGGTCTGATGCAACAGAGGAGTCAGGGCACAGATAGTAGACTTCCTGCTCCTTCTCCTTTTGCCCTTCCCTCCAGCGTTGAACCTCTGAGGAGGCTGCTCTTACTGTACCCCTCGGGGGTCTCAGGCACAGACTCAGGTCTCCTGCTTCCAGTTCTACATTCACCTTGTCCAATCTTGGGGCAGCTAAAGAAAGATCAATGCCAAGATGAAACCTGTTGGTGTCAGGAAGGAAATGTGAAAATTCACATTACAGCATTGGCTACAGCAATAACATCACCAAAATAAGCAACATTAGTCCCGTGACCCTAATAAATAGTACAGGAATCCCAGAAAATCCTGGGATCAAGGGCTGACAAGAATAGAAGTGAGGTTGTGAGAGTGCAATGTTTGCAGAAAACCTCAGATGGTGCAGATGCCAGATATTTCTCAGACTAATTAAATATTAAATTTTCAACACATTTTTAACAGTGTTGAAAATGATGCAGACCTCTTCAATCCCAGAATAGAATGGAGGGGTTGGATGGGAAGAAGATGATGAGTAACTGAGGAAGCTGGAATGTAACATGTGTTCATTGCAGGTCCCCCAAGCCAGAGAGGGAATGTCTTGTTTGGGAACCAAACTCTCAGAGCCCCAATGATAGCCATCATCATAGGTTCTGGATCCCCAAAGGAGGGCAGGGAGAAAGCACTGCTCAGCACTCACAGCCTCAGTTAGTGATGTGAGTCATTCTAGTGGTCTTCACTGGGGAGTAAGCAGCAGGAAGTCCATCTTCTCCTGTGGTGCTAACAGCCCTCTAACCGGACACGTGTAGAGAGAAGTGTGGCCTTCACATGGTCACGTGTCAGCTCCTCGTGCTCCGTGCTCACTCTTGCTGAGGGAGGCCTCCACTCATCCAGGCACCTGGGGAGGGGCCCGAGGGGAGTTATCACTTTTCCTTTATGGGCGACTGTATTTGCAAAGGGTGAGGGGAAGTGTGACCCCACTCCCAGTAATGTTCCAGATAAAAATCAATATCTTCCAATCAAGCACTTTGTATGATTTCATTGTGTACTATTTTCATAATTTCTTTTAAATTATAACCAAATTATCTGTGCAAAGAGTATAAAAATAATTTATGTCTGTTATGGCAAACCACAAAATTCCTTCTCTAGCCTCAATCCCCGTTCCTCCTTCCTCAGAATTATCTGCAATGGCAGATTCTTTTGGGTACACATTTCTTTTGTAAATACATGCATTCTCTAGTTTCATCCATCCCACACCCTATCACATATGAGAAAAATATTGGAGTACAACTTCAGAATATAAATAAATTTTCTAAATTCTTAAAATATTTGAGATTAGAAGTATATCATCTAATTATGAAAGGATCATTTCTGATTTGAAATAATAAGGAAAATTGCAGTTAAGTAGAAAGCAAGCTATTGTAGTTCAGTGGCTGTTAAACTTCAATCCACATCAGAATCAGGTGAAGAAAATGAAAAAAATATAAATGGTTGGGGTGCCTTATAAGAAAATGTTACAATAATGGGCAGCATTATTATTTTTCATTGTGGGTAAAAATCAAAGTTTTCACAATACAAACCAATATTTGCAAAATGATATATAGATATATATGCATATATGTGCATTTGCTTACATATATGTTAGTATTATTATTTTCATATATATTTTAAAAGATGCTTAGATTACATAAAGTTACACAAAAATTACAGGGATTCCCATCATCTCTGCCTCCCATATGTCCCATAACATCTCACATAAACATCTTTCAATAGTGTGGCACATCACCTGCAATGGATATACACATCTTGGGACTTTGCCACAAAGCATAGACCACCATTCACATCGTAGACCACACTCTCTCTCACACAGTTCTGCATGGTATACTCTGATGTAAAATGGTCTATATACATCACCACAATGACACTCAGGACAATCCCCAAGTCCTGTAAAAGCCCCTGTATTAGAACTGCCCTTCCCCTCCCTGCCCCAAAAGCATCTCGTGGCCACTGGCTTCACCTCACTGTTATAATTTTTTCCATTGCTTGAATCCCAATATGTCTACAACAGAATACCATTAAGTCCACTCTCATCCATAGCTCTTCCCCCAATCCTGAGGGGACTGGAATGGTGATATCCACTCCATCTCCAAGTGAGAGTGGGCTTATATCCCATGGATACAGTGGATGGTATTATCCTGCCTTCAGCTGCAGGCTCTCTCCATTCCCTGGGACGGTCGATGTCCATCATCATCGTCTCCTCACCAAGTGACTTGGGTGAGCCCATTGAGCTCTAGAGTAGGAGTTGCAGCTCCAGCAAGATTCCAGGCACGACTGGCACATAGGCAGGCCAGAGGCTCCAGTCTCTGGAAGTACACCTACAAAGCTCAGCCTCACATAAAGTTTGAATAGAAGGGACTCATGGACCATGTGCAGGTAGGACTTATTCGAGTCCAACTCTGTTGCTCTCAGGAGCACAGATTCCAAAGTAGAGCCCACTGATAGGCATCAATCTCTGAGGCTATCCCCCTTATATAGGACCTGGGTATCTCCACAGCCCTCAGGAGTCCCTCAGTGAGGGGTGAGATCCCCTTTGGTGTCTCTGAGATCCTACTGAGGTGTGCATAAGTGTTACCCCAGGGATGACCTCCTGACTCTCTTTGAAGTCTCTTAACCACATGAACTCATTTGTCTTTACATTTTCCTCCTTTTATTCAAGGTTTTTTCCCAGTCGTGTTTCAAGTTGGCACTTGGTATTAGTCCTTCATTACCAGGGTGGCTCATTCCTGGGAGTTATGTCCCACGTTGGGGGGAAGGTAATGCATTCATATGCTGAGTTTGGCTTAGAGAGAGGTCACATTTGAGCAACAAGGAGGCCAAGTTTCAATTACAAGAGCATAGACTCATAAGGCTAGTCATCAATAACAAGAACCCAACAGTGGGCCATCCTCTTTTGCCAGACATAGCTCCTGCACTCAGTGGACTGTTGCTGCTCCCTTGGAGAATGTGGCAGAGCTCTCCAGGCTGGGAATTCAGTATTCTCTCATTTATTGAGTGATTGTCTACCCACCATGACCATGCCCCATCCCTCCATCATTTGAACAATTTTATATATCTTTCGTGTCTATTCAGGTGAACTTACTCCCATGAATCACCCATCCCAACACCCCCAACCAATGATCATCTATAAACCTCATTGTAACCCTTCTGTGACCCAAAACGTCCTTGAGGATGAAGCCCATATAATAATCAAATACAATTAATAGGAAAAATAAATAATAGTGATGTTTAAATGCAAGAGATAAAATACAAGGAAACTCAGAAAAAAAGAACTAAAAATCAAATAAAATTAATGGATTGGGATATTCAAAAAAAGAAAATGGAAAAAAACAAAAGTAAAAAATTTTTTTTTATTTTTATTTTAAATTAATATAATTATAATTTTTATTTTTATCTTTCTCCTTTTATCACTGCATTGTCAGATGTCCAGTGTGTACTGTGACACCTTCTGCCTCTCATTCCACAGTGTCTTCCAAATTTTCATATACTTTTCAAAGAAGTTTTAGGTCACAGCAAAGTCACACACAGAATACTAGAGGTTCCTATATACCCAAACTCCCTCCCCTGTCCCCACCCCATATTACAACCTTTTTTGTGTGTGTGTGGATGGTAGCATTGTTATAACTGTTATACAGATAGTGAAACATAGCTACTAAACATTGTCAATGGTTTACAGTATAGCTTACATTTTAGATGGTACAGTTAATATTTTTTGATGATATTTACTATGTTCTGTGTCCATTACTGTAAGGTAATGAAGAACATTTCCCATCACCACTAAATGCCCCATTTGATCTTTTCTGTTCCTTTTTCCCCATCCCCCTGGGGCATATGACACTCCCCTGTCTTGGCTCATGGATGACAAGATTCATATTTACATGCCCTGGGTATTCTAACCTCCCTTCCTAATCTACCCACCTGTTAACCCTGCACCACCAAACCCAGTAATATCATTACCCACCTTTCCTATCATTCAATATGTAGCTATATTCTATCACTTTACCATAGATTATGTCCATATGGGTAATGGTTCACAAATGACCCTTCTCTCTCTCTCCCTTGTTAACCTATCTTTCAGACAGTGATTCTTAGAGACAGTTAACTTTCCTAAATTCAAATCAGTGAGGTCATAAACTGTTCATTCGTCAATGCCTGGCTTGCTTCACTCAACATAAGGTCTTCAAGATTCATCCATGTTATTCCATGTGTTAGCACTTTATTCCTTCTAACAGCTGAGTAATATTCCATTGTATGTATGTACTACATTTTGCTTATCCATTCATCTGTTGATGGGCACCACAGTTTATTCCAACTTTTGGCAATTGTGGACAATGCCACTATGAATATTGGTGTACATATATCTGTTCGTGTCTTTGCTTTCAATTCTTCTGTGTATATACCCAGTAATGGAACCACTGGATCATACGGAAGATCAATTGTCAGTTTTCTGAGGAATCACCAAATTGTCCTCCACAGTGGCTGGATCATTCCACAATCCCACCAGCAGTGGATGAGGGTTCCTATTTCTCCACATCCTATCCAACATTTATATCGTGCTGTTTTTTTAATAGCTGCCATTCTGATGGGTGTAAGATGGTATATTATTGTGGTTTTGATTTGCATTTCCCTAATAGCTAGCGATGTAGAGAATTTTTTCACGTACTTTTTAGTCATTTGTATCTCTTCCTTGGAGAAGTGTCTTTTCAGGTGACTTGCCCATTTTTGAAATGGGTTGTTTGTCTTTTTATTGTCAAGATTTCTTTATATATGCAGGAGATTAGGCTCCTATCAGATTTATGGTTGCCAAATATTTTCTCCCATTGGGTAGACTGCCTTTTTATTTTCTTAATAACATTCTTTGAGATGCAGAAGTTTTTAATTTTGATGAGATCCCATTAATCTATTTTTTCTCTTGCTGCTCATGCTTTGGCTGTGAAGTTCATGAAACCATTTCCTATTACAAGATCATGTAGATGCTTCCCTACATTATTTTCCAAGGTCTTTATGGTTTTGGCTCTTATATTTAGATATTTGATCCATCTTGAGTTGATTTTTGTATAAGGTGTGAGATGGTATTCTTCTATCATTCTTTTGGATATGGATATCCACTTCTCCAAGCACCACTTGTTAAAGAGGCCATTCTCTCCCAACTGAGTATGCTTCGTTGCCTTGTCAAATATCAGATGACCATATATGCAAGGATCTATATCAGAACTATCAGTTCGGTTCCATTGGTCAGTAGGTCTGTCTTTGTGCCAATACCATGCAGTTTTGATCACTGTAGCTTTATAGTATGTTTTAAAGTCAGGTAATGTGATAACTCCTACTTCGTTTTTCTTTTTCAATATGTCTTTGGCAATTCAGGGCCTCTTACGTCTCCAAATATATTTTCTGGTTAGTTTTTCCAGTTCCTTAAAAAATACAGTGTTGATTTTTATTGGGGTTGCATTAAATCTGTAGATTAGTTTGGGTAGCATAGACATCTTGATGATGTTTACTCTTCCTATCCATGAACTGGGAATATTTTTCCATTTATTTAAGTCTTCTTTGATTTCCTTTAACAGTGTTGTATAGTTTTCTGTATATAAGTCCTTGACATCTTTAGTTAAATTTATTCCTAGGTATTTGATTCTTTTAGTTACTATTGTAAATGGTATTTTTTTCTTGATTTCCTCCTCAGATTACTCGTTATTGGTGTACAGAAATGCTACTGATTTTTGAGCATTGATCTTATAGCCTGCAACATTACTGAACAACTTTATAAGTTCTAGAAGCTTTGTTGTAGATTTCTCAGGGTTTTCTATGTATAGGATCATGTCGTCTGCAAATAATGAAATTTTTACTTCTTCTTTTCCAATCTGGATGCCTTTTATGTCCTTTTCTTGCCTCAGTGCTCGCGCAAGCACTTCTAAGACAATGTTAAATAGGAGTGGTGTTAGTGGGCATCCTTGTCTTTTTCCCGATCTCAGGGGGAAGGCTTTTAGGATTTCACCATTGAAGATGATGTTAGCTTTGGGTTTTTCATACATACCCTTTATCATATTCAGAAAGTTTCCTTCTATTCCTATCTTTTGCAGTGTTTTTATCAGGAAAGAGTGCTCTATTTTGTCGAATGCTTTTTCTGCATCTATAGAGATGATAATGTGATTTTTTTCTTTCAATCTATTTATGTAGTGTATTACATTGATTGATTTTCTTATATTGAACCACCCTTGCATACCCAGGATGAAACCCACTTGGTCATGGTGTATAATCCTTTTGATATGTTGTTGAATGCAATTAGCAAGTATTTTGTTGAGGATTTTAGCATCTAGGTTCACTAGAGAAATTGGTCTGTAATTTTCCTTTCTTGTGGTATCTTTATTTGGTTTTGGTATTAGGATAATGTTGGCATCATAGAATGAGTTAGGTAATATTCCTTCTACTTCTATTTTTTGGAAGAGCTTAAGTAGAATTGGTGTTAGCTCTTTCCGGAATGTTTGGTAGAATTCAGCTGTGAAGCTATCTGGTCCTGGGCTCTTGTTAGATGGGAGGTTTTTGATGACTGAGTCTATCTCTTTACTTGTAATTGGACTGTTGAGTTCATCAATTTCTTCTTTCATCAATGTAGGTTGTTTGTGAGTTTCTAGAAACTTGTCCATTTTCTCTAAATTATCATTGTTGTTGGCATATAATTTTTCAAAGTATCCTATTATGATACTCTTTATTTCTGTGGGGTCAGTAGTGATATCCCCTTGCTCATTCATTATTTTGTGTATTTGCATCTGTTCTCTCTTTTTCTTTGTTAGTCTGGCTAAGGGTTTGTCAATTTTATTGATATTCTCAAAAACCAGCTTTTGGTTTTGTTATTGTTTCTAGTGCTTTCTTATTCTCTATTTGATTTAGTTCTGCTCTAATCTTTGTTATTTCCCTCTTTCTACTTTCTTTTAGTTTAGTTTGTTGTTGTTCCAACTCCTTCAAGTGTGCAGTTAGGTCTTCAATTTTAGCTCTTTCTTCTTTTTTAGTATATGTATTTATGGCTATGAACTTTCCTCTCAGGACTGCTTTCACTGCATCCCATAGGTTTTGATATGTTGTGTTGTCATTTTCATTAGTTTCAAGGTAGTTACTGATTTCTTTTGAGATTTCCTCCTTGACCCACTGTTTGTCTAAGAATATGTTGTTTACCTTCCATATCCTTGTGCGTAACCTGATTCTCTGGCCCTAAGTTATTTCCAATTTCATTCTGTTGTGGTCAGAGAAATTACTTTGTGTAATCTCAATCTTTCTAAATTCATTGAGAGTTGTTCTGTGGACTAGCATGTGGTCTATTTTGGAGTATGATCCCTGTGCACTTGAGAAGAATGTAAATACTGCTGTATTTGGGTGTACTGTTCTGTACATGTCTATTAAGTCCAGGTCCTCTAATGTTGTTGAGAGCCTATGTTTCTTTATTCATTCTCTGTCCAGATGTTCTGTCTAATGATGATAATGGTGTATTACAATTAAAGCTATAATTGTAGAGGCATTTATTTCTCCACTTAGTTTTTCCAGAGTTTGCCTCATGTATTTTGAGGCACCCTGATTAGGTGCATAAATGTTTATGATTGATCTCTCTTCTTGAGAGATTACCTCTTTTACTAATACATAGTGTCCATCTTTGTCTCTTACAATGGTTTTGCATTTAAAGTCTATTTTGTCTGATATTAGAAGAGCTACTCCTGCCCTTTTTTGGGGCAGGATTTTACAAGCTGTTAGCTTGTAAAATCGTTTTCCAACCATTCACTTTCATCCTCCCTGCATGCCTGGGTCAAAGGCAGGTTTCTTGTAGACAGCATATAATGGATTATATTTCCTTATCCATTCTGCCAATCTCTGTCTCTTGACTGGTGAATTTAATCCATTAACATTCAGTGCTATTACTCATAATGAATTTGTTACTTCAGCCATTTTTTCTTTGGGTTAATGTATGTCATATGTTTTATTGTTTGTTTGTTTGTTTGTTTTGTGTGATTTTTTTTGTCTTTTTGTTTTTTTTTAAACTCTCCTCCAACTCTCTCTCACTTGCTTTTTCCTTTCAACTTGTAGAACTTCCTTTAGTATTTCTTGAAGTGTTGGTTTCTTATTGACATACTCTCTTAATTTCTGTTTATCTGTGAATATTTGAACTCTCCATCATTTTTGAATGCCAGTTTTGCTGGATAGAGAATTCGTAGCTGGATTATTTTTCTTTTAGTATTTTGACTATGTCATACCAGTCTCTTCTTGCCTCCATGGTTTCAGCTGAGAAATCAGCACTTAATCTTATTGTGCTTCCCTTGTATGTGATGGTTCTCTTTTCTCTTGCTGCCTTTAGTATTTTCTCTTTGTCTTGAGAATTGGACATTTTGACAAGTATATGTCTTGGAGTTGGATTGTTGGGATTTATACTATTTGGGGTGCCCTGTGCTTCCTGGATCTGCACATCCATCTCTCTCAATAGGGTTGGGATGTTTTCAGCCATTATTTCCTTAACACTCCTTCTGTTCCCTTTCCCTTCTCTTCTCCTTCTGGGATGCCTATAATGCATGTTTGTGCGTTTTTTGTTGTCAGTTAATTCCCTAAGTTCCTGCTGGATTTTTTTCTATCTTTTTGTCTATCTGTTCTATTATTTCTTTGATGTCAGTTGTATTGTCTTCCATATCACTAATTCTTTCTTCTGCCTGTTCAAATCTGCTGATTTGTGAATCCAGCATCTTTTTGGTATCTTGGATTGTGCCATTTATCACCATCATATCTGTTATCTTTTGGGGTAAGTTTACAATTTCTTCAGTATGTTCTACCAGTGTCTTCTTTATATCCTTAATCTCTTCCTTCACTTCTTTAAGTTGGTCCATGATATTTGTTTGGATAGCTTTGATTAGTTGTTCAATGTTTTGCATCACTTCCTGGTTTTTAGTTTGTTCATTGGACTGGTCCATGTTTTCCTGTTTCTTAGCATGTTTTGGAATTTTTTGTTGCCCTCTAGTCATCATTTTATCTTGATGGGTTTATTCAGTTGATTAGCTTCTCTCTCTGCACTAGAGTTTTATTTAGCTGGTGGTTCTGCATGTGTGTTAAGGTTTCTCTTTGACACTTTTTCTTCTTATTTTTATTTCCTTGCTTCTTTCTATGTTTCCTTGAAGGCAAAAGATTAGGGCCAGAGGAATCAAAAGATGTGAGGAAGGAAGAAGGATAATAGTACTATTGATAAAAGTTAGAAAAGGGGCGAAATGAGACTTAATGAAATGAATATTTAACTCATGTAGGCAGTGTAGAGTAATAGGAAAAAAAGTGGAGTACCTACAATGGACTGGGAAACCAAATTGTGGAATATATATATAATGATTTAGAAAGCTAGAATTATGAGGAGGGAGAGAAAGAGTAAAGAAAGGGCTGAAAGGAAAAAGTTAATATTAATTAAAAAAAAGATGAAAACAAAATGGATAGAATAGAAATTGACACCTTTAAGTTGTGGACATATGAAAAAATGAAAAAATGTGATATATAAGAGCCACAACAGAAAGCAGATGGCAGAGGCATGAAGGAAGGATAAGAGATAGTTTGGAATACAAAATTAATATAGACAGAGAACGGGAAATTACTGAGGAAGAAGCATAGCAAAGAAGAGACAAGCTAGCAGCACCTAATTTAAAAAAAATGAAAGAAAAAAGAAAGGGGGGAGGAAAGAGGAAAGAAAAGCAAGAGACAACAAATAAACAGAGAAAAATTAAACAACCACACAGGCAAGCAGTCAAACAAAGCTAAGGAGGATCAAGGGTTGCCATGGATCCTCTCTGCCTGCTTGTGTTTATCAATCAATTTCCCCGTAGGGTTCTCTATGCAGGTCCTGAGACAGCTTTTACCTATTAAACTAAATTTTAAAAAATTTATTTTTCATTCATTAAAGTGACTCTCTCTCTCTCTCTCTCTTTCTCTCTCTCTCTCTCTCTCTTTTGGCAAATACACGACCCAAAATAAGTCATCCTCTAGACCACCCCCCTCACAGAGGGGAGCCCAACTGGGCTTCTGGAAACTAATCAAGCACTTCCCACTTCCTGGGCTCCCCAGGGGAGGTGGAGCTCTGATGTTAGTCAGTGCAGAATGCTAAAGACGGCCGACTCTGCTCCTTCTGGAGCCGAGCCTCAGCGTCAATTGGCTGCTGGGTAAATCCGGTTTCCTCAGCAGATTTGCCTCTCCCATCAGCCTGGCACTGCTTCAAGCCAGATTATCTGCTCCCCAAAGCTATGGGGGGCTCAAGGCAGCCAAATCAATTGCAAAAAAAAAAAATCTCCTCCCTGTCCTCCTCTAGAACCCTCCCTCTCTCAGAGTGGGCCCCTCTCCCTGGGTCCACGGGGCTCGGGGCTTATCCCAGGGAAGCTAGGCAAATCAACTCCTTCAACAGATTCACCCTTACCCTCCAGTAGGTGCCCATTCACTCCAGCTATTTTGTATGCCCAAGCTGCAAGGGGCTCCAGGCAACCAAATCCCCAGAAAATAAAACTCTCTCACTACTTTGCCGGAGCCCCCCCCTCTCAGATATCACCCCCTCCCACCCGGCCAGTTGGAGCCATGACACCCGGGCTGGCAACCAGTATTTTTTTCCCTAAGTGTGGGGCTCAGCATCTGTGTTAACTACCACAGGCAGGCTTAAAACTCATGAATCTCTACATTCAGTCCTTGCCGTCGATCTGCGCAGATAGATATCACAAGCTTCTCACTTCATGAGCCCACAGAACAGACCCCCAGGCAGGACCCCGTCCACAATGCACCATGCTCTAGGAGTTCTCAATATGTGTCCTGCTAAATCAATGTCATCTTGCTACCCCTCCCTCCATATATCGCATTATTTTTAAAATGGTAATTTTTTAAATGCTTACCCAGAATGTAATGGATTGAAGAACCAGGGAAAACAACCAGGATAATTTGAAATAAGTGGAAATCCCAAATTTACATAAACTAAGAAAAACCTCAAGTTCTGATGCATAAATTAGTGGTAAGAAATTGAACACAGATGAGTGTGGAAGAAGATGTGGGAGGAGGAGATTTCAGAACAAACTGCAAGTGCACTTTTCCAAAAGGAGAAAGACATCATGGATTGCAGAGTCACAGCCACTTCCTGAAAAGATTGGCAAAAAGTTGCACAGACTGGAGGTGGAGATTCTTTGGAGATTCACATTCATTACATTCACAGGGTTTCTCTCCAGTATGTGTGTTGTAATGTTTAATGAGATACCGCCTCTGGTTGAAAGCTATTCCACATTCCATACTTATATAGGGTTTTCCACCACTATGAATTTTCTCATGGTCATTGAGATTTTATTTGCTACTGAAGGCTTTCCTATATTCCTTACATGTACAGGGTTTCTCCCAGTTTGTCTTCTCTGGTGTGTAATGAGGCTTGATTTCTGAATGAAAGCTTTCCTACATCCATCACATTCATAGGGTTTCTCTCCAGTATGTATTCTCAGATGGTTAAGGAAGTTTTCCTTCTGGTTGAAGGCTTTTCCACATTCATTGCATATATAAGGTTTTTCTCCACAATGAATGCTCTGATGTTTCATGAACTATTGCTTTTGGCTTAATGCTTTTCTGCATCCTTTACATTCATTTTGTTTCTGTCCACCTTGAGTTTTTTCATGTTCTGTGAGATATGATTTGTAACTAAAGGCTTTTTCACATGCCTTACATGCATAGGGTTTCATTGCAGGAGGAAATCTCTTGTACCTGAGATTTGACATTTGAATTAAAGCTTTCCCACATATATAAGACTCCTCTTCAGTAAGAATTTTCTGATGAATAAAGAGGTTTTCTGTCAGGTTGAAAACTTGCCCACATGTATTAGATTTCTATGCTTGTTCCTCTGTACGGCTTTTTAAATGAGGAGTAAAAAATGCCTGTAAAGACCAGACTACATTCAGGACACTTATATGGTTTCTCTCTAGTTTGAATCTTCTCATATTCCATGAGGTTTTGTTTCAGATGAAAGCACTACCATGTACATTACAATACTAACTAATGTATGAATAATTCATGCTCAATGAGATTTAATGTCTTGCTGAAGGATTTCCAATTTTCCTCACATACACATGTTTTACTCCTGCATGTTTCTTTGATGTGACTCTAGCTTTCCCAAATTCAAGAAATCCCAAATGGTTTCTCTGAAGGATTAATTCTCACGTATCTCATGAAGTTGAATTTCCAAGGAAACTTCACTTAAAGGGAAGACTACCATATGGGGCAAAGTAGCAAAACTCATTGTCTTCATTCTTTTTTCCTTGCATAGATTCCCTCATGCTTAGATAAGCATGATGCAAATTCCTTCAAAGTGAAGTTACATTGATTGAAGTTTTATTTTGAGGAAACAATGCTTTCATTCAGAGAAAATATTTTGCCAAATTTCTTACATTCTCTGCCTTCATCTTAAGTCTGTACTGTTGTGGAAGTGGATATAACTTTACTCACAAGACTTTTGTTAAGTGGTTATTTCTGCTTCTTAATGTCCTATGCTTCTTCATAGTTTGTGGGGTGCAGCAAAAGCAGTGCTTAGAGGGAAATTTATAGCATTGAATGCATTCATTAGAAAAGAGGAAAGATCTGATATCAATCATCTAAACGTCCAATTTGGGAAGCGCAAAAATATCTCCTTTTAATTTGTTCTATAATCCATGGTTTTTCTTGCTTTAAATGAGCATCACACCTAGTTTGGTGACTTCATAACTAGGAAATGGGGAGTGATACAGCACTTGATTTATGATGGGGACAACACAACACCCCATAAATCAACCCTGGAACCTTCAGGCTTCTGAAGGATAAGAAACGTGCAGCTTCCAAAGGTGCAAGAGAAAGGTGTGCCCAGAACAAAGGCCAAAGTGGCAACTGAGGAAATCCTGAACACTTTGTTTTGGACTGACTATTTTTGTTCAATTTTTTTTTCCCTGTATTCATTTGGATGAGATGCACTATTTAATATTCTTTAAAGTTTACTGGGGAAATTATACCACTTTTGCTTGCCTTTCCAAATCTGCACTTATTATTTGTTATTGACTTGCCAAATAATGTATTTTGAAACATTTTATATCCTGTATTAGTCAGCCAAAGGGGTGCTGATGCAAAATACCAGAAATCTGTTCGTCTTTATAAAGGGTATTTATTGGGGGTAGAAACTTACAGTTACCAGGCCATAAAGCATAAGTTTCATCCTTCACCAAAGTCTGTTGCCCGTTCTTGGAGCAAAACAGCTGCCGACATTTGCCAGGGTTCAGGCTTCTTGGTTTCCTCTCCTCCCAGGTCTGCGTTTATCTCTGTGCTCAGCTCTTCTGTTTCCTTCACAAGGTCAGATGTAGACTATGAGACTCTCTAAGCTTTGCCTCTCTCCATAAGGCCAACTGTGAACTGTCAGGTGAATGGCTTGTCTCTTTTCCCAGGGGCCTTCTGTCCTCACTCAACAGAACTCCAACATCAAAAACTACTCCAACTCTGTCCTTTGGAATGTCTTTTTTTTTTTTTTTTTAACTGGTGAAAGGGGACTTTATTTACATGTTAATATTTTATGTCTTTAAAAAAGAAAGGAAAGCAAATACAACAAAATTTTAACAGTTATTACTTCTGAATGTCTTTTTATGTTTGAGTCCCCACCCACTGTGAGGCGGGGCTCAATACCCTACTGACTGTAGCCCAGTCAATGCCCTTTTTGTAACATAATCATGCCCAGATTAACAGACCAGTTTACAAACACAATCCAATATCTATTTTTGGAATTCATAATGATAACAAACTGCTACATATCCATTTACCCATCTTGTGCTATATATTATTTTATGGTGTATTTTAACACTTTATTGATGTTCTAGGCCACGGATATCATTATTACTTTATCCATTCAATAGTCATTTAGATATATGAATTTAATTAACAGATTTTGTTTTTCAATCCATCCTGAATCTTGAACCTTCTGAGATTATTTTCTTTCTGCCTGAAGAATATTCTTTTACATTTCTTTTAAAGTGAGTTTCTGTTAGCAAACTTTATTAGTTTTTACTCATCTGTAAAACTATTTATTTCACTTCTTCCTGAAGGATTGAGATGAATTAATTCACAGGCCCTCTAAGATCTCCACTGCTTTTGAGAACACCCTTAGGGTTGAATTCTCCATTGTGTGGTAAATATAATCAGTTCTTTGGAGAAGAAATTAGGGGCTTTCAGTTTTACAGCCTGCTTCCTGCCCCCTCACCCCCCAGGCAAAATTTGTGCACTCTGGCTCTTGGGATGGGAAGAATGGCACACCTCTCTGTTACACACCTGATTTGGAGCTAAGATTTGGTGGAGAAAGCACAGCATATTGAGTTCTTCTTGGGACCATTCTAGGGACCAGTGCAATGGTGGTATGCACTCTATTTTCTCAATGACATCCACACCCGAAGTACAGCCACTGCTTCACGAGATCCCATTTCTCCCAGACTTAGGAGACCCCTCTTGATACCTGTGCCCTGGGTTAATGCCCTCATTTGAGTTTTGTGTGGACCCCAGAAAAGAATGTTCTTACTACCCCATTGCTGTGTGTGTAAGCCTTTTTTATGAAGGACATTTTGGTTAGATTCAGAAAAGGGTCCTTTCGATTAGGTCATTTTTTGTTAGACTGCTTTAGTTTAGTTAAGGGCCTCTGATTAGATTTCAGTCACTGAGATGGACTCCAATCATTGTGCTGAAGTCCTACATACATAGAACACACAGAGAAAGAGTGCAGCCATATTTACCCTGCCATGTGTGAGAGGGCTCCAGGATCTGCTATAGCTGTGGAGTGACACAGAAACCCTGAGAGGCTGGGGGAGAGGCCAGAGGCCAGAGTCATGGAGCAGTTTGAAGCTGAAGACATCCAGGCCAGAGGAGAAGGGAGAGGTGTGAGCACTTGTGTCTGATGGCCCACTGCTGAGCTCAGGGAGAAAGTGAGTTTGGAGGAGAAGGCAGAGAGAGACAGGCAGGCCCAGCATTTTGCCTTGGCAGGAATCCAGCAGCAGATGACCCTTGTTAAGACAGCATTTTTGATGATGCCTTGATCTGGACATTTTCAGAGCCTCAGAACTGTAAGCTTTAACCTAATAAATTCCAATAAAAGCCAACTTATTTCTGGTATTTTGCATTGGCAGTGCTAGGCAAACTCAAACAGTTAGGGACACAGGGTTGGAGAGCTGCTCTTTTCCCAAATGGCAGTGTGATGCTCCTGCCCAGTGAATTCACCTGTAAACTGTGGGTGTCTCCAGACTAGGCAGGAATGAGTACTGGTAAGATGGAGGGGGATGTGCTCTTGGCCAGCAAGTCTTGCAAGATAGGGAGTTACGCAGGGGAGTCACATGGTTTGTGGACTAGTATAAAGTCACTGTTGCCCCAGTATGATAAACCTGCCCAGGTAAAGGGTTGGCCAGGTGGGCAGGGGCAGATAAAAGCATGGGACCTGGGGTCTGGTGCAACAGAGGAGTCAGGGCACAGAGAGGAGTCTCCCTGCTCCTGATCCTTTTGCCCTTCCCTCCTTCCCTTGGCCTCCAGATTGGACCCTCTGAGGAGGCTGTTCTTATTGTACCCCTCCAGGGTCTCAGGCACAGACTCAGGTCTCCTGCTTCCAGTTCTACATTCACCTTCTCCAATGTTGGGGCAGCTAAACATAGAGCAATGCCAAGATGAAACCTATATGTGTCAAGAAGGAAATGTCAAAATTCACATTACAGCATTGGCTACAGCAATAACATCACCAGAATGTGCAACATTAGGCCATTGACCTTAATTAATAATACAGGAATCCCAGAAAGTCCTGGGACCTAGGGCTGACAAGAATAGAAGTGAGGTTGTGAGATATTGCAATGTTTGCAGAAAACCTTATAGGGTGCAGATGCCAGATATTTCTCAGACTAATTAAATATTAAATTTTCAACACATTTTTAACAGTGCTGAAATTGATGCAGACATCTTCAATCCAAAACAGAACATAGGGGTTGGATGGGAAGAAGCTGATGAACAACTGATGAAGCAGGAATGTAACACCTGTTCACTGCAGTTCCCCCAAGCCAGAGAGGGAATGTCCTGTTTGGGAACCAAACTCTCAGAGCACCAATGAAAACCATCATCATAGGTTCTGGACCGCCATGGAAGACAGGGAGAAAGCCCTGTTCAGCACTCACAACCTCAGTTAGTGATGTGAGTCACTCTAGCGGGTCTTCACTGGGGAGTAAGCAGTAGGAATCCGTCTTCTCCTGTGGTGCTAACAACCCTCTAACCAGACACAGCAGAGTGACTTTCACAGGGTCGTGTCCATGCTTCTTGTGCTCGGTGCTCACTCTTGCTGAGGGAGGCCTCCAACCATCCAGGCAGCTGGGTAGGGGCCGAGGGGAGTGAGCACTTTTCCTTTATGGGCGACTGTATTTGCAAGGGGTGCAGGGAAGTGCACCCCCCCCTAGTGATAATGCAGATCGAAATCAATATCTTCAAATCAAACACTTTGTATGATTTCATTGTGAACTATATTCATATTTTCTTTTAAATTATAACCAAATTATCCATGAAAAGAGTATAAAAATAATTTATGTCTGTTACAACAAACAGCCAAATTCCTTCTCTAGCCTCAACCCCCATTCCTCCTTCCTCAGAATTATCTGCATTGGCAGATGCTTTTGGGTACACATTTCTGTTTCTAAATACATGCATTCTCTAGTTTCATCCACCCCACACCCTATCACATATGAGAAAAATATTGGAATACACCTTAAGAATATAAATAAAATTTCTAACTTCTTAAAATACTTGAGATTAGCTTTATATCATCTAATTATGAAAGGATCATTTCTGATTTAAGATAATAAGGAAAATTGGAGTTAAGGAGAAAGTAGGTCACTGTAGTTCAGTGGCTGTTAAACTTGAAACCACATCAGAATCAGGTGAAGAAACTGAAAAATATGAAAGGTTGGGGTGCCTTATAAGAAAATGCTACAATAATGGGCAGCATTATTTTTTAAATGGTAATTTGTTAAAAGTTTACCCAGAATGTAATGGATTTAAGAACCAGTGAAAACAACCAGGATAATTTGAAATCAGCGGAAAGCCCATGTTTACATAAACTAAGGAAAATCTCGAGTTCTGAGGCATAAATTAGTGGTAACAAATTGAACACAGATGAGTGTGGAAGTAGATGTGGGAGGAGCAGATCTTGGAATAAACCACAAGTGCACTTATCCAAGAGGAGAAAAACATCCTGAATTGCACAGTCACAGCTGCTTCCTTAAAAGATTGGCAACAAGTTGCACAGACTGGAGGTGGAGATTCTTTGGAGATTCACATTCATTACATTCACAGGGTTTCTCTCCAGAATGAATGTTGTAATGTTTAATGAGATACTGCCTCTGGCTGAAGGCTATTCCACATTCCTTTCATATATAGGATTTCCCTCCACTATGAATTTTCTCATGGGCAGTGAGATTTGATTTGCCACTGAAGGCTTTCCTACATTCCTTAGAGATATAGTTTTTCTCTCCAGTTTGTCTTCTCTGGTGTGTAATGAAGCTTGATTTCTGAATGAAAGTGTTCCCACATCCATCACATTCTTAGGGTTTCTCTCCAGTATGTATTCTCAGATGATTAATGAGATTTTCCATCTGGTTGAAAGCTTTTCCACATTCATTGCATATATAGGGTTTTTCTCCAGAATGAATGCTTCTGATGTTTAATGAACTATTGCTTTTGGCTGAAAGCATTTCTACGTTCTTTATATTTATTTTGTTTCTGTCCACTATGAGTTTTTCATTTTCTGTGAGATATGATTTGTAACTAAAGGCTTTTTCACATGCCTTACATGCATAGTCTTACTTTGCAGTAGGAAATCTCTTGTATCTGATATTTGATATTTGAATTAAAGCTTTCCCACATATATAAGACTCCTCTTCAGTAAGAATTTTCTGATGAATAAAGAGGTTTTCTGTCAGGTTGAAAACTTGCCCACATGTATTAGATTTCTATGCTTGTTCCTCTGTATGGCTTTTAAAATGAGGAGCAAAAAATGCCTGTAAAGACCAGACTACATTCAGGACACTTATATGGTTTCTCTCTAGTTTGAATCTTCTCATATTCCATGAGGTTTTGTTTCAGATGAAAACACTCCCATGTTCATTACAATACTAACTAATGTATGAATATTTCATGCTCAATGAGATTTAATGCTTGGCTGAAGGTTTTCCAATATTCCTTACATACACAGGGTTTTACTCCTGCATGTTTCTTTGATGTGACTCTAGCTTTCCCAAATTCATGATATCCCAAATGGTTTATCTGAAGGATTAATTCTCAGGTATCTCATGAGTTTGAATTTCCAAGAAAACTTCACATTCATTACACTTAAAGGGGAAGACTACCATGTGGGGCAAACTGGCAAAACTCATTGTCTTCATTCTTTTTTTCCTTATATAGATTCCTTCATGATTAGGTAAGCTTGATGCAAATTCCTTCAGAGTGAAGTTGCATTCATAGAAGTTTTATTTTGAGGAAACAATACTTGCAGACAGAGAAAATATTTTCCCACCTTTCTTACATTCTCTGCCTTCATCTTAAGTCTGTACTGTTGTAGAAGTGGATATAGCTTCACTCACAAGCCTTTTGTTATGTGGTTCTTTCTGCTTCTTAATGTCCTATGCTTCTTCATAGTCTGTGGGATGCAGCAAAAGCAGTGCTTAGAGGGAAATTTATACCATTGAATGCATTCATTAGAAAAGAGGAAAGATCCGATATCAATCATCTAAGTGTCCAATTTGGAAAGCCCAACAATATCTCCTTTTTATTTTTTGTATCATTCATGGCTCTTCTTGCTTCAAATGAGCATCACATCCAGTTTGGTGACTTCATAACTAGGAAATGGGGAAGCGATACAGCACTTGATTTATGATGGTGACAAAACTATATCCCATATATCAACCCTGGATCCTTCAGACTTCTGAAGGTTAAGAAAGGTGCAGCTTCCAAAGAAGCATGAGTAAGGTGGCACCAGAACAAAGGCCAAAATGGCAACCCAGGAAATCCTGAATACTTTATTTTGGACTGACTATTTTCGTTCAATTTTTTTTTTCTTCTATTTATTTGGATGAGATGCACTATTTAATATTCTTTAAAGTTTACTAGAGAAATTATACCACTTTTGCTTGCCCTTCCAAATCTTCACTTATTATTTGTTATTGACTTGCCAAATAATGTATTTTGAAACATTTTATATCCTGTATTAGTCAGCCAAAGGTGTGCTGATGCAAAATACCAGAAATCTGTTCGTCTTTATAAAGGGTATTTATTTGGGGTAGAAGCTTACAGTTACCAGCCATAAAGCATAAGTTTCTTCCTCACCAAAATCTGATACCCTGTCTTGGAGCAAGACAGCTGCTGACATTTGCCAGGGTTCAGGCTTCTTGGCTTCCTTTCTTCCCAGGGCTGCATTTCTCTCTGGGCTCAGCTCCTCTGCTTCCTCCAAAAGGTCAGCTGTAGACTATGAGGCTCTCTAAACTTTGCCTCTCTCCACAAGGCCAGCTGTGAACTGTCAGGTGAATGGCTTGTCTCCTTTCCCCAGGGCCTTCTGTCCTTGCTCATCAGAACTCCAATATCAAAAACTACTCCAAATCTGTCCTTTGCCATGTCTTTTTATGTTTGAGACCCTACCCGCCAAGGGGCATGGCTCAACACCCTACCAAATGTGGCCCACTCAACGCCCTTATCATAACGTCCTCATGCCCAGAAAAACAGACCAGTTTACAAGCATAATCCCATATCTATTTTTGGAATTCATAACAATAGCATACTGCTACATATCCATTAACACATCTTATGCTATATATTATTTTATAGTATATATATTTATTTATTTATTTATTTATTTATTTATTTATTTTATTCTGGGTAAAAATCAAAATTCTCACAATACATACAAACATTTGCAAAATGATATATAAATATATATGCATATATGTGTATTTGCTTACAAAAATGTTGTTTATATATATATATACATATATTTTAAGAGGTGCTTAGATTACCCAAAATATTACACGGAACCCATTGGGATTCCCACGTTGCCCACCTCCCACACCTCCCATCACATCCCACACAAACATCTCCCACAGTGTGGCCCACCACCCTCAATGAACTTACACATCCTGGAGCCTTGCCACCAACCATAGACCACAGTTCACACTGTAGACCACACTCTCTCCCACTCAGTTCTGAGTGGTGTGTGCTGATTTAAAATGGCCTACATCCATTGCCACAACAGTACTCAGGACAACCTCCAACTCCCAAAGAAGCCCCTGTATTTCAACTACTCGTCCCCACCCTACCCCAAAAGTGTCAAGTGGCCACTGGCTCCACCTCATTGTTATAATTTCTTCCATTGCTAGAATCACCATATGTGTACAACCGAATGCCATCAAGTCCACTCTAGCCCATACTGCTTCCCCAAATCCTGAGGGGACTGGGATGGTGATGTCCACTCCAACTCCAAGTGAGAGAGGGCTTATATCCCATGGATATGGTGAGTGGGATGATCCTGCCTGCAGATGCAGGCCCTCTCCATTCCCTGGGATGGCCATTTCCCATCGTTGTCTCATTTATTGATGTCCTAGGCCACAAATATCATTATTACTTTATCCTTTCAATAGTCATTTAGATATATGAATTTAATTACCAGTATTGTTCTTCAATCCATTCCAAATCTTGAACCATCTTAGGCTATATTCATGCTCCTCATGCTCCATGCTCACTCTTGCTGAGGGAGGCCTCCACCCATCCAGGCAGCTTGGGAGGGGGCTGAGGGATGTGAGCACTTTTCCTTTATGGGTGACTGTATTTGCAAAGGATGAGGGGAAGTTGACTCCTGTAATGTTGCAGATACAAATCAATATCTTCAAATCAACCACTTTGTATGATTTCGTTGTGTACTATTTTCATAATTTCTTTTATATTATAACCAAATTATCCGTGCAAAGAGTATAAAAACAACTTATGTCTGTTATGGCAAAGAGCAAAATTCCTTCTGTATCCTCAACCCCCATTCCTCCTTCCTCAGAATTATCTGCATTGGCAGATTCTTTGGGGTACAAATTTCTGTTTCTAAATACATGCATTCTCTAGCTTCATACATCCCACACCTTATCACATATGCAAAAAATATTGGAGTACAACTTAAGAATATAAATAAATTTTCTAACTTCTTAAAATACTTGAGATTAGAAGTATATCGTCTGATTATGAAATGATCATTTCTGATTTAAAATAAAAGGGAAAATTGGAATTAGATAGAAAGTAGGCCACTGTTGTTCAGTGGCTGTTAAACTTGAATCCACATCAGAATCAGGTGAAGAAACTGAAAAAATATCAATGGGTAGCATTATTTTTAAAATGGTAATTTCTTAAAGGCTTACCCAGAATGTAATGGATTGAAGAACCAGTGAAAACAACCAGGATAATTTGAAATAAGTGGAAAGCCCATCTTTACATAAACTAAGAAAAATCTCGAGTTCTGATGCATAATTAGTGGTAAGAAATTGAACACAGATGAGTGTGGAAGAAGATGTGGGAGGTGCAGATCTCAGAACAAACTGCAAGTGCACTTTTCCAAGAGGAGAAAGACATCCTGAATTGCACAGTCACAGCCACTTCCTTAAAGATTGACAACAAGTTGCACAGACTGGAGGTGGAGATTCTTTGGAGATTCACATTCATTACATTCACAAGATTTCTCTCCAGTATGAACGCTGTAATGTTTAATAAGATACTGCCTCTGGCTGAAGGCTATTCTACATTCCTTACATATAGGGTTTCCCTCCACTATGAATTTTCTCATGATCAGTGAGATTTGATTTTCTACTGAAGGCTTCCCTACATTCCTTACAGTTATAGGGTTTCTCTCCAGTTTGTCTTCTCTGGTGTGTATGAGGCTTGATTTATGAATGAAAACTTTCCCACATCCATCACATTCATAGGGTTTCTCTCCAGTTGTATTCTCAGATGCTTAACAAGGTTTCCTTTCTGGTTGAAGGCTTTTCCACATTCATTGCATATATAGGGCTTTACTCCAGAATGAATACACTGATGTTTAATGAACTAATGCTTTTGGCTGAAGGCGTATCAGCATTCTTTACATCCATTTTGCTACTGTCCAATATGAGTATTTTCATGTTCTGTGAGATATGATTTGTACTTAAAGGCTTTTTCACATTCCTTACATGTATAGGGTTACTTTGCAGTAGGAAATCTCTTGTATCTGATATTTGACATTTGAATTAAAGCTTTCCCACATATATAAGACTCCTCTTCAGTAAGAATTTTCTGATGAATAAAGAGGTTTTCTGTCAGGTTGAAAACTTGCCCACATGTATTAGATTTCTATGCTTGTTCCTCTGTATGGCTTTTAAAATGAGGAGTAAAAAATGCCTGTAAAGACCAGACTACATTCAGGATACTCATATGGTTTCTCTCTAGTTTGAATTTTCTCATATTCCATGAGGTTTTGTTTCAGATGGCAGCATTCCCATGTTCATTACAATACTAACTAATGTATGAATATTTCATGCTCAATGAGATTTAATGCCTGGCTGAAGGATTTCCAATATTCCTTACATACACAGGGTTTTACTCCTGCATGTTTCTTTGATGTGACTCTAGCTTTCCCAAATTCATGAAATCCCAAATGGTTTCACTGAAGGATTAATTCTCAGGTATCTCATTAGGTTGAATTTCCAAGAAAACATCACACTGATTACACTTAAAGGGGAGGACTACCATGAGGGGGAAACTGGCAAGACTTATTGTTTAAATTCTTTTTTCCTTACATAGATTCCCTCACACTTAGGTAAGCATGATACAAATTCCTTCAATGTGAAGTTACATTCATAGAAGTGTTATTTTGAGGAAACAATGCTTGGGGTCAGAGAAAATATTTTCCCAACCTTCTTACATTCTCTGCCTTCATCATAAGTCTGTACTGTTGTGGAAGTGGATATAGCTTCACACACAAGCCTTTTGTTATGTGGTTCTTTCTGCTTCTTAATGTCCAATGCTTCTTCATAGTTTGTGGGGTGCAGCAAATGAACTGCTTAGAGGGAAACTTATAGCATTGAATGCATTCATTAGAAAAGAGGAAAGATCCGATATCAATCATCTAAGCGTCCAAATTGGGAAGCGCAAAATATCTCCTTTTTATTCATTCTATCATTCATGGCTCTTCTTGCTTCAAATGAGCATCATATCCAGTTTGGTGACTTCCTAACTCTGAAATGGTAAGTGATACTGCACTTGATTTATGATGGGGAAAAAATAATACTTCATAAATCAGCCCTGGAAACTTCAGGCTTCTTAAGGATAAGAAAGGTGCTGCTTCCAAAAATGAACGAGTAAGTTGGCCCCAGAACAAAGTCCAAAATGGCAACCCAGGAAATCCTGTGTACTTTGTTTTGGACTAACTACTTTGTTCAATTTTTTTTCTTCTATTTATTTGCATGAGATGCACTATTTAATATTCTTTAAAGTTTACCAGGGAAATTATAACACTTTTGCTTTAATTTCCAAATTTGCACTTATTATTTGTTATTGACTTGCCAAATAATGTATTTTAAAACATTTTATATGCTCTATTAGTCAGCCAAAAGTGTGCTGATGCAAAATACCAGAAATCTGTTGGTCTTTATAAAGGGTATTTATTTGGGGTAGAAGCTTACAGTTACCAGGCCATAAAGCATAACTTTCTTCCTTCACCAAAGTCTGTTACCCTGTTTTGGAGTAAGACAGTTGAGGTCATTTGCCACGGTTCAGGCTTCTTGGCTTCCTTTCTTCCTGAGGCTGCATTTCTCTCTGGGCTCAGCTCCTCTGTTTCCTCCACAAGGTCAGCTGTAGACTATGAGGTCCTCTAAGCTTTGTCTCTCTCCACAAGACAGCTGTGCACTGTCAGGTGAATGGTTTGTCTCTTTTCCCCAGGGCCTTCTGTCCTTTCTCATGAGAACTCCAACATAAAAACTACTCCAACTCTGTGCTTTGTCATGTCTTTTTGTGTTTCAGACCCCACCCTCCAAGGGGCAGGGCTCAACAACATACCGACTATGGCCCAGTCTATGCCCTTATCATAACTTAATCATGCCCAGATTAACAGACCAATTTACAGGCATAATCCAATATCGATTTTTGGAATTCATAATGATATCAAACTGCTACATATCCAGTTATACATCTTATGCTATATATTATTTTATGGTGTATTTTAACACTTTATTGATGTCCTAGGCCACAGATATCATTATTACTTTATCCATTCAATAGTCATTTAGATATATGAATTTAATTAACAGATATTGTTCTTCAATCCATCCTGAATCTTTAACCTTCTGAGAATATTTTCTTTCTGCCTGAAGAATATTCTTTTAATTTCTTTTAAAGTGAGTTGCTGCTAGCCAACTTTATTAGTTTTTACTCATCTGTAAAAGTATTTATTTCACTTCTTCCTGAAGGATTGAGATGAATTAAATCTCAGTTCCTCTACAATCTCCCCTGCTTTTGAGAGCACCCTTAGGGTTGAATTTCTCCATTCTGTTATAAATGTAATCAGTTCTTTGGAGAATAAATTAGCTGCTTTCTGTTTTACACCCTGCACCCCACACACACACTCCCCAGGGAAAAACTGTGTGCTCTGGCTCTGGGAATGGGAATAATGGCACACCTTTCTTTGTTACACACATGATTTTGGAGCTAAGATTTGGTGGAGAAAGCACAATATATTTTGAGTTCTTCTTGGGACCATTTTAGGGACCAGTGCAATGGTGGTCAGAACTCCATTTTGCTCAATATGGTCACACCCAAAGTACAGCCACTGCTTCATGAGTTCCCATTTTTCCCAGACTTAGGAGACCCCTCCTGATCCCTGTGCCCTTTATTAATGCCCTCTTTTGAGTCTTGTGTGGACCCCAGAAAAGTATGTTCCTACTGTCTCATTTCTGGGTGTATAATCCTTTTGTATTTAGGACATTTTAGTTAGATTCAGTTAAGAGATCTTTCAATTAGGTCACTTTTTGTTTGATTGCTTTAGTTTAGTTAAGGGCCTGTGATAAGATTTAAGGCACGAGGATCGACCCCAATCCTTGTGCTGAAGCCCTACATACATGGAACACAAGAGAAAGAGTGCTGACATGTTTACCCTGCCATGAGGCAGAGGACTCCAGGATCTCCTACAGCTGTGGAGAGATACAGAAACCCTGAGAGGCTGAGGGAGAGGCCAGAGGCTGGAGTCAGGGTGCAGCTTGAAGCTGAAGACATCCAGGTCAGAGGAGAAGGGAGATGTGTGAGCAATTGTGTCTGATGGCCCATTGCTGAACTCAGGGAGAAAGTGAGTTTGGAGGAGAAGACAGAGAGAGACAGGCAGGCCCAACATTTTGTCTTGGCAGGAGTCCAGCAGCAGCTGACCCTTGTTAAGACAGCATTTTTGATGATGCCTGGATTTGCACAGTTCACAGCCTCAGAACTGTAAGCTTTAACCCTAATAACTTGCAATAAAAGCCAAATTATTTCTGGTATTTTGCATGGGCAGTGCTTGGCAAACTCAAACAGCTAGGGACACAGGGTTGGAGAGGT
Organism: Tolypeutes matacus; assembly: GCA_026826555.1. NCBI lineage: Eukaryota > Metazoa > Chordata > Mammalia > Cingulata > Chlamyphoridae > Tolypeutes > Tolypeutes matacus. The sequence continues at coordinate 533,115 of JAKSZT010053996.1, forward strand.
GGCTTTTCCCAAATGGCAGTATGAAGCTGCTGCCCAGTGAATTCACCTTTAAACTGCGGGTGTCTCCAGACTAGGCGGGAATGGGTACTGGTAAGAAGGAGGGGAAACGGCTCTTGGCCAGTAAGGCCTGCAAGACAAGGAGTCAGGCAGGGGCATCACAGGGTTTGGGGACTTGTAGAAAGTCACAACTGCCCCAGTATGATGTACTTGCCCCAGGTAGGGGTTTGGCCAGGTGGTGAAGTGGAATGTTCATGCAAATAATGACTTCCAGGAGAAAATTTCAATGAAGCCTTTATTATTGGTCGGGGTGCACTCCCTAGTGAGAGTCGCACCTAATGTCTGGTGACTGCGGTTTTTATAGAACTCCTTCCTGCGTGGCTCTAGCAATCAAAAACAGAACTGTTTTAATCATCATACATATTTCTATAGCAACTGAAAACAGAATTGTTTTAATCATCATACATATTTCTCTAGCAAAGCAAGCAAGCAATATTCTAGAAGCTAATACTTGCTGTTAGTGTTCCAGCAGGGAGGAGGAGTAGTTGATCTTTGAGGCATGAGGTACTGATTCTTTTCAGAACTGGATGGGCACCTGGTTTCCACCCACAATTGTTAGAGAATTTTTCTACTGGGGATTTCCTCGTACTGTTTTACTTCCTTCTCATTCCCCACTCCTGTAATAGCATTAGTTAAACCATTGACTCTGCATCAGTGGCCAAGGGGTTGTAATGAATGAGTAATATCACTACCTTCACTGCCTGTATTTTTTTTTTTTTGGATGTAGGAAGTGAGGCAGTAAATGAAAATAGGGCCTACTAGAAATTCTAGTAGGACTAGGACAAGTGGTCCTGAGACAGTGGTGATTAAGGTGGTTAGCCATTGGGACTATGAGAATAGGCTTTTATACCAATTAGCATTTTTGGTTCTAAGTTTTTTTGTTCCCTTAGCTTGTTTTTAACTAATGAGAGACTTTCTTTAATTATTTCTGAGTGGATAGCATAGAAACAGCAAGTTTCACCTAGGGCTACACATAGTCTTCTTTGTTTTAAGAATAATAGATCTAGCCCACGCCTATTCTGTAAAACCATTTTTGCCAGAGAGGATAAGGATGTTTCGAGGTGACTAACTGACTTTTCCATTTCCTTTAGATCTGTGTCAATCTGAGTAGATAAGTTTTTTTTTTTTTTTTTTTTTTTTTTAATTATGGGTAAAAATCAAAATTCTCACAATACATACAAACATTTGTAAAATGATATATAAATATATATGCATATATGTGTATTTGCTTACAAAAATGTTATTTTATATATATATATATATACATATATTTTAAGAGGTGCTTAGATTACCTAAAATATTATACGGAACCCACTCGGATTCCCATGTTGCCCACCTCCCACACCTCCCACCACATCCAACACAAACATCTCCCATAGTGTGGCCCACCAACCTCAATGAACTGTGTAGGCCATTTTAAATCAGTAGATAAGGTTTTAAAGTTTTTCTTGTAGGTCTCCCAGAGTTAAAACTGGCTTATGACACAGCTTTTGGCTTTTGTCTCTTGATATTTTTTGAACATACAGTGATGCATTGGGAATAATGCTCCCATTGCCCCTATCCCAATGTAATAAGGAGGTTAGGGGTTTAGGCAGAGCCAACAATCTTTGGTAGTGTTTGGTTGGCTATTGTTTAGGAAAGCAAAGACAGAGGACAACATGGACAACAAGGGGGCTCTGGGGAGTTTTTGGATGAAGAAGATTAGGGTTTTTTTGGTTTCAAACTTATTTACCAGGTCATTGTTATATTCCCCCCTCCTTCCCCACCCTTAAAATCTTAACTTATCTGGCAAATCTTGATTTTTTAAGGGGTTTTCTGTCCTGATGACTGCCTACTGTCCTGCTTTTGAGTCCTCCGTTCCAGACATGACGGCTTTTAGCTGGGACGCATATATCCAGTGCCTTTTCCCCATGACTTTTACTGCCGTGGGTGTTGTCAGGATCACCACATATGGGCCAGACCACCATGGCTCCAGTGTTCTAGCCTGGAGCTTTCGAACCCAGACCAGATCTCTGGGCTGTGCCTGAAATAAAGGAGGGTTAGTACTTGAACAAGGGAGATAGGCTTCTTGGACCACCCGATTAACCATTTTTCTAATCTGGTCCAGCACATTTAGAGTAGAGAAAAAATATTGGTTGTTATATTCAGATATTTTTTTCTAACACCAACTTGGGCAACAGGGGCGGGGGTCTGCCAAATAATATTTCATAAGCTGTAATGCCCTGCATGTAGAGGGTACAACTGGCTTTAAGGAGGGCAAAAGGAAGGAGACTCACCCAGTTTTCACCAGACTCCAGAGCCAACTTGGTTAGGGTTTCTTTCAAGGTGCAGTTCATTCTTTCAACCTGTCCCAAACTTGGGGCCGAAATGCACAGTGCAGTTTCTAATTTATACCCAGGGCTTTAGCCAATTGTTGAGTCACCTGCTCTATGAAAGCTGGGAACTACTACCGTGGCTCTTTCATTTTTAGTTAGGTAGGCTTTTACCCATCCTGAAAATGTATCCACCAGCACCAGGAGATACCTATATCCATATTTTCCCAACTTTATCTCTGTAAAGTCTATTTCCCAGTGCTCTCCTGGCTACATCAGGTGGAGCCTAGTTCCTGCTGGAACTCGGACACCTCCTCTTTGATTTACTTTTGTGCAGACTTTGCATCTTGTTGTGATACTTGTACTGATTTTAGACAAGCCTGAGAAATAAAAGTCTCTTTTTATTAGTTCTGTTAATTTGGTGCCATCCATATGTGTGGTGTCATGCAGCCTTTTGACCAATTGTCTCCCCACTGCTTCAGGCAGGACTAACCAACCTTCTGGGGAAATTTTCGCTCCTAGACTTTCCCACTGCTTGAGGACTTCTGGAGAGTAGCGCATTATCAGGGGCTTCCAGCTGGTGACTGTCAAGAGCATTTGGACAGGGGCAACCGGTAGGAAGGCAGCGGTTCATGCGACTTCATCTGCTAGTCGGTTGCCTTCAGCCTGCGGGGAGTTTCCCTTCTGGTGTCCCTTGCAGTGAACAATGGCTACTAGGTTAGGGAACTAAATGGCTTCTAATAGTGCTAAGACTTCGGCCTCATTTTTAATTTCTTTTCCTCCAGATGTTAGGAATCCTCACTCTTGGTACAGTGCACCATGTACATGGGCTGAAGCAAAAGCATAACAACTGTATAAACATTGACAGTTCGGCCTTTTGCCCATTTTAGCACTTGGGTATTGGCTATTAGTTCAGCCCATTGGGCGGAGGTGCCATGGCTTAAGGATTAAGCCCAGATAGTTTTGGGTGGCTCTACTACTGCTGCTCCTGCATAACAGACTCCATCTTTAACAAAGCTGCTGCCATCTACGTAGAGATTATGGGAAGCCTCCAGCAAAGGCACATTGGTGAGGTCTTGGCATAGCCCCATCAGGGTTTCCAGCAAGTTTAAGCAGTTTGGGCCACTGGGGGGGCACTAGAGTCTGGGAGCAGGGTGGCCAGATTTAGTGCCTCCATTTTTGAGAATACCACAGAGGGTGGGTTCAACAATGAAACTTCATAATGCATGATTCTGGCATTAGATATCCAGCAGTCCGGGGAACTGCGGAGGAGGGATTCTACCAAGTGGGGGCTGTTACCACCAGGTTTTGGCCAAAGGTTAACTTAGAGGCTTCCTTGACTAAAAGGTTAGTGGCTGCGATAGCTCTTAGGCAGCTGGGCCATCCAGCAGCCACATAGCCCAGTTTTTTTGAGAGGTACACTACTAGTCAGCACCAAGGCCCAATGGACTGGGTTAAGACTACTTTGGGGGAAGCGGCTGTGGCTCAATCAGTAGGGCTCCCATTTACCATATGGGAGGCCCCGGGTTCGGTTCGGTTCCCGGGGCCTCCTGGTGAAGGCAAGCCCGTCCGCATGGCGTGGTTAGCTGACCCAGCGAGCGCAAGCAGCAAGGGGGGGATAAATGAATAAATAAATAAAATCTAAAAAAAAAAAAAAAAAAAAAAGACTACTTTGGTAACCCCTCGACTTTCATCAACGAATAGACAAAAGGGTTTGGACAGATCAGGTAGCCCGAGGGCAGGGGCACTCACCAGAGCTGTCTTCAGACCCTCAAAGGATTTTTGCTGCTCTTTGGTCCACAACAAGTCATTTCCCTTGACTGCCGTGGTGGTGTAGAGGGGCTTAGCAATTTCCATGAATCCAGGGATCCACAGCCTGCAATATCACACCATACCAAGAAATTCACGTACCTGTCTTTTTGAGATTGGTGCTGGGATGCCCAATACAGCTTGTATCTTGTCACGTGAAAGTCACCATTTCCCTTTTTCTAAGATGTATCCCAGATATGTTACGAAGTGGGAGCAGAGATGAGCCATTTTGGTGGATACACGATATCCCATTTCCACCAATGCTTTGAGTAGGCTGAGGGTAGCCGCTTTGCAAGAGTCTGAGTCCAGTGCGGCTAGAAGGAAATTATATACATACTGAAGCAGGGTAACACCTGGATGCTGCTCCCTGAAGAGGGACAAGTCCTGCCCCAGAGCCTCCCCAAACAAGGTGGGGGAGTTTTTGAATCCTTGGGGAAGTCTGGTCCAGTTTAGTTGCCCGCTTCCTTCAGGCCAAGGGTCCTCAAAAGTAAAGATGGTTTGGCTAACTGGTGCCAATGGTATAGAAAAGAATGCATCTTTTTTTTTTTTAATTTATTTTTATTGTGGGTAAAAATCAAAATTCTCACAATACATACAAACATTTGCAAAATGATATATAAATATATATGCATATATGTGTATTTGCTTACAAAAATGTTATTTTTATATATATATATACATATATTTTAAGAGGTGCTTAGATTACCCAAAAAATTACACGGAACCCACTGGGATTCCCATGTCGGTTGTGGGGAGTGGAGGGTAGAGATTGTTAGTGGGTGACTGTGTTAGAGGGGAAGGAGAGGGAGTGGATGGAGAGGGGGCAGACAGAGGGGCATGAGGGATAAGTTGGGGGGTAGGTAGGTAATGGGAGGTTTATCAGGAGTGTCCTACAGGACCGAAGGAGTGGGGTTTTTCACAGGAGCTTTTAAAGAAAGTTGAGTTTCTGGCTGGGCTGAGCACCCATGTCCTGCAAGATAAATTTTTTAGTTTCTTAGGAGTGTCTGTAAGAAGATCTAGCCACAGACTGTTGGGAGGTTGTAGTTCCTTCAGATGGCCAGTCCACACCAAAGGTGGGCCACTCCAACTCGCATAGGGTTCAGGGAGTCCCTGGGTTGACCTTGGCTCCATATCCAGCTGCTACTTTTTAGAATTCCTGAAAATTCTTTAGAAAACAGGCAAGGGGGTTGGTAGGACAAGAGAAGGATTGACCCATAGCAATGAACAGGAAGAGCAAAGAAGAGAAACTGAGCAGAAATGTTACAGACAGACAGACAGCCAGTGATACAAAGACACACAAACCTTGAGCCTATTCTGAGGCCCCGAGTGACGTCTCACCCGGTGGTCAGGCCGTTGGAGTAGCACCACATCTGGCAGCCCAACGGCCTCTCCTGGATCCAAACTTACTGAAGCAGAACAGAACTGGTGGTATCTTAGGTTGAAAAATTAATTTCCCCTGGACTTTCTGGCCAGACTGAGGACTTACCAGGGCTGAGAAACGTCTCTCAGAGGCCTCCCCCTAGAAGGCTTCAGTGTGGCCGGCTCCGGTCAATCTAGATGGGGCCTCCAAAATGAAGCTGAATGCTTCATGCAAATAATGACTTCCAGGAGAAAATTTCAATGAAGCCTTTATTACCAGCCAGGGCGCACTCCCTAGTGAGAGTCGCACCTAAGGTCGGGTGACTGCAGTTTTTATAGAGTTTGTGGCTCTAGCAACCGAAAACAGAATTGTTTTAATCATCATACATTTTTCTATAGCAACTGAAAACAGAATTGTATTAATCATCATACATATTTCTCTAGCAAAGCAAGAAAGCAATGTTCCAGAAGCTGATATTTGCCGTTAGCATTCCAGCAGGGAGGGGGAGTGTTTGATCTATGAGGCATGATGTACTGATTCTTTTCAGACCTGCATGGGCACCTAGTTTCCACCCACAATTATAAGAGGACTTTTTTACTGGGAATTTCCTGGTACTGTTTTACTTCCTTCTCAGGAGGCAGTGGCAGATGAAAGCATGGGACCTGGGGTCTGGTGCAGCAGAGGAGTCAGGGCACTAGAGGAGACTTCCTGCTTCTGCTCCTTTTGCCCTTCCCTTTTTTCCTTGGCCTCCAGCAATGAACCTCGGAGGAGTCTGCTCTTATTCTATCCCTCCTGGGTCTCAGGTACAGCCTCAGGTCTCCTGCTTCCAGTTCTACATTCACCTTCTCCAATATCGGGACAGCTAAAGAAAGAGCAATGCTGAGATGAAACCTGTTGGTATCAGGAAGAAATATCAAAATTCGCATTACAGCATTGGCTGCAGCAATAACATCACCAGAATGAGCAACTTTAGGCCAGTGACCCTAATAAGTAGTATGGGAAACCCAGAAAGTCCTGAGATGAGGGCTGACAAGAATAGAAGTGAGGTTGTGAGAGAGTGAAATGTTTGCAGAAAACCTCAGAGGGTGCAAATGCCAGATATTTCTCAGACTAATTAAATATTAAATTTTCAACACATTTTTAAGTGTGTTAAAAATGATGCAGATCTCTTCAATCTCAGAAGAGAATCGAGGGGCTGGATGGGAAGAAGCTGATGAACAACTGAAGAAGCTGGAATGTAACATGTGTTCACTGCAGTTCCCCCAAACCAGAGAGGGAATGTCTTCTTTGGGAACCAAACTCTCAGAGCCCCAATGAAAACCATCATCCAAGGTTCTGGATCCACAAAGGAGGACAGGAAGAAAGCCCGGCTCAGCTCTCACAGACTCAGTTAGTGATGTGAGTCACTCTAGCAGGTCTTCACTGGGGAGTAAGCAGCAGGAAGTCTGTATTCTTCTGTGGTGCTAACAGCTCTCTAATCAGACACGTGTACAGAGCAGTGCAGCCTTCAAAAGGTCATGTCCATGCTCCTCAAGCTCTGTGCTCACTCTTGATGAGGAAGGTCTCCACCTGTCCAGGCAGCTGGGGAGGGTGCCGAAGGGAATGAGCACTTTTCCTTTATGGGTGACTGTATATGCAAAGGGTGAGGGGAAATGTCCCCCTGTAATGTTGCAGATACAAAAACAAATCTTCAAATCAACCACTTTGTTTGATTTCATTGTGTACTATTTTCATAATTTCTTTTGAATTATAACCAAATCATCCATGGAAAGAGTATAAAAATAATTTATGTCTGTTACAACAAACAGCCAAATTCCTTCTCTAGCCTCAACCCACATTCCTCCTTCCTCAGAATTATCTGCATTGGCAGATGCTTTTGGGTACACATTTCTGTTTCTAAATACATGCATTATCTAGTTTCATCCATCCCACACCCTTTCACATATGAGAAAAATATTGGAGTACAACTCAAGAATATAAATATATTTCCAAGCTTCTTAAAATAATTGAGATTACAAATATATCATTTAATTATGAAAGGATCATTTCTGATTTAAAACAATAAGGAAAATTGGAGTTAAGTAGAAAGCAGTCCACAGTAGTTAAGTGGCTGTTAAACTTGAATCCACAACAGAATTAGGTGAAGAAACTGAAAAAATATAAATTGTTGGGGTGCCTTATAAGAAGATGCTACAATAATGGGCAGCATTATTTTTAAAATGTTAATTTTTAAAATGCTTACCCAGAATGTAATGGACTGAAGAACCAGTGAAAACAACCAGGATAATTTGAAATAAGTGGAAAGCCCATCTTTACATAAACTAAGAAATATCTTGAGTTCTGATGCATAATTAAGTGGTAACAAATTGAACACAGATGAATGTGGAAGAAGATGTGGGAGGAGCAGATCTCAGAACAAACCGCAAGTGCACTTTTCCAAGAGGAGAAAGACATCCTGAATTGCACAGGCACATCTGCTTCCTTGAAAGATTGACAACAAGTTGCACAGACTGGAGGTGGAGATTCTTTGGAGATTCACATTCATTACATTCACAGGCTTTCTCTCCAGTATGAATGTTGCAATGTTTAATGAGATACTGCCTCTGGCTGAAGGCTATTACACATTCCTTACATATATAGGGTTTCAAACTGCTATGAATTTTCTCATGGTCAGTAAGATTTGATATGCTACTGAAGGCTTCCCTACATTCCTTACAAATATAGAGTTTCTCTCCAGTTTGTCTTCTCTGGTGTGTAATGAGGCTTGATTTCTGAATGAAAGCTTTCCCACATCCATCACATTCATAGCGTTTCTCTCCAGTACATATTCTCAGATGGTTAATGAGGATTTCCTTCTGGTTGAAGGCTTTTCCACATTCATTGCTTATATAGGGTTTTTCTCCAGATGAATGCTCTGATGTTTAATGACCTAATGGTTTTGGCTGAAGCCTTCTCTGCATTCTTTACATTCATCTTGTTTCTGTCCACTATGAGTTTTTTCATGTCCTGTGAATTATGATTTGTACCTAATGGATTTTTCACATGCCTTGCACGCATAGGGTTTCTTTGCAGTTGGAAATCTCATGTATCTGAGAAGCAGAGATTGAGAGGTAATGAGTTTTGTTTAGTTGGTTGGTTTTTGTTTTCTAACATTGTTGTTATTTTTGCTGGAATATCAAAGATGCTCTAAGAATGACTGGAGTGGTGAATGTACAACTCTGTGACTGTACTGAATACCATTGACTGTACACTTTGGATAGATTTATGCTTTATTAATATGTATCAATAAAACTGATTTGTTAAAAAATAAATATATCTTCTGGGGTGTAGTTAAACTGTATTCTTAAAGAGAAACATATTTAATATTTATATTCTGAAATAAGGAAAGTTAAAAAATAAAATTGGTAAGTTCCTATGTAGATGATTTTCTTTCTTTGCCTTTTGCGGAACTGAGAATTTTCTGAGTATGCAGAAATCCTCTTGGACCATTTCAGGAAGCCTCCACATCCCACCCTCATACTTGTCCCAAACCATCTGACACACCTCACATAAAAGCTAAGGAATCAGCAGGGGTTTCTCCCCACAGACACAGCAGGCATACCCAGAATTAGTAGTTTTAGACAAAAATGGCACTCCCTCTTTAGGCAATTAGCATTAACTGGGGATTATTGGAGATGGAAGGAAAGCAGGAAGTGACACTTTAAGTAGGTGCTTGGGGGCAAATAAGACAAAGGACAGAACAATCATTATAAGAAGGTGTATTAGTCAGCCAAAGGGGTGCTAATGTAAAATACCAAAAATGGGTTGGTCTTTATAAAGGGTATTGATTTGGGGTATAAGTTCACAGATACCAGGCCATAAAGCATTAAGTTTCTTCTCTCACCACAGTCCATTGCCATGTGTTAGAGCAAGACAGCTGCCGGCATTTGCCAGGGTTCAGGCTTCTGGGGTTCCTCTCTTCCCAGGGCTCCGTTTCTCTCCGGGCTTAGCTCCTGTTTCCTCCATGAGGTCAGCTGCAGATGATCAGGAGAACAGCTTGCTTCTCTTCCCATGGGGCCTTCTTTCCAACATCAAAACTGCTTCACAAACGACTACCTCAACTGTCCTTTGCCTTGCCTTTAATATTCAATTCCCCACCCACCAAGGGGTGGGGCTCAATGCCCTAATCCTAACCTAATCATGCCCAGATTAACAGATCAGTTTACAAGCATGATCCAATTATATTTTTGGAATTCATAATTACATCAAATTCCCCAACGGTTACAGAAGGTAAATGATTTCTTCTCAAAATATAGCTTGATCTGGGCAAAGAATAGTAAAGATGAGAAAGAATGCCCCTGTCCTCATGGAGCTGATATTTTAGGGGGCAGAGGGGGCAGAAATATGGAACAGGGAAATTAAAGAGGATGTCCAGAGGTGCTAAATTAATGCACAAGCAAGGGCAGGCAACATGGGTGTGGGAAAAGGAAACCTGGGGGGGGGGAGAAGTAAAGGAATCCTCTCTGAAGAGGGGACATCTGAACAATGAACCAACCTTGGGACAAGTACTGCAGTATGAAGGGACAGAACAGGTGATGGTCATGAAGTGGGTGAGAGAGTGGTGTGTTTGAGGATCAGCCAGAGGCCAGACAAACTAAATGCAGTGAGTGAATGGTAGCCAGAGGAGTGGGCAGTAAATGCTGTCACCAGGTTAGGGTTTGATTTTAATTTAAGAGAGCAGGGCAATGGATGTAGGCCATTTTAAATCAGCACATACCACTCAGAACTGAGTGGGAGAGAGTGTGGTCTACAGTGTGATCTGTGGTCTATGGTTGGTGGCAAGGCTCCAGGATGTGTAAGTTCGTTGGGGTTGATGGGCCACACTGTGGAAGATGTTTGTGTGGGATATGGTGGGAGGTGTGGGAGGTGGGCGGCGTGGGAACCCCAGTGGGTTCCGTGTAGTATTTTGGGTAATCTGAGCACCTCTTAAAATATATGTGTATATATATATATATATATATATATAGCATTTTTGTAAGCAAATACACATATATGCATATATATTTATATATCATTTTACAAATGTTTGTATGTATTTGAGAATTTTGATTTTTACCCATAATAAAAAAAAAAAAAAAAAAAAAAGAGAGCAGTGGCTACGATGTGGGGAAAAAGTTTAGCAGGAAGAACAGGTGGAGACCCTGACAGGGACTCTTTAAGATGAGGATGTTGATTGCTGCACTGGGGTGGGCATGTGGGAAGAGCAGTGGAGACAGAGAGAAGGGGTCAGCTCCAGGGTCTGTTCTGCAGAGATCAAGAGGTTGCTGATGCTTGTGTGTGCTCCTTTTAGAGTTCTGTTCTCTACCTCTTAAGCCAGAGTCTGTCACCAACTACCTGGTGGTAAAGGCCACCCTTCCATATCCATGTGCTTTGGAGGGAACAGCTGAGTGGGGCTCTGTGTACCTGGGGGAGGCCTGTGTCTCTCAGTGCTCCTCTGGGAGTTCACGGTGAGACCCATATGGATCTGAGGCCTTTGTCCTGGACAGCTTCAGAGCTCCATGAAGAATCCTCCAGACTCCTACCTGGGTGTAGTGAGCCTGGCCACCAGCATTTTGGAGGCAAAGGAGGGGCAGGAGTAGGTGGACTTACTATACAGCCTTTCTCTGGGGCTTATGTTTCATTGGGCTTCTCACCCCACCTCACCTATGCCTGTGTCTACAAATTCACAGACTCTTTCTCATCTTTCCCATATTGTGCAAAACTGGTGTGCAAAACGGGATGGATACTCACCTTCCAGATGTTGAATTTTCTTTGGGGGTTCATCAGCCATTCCTTCCATTTCTGTTTTCAGCCTCATTCTTCAACTCTACTTTTAATGGTGCCAATGTATCCAATGCCCGAACTTTTTCTAAACACAAATCCAATGCTTCTATTTAAGTGTTCACGTTTGCTGGGTCTTAGAGTTCATTTGGGAGAGACAGGAGCTGCATCAGTGAGGGGGTGGAGGCAGGAGCCTGACCAGCCTGGCTCTGCAAACTGTCAGAAGCCTAACTTGCCTAAGGGAGCAGGGGCAGGAAGACCCGGATAAGCTTTCAGAAGCCCGCTTAACCTGTGCAGCCAGTGTGGTTCAGTGGAAGAGTTCCTCCCTGGCATGTATGAGGTCCCTGGTTTGAGTCCCAGTTCATCCTAAGAGAAAGGAATACACCAGGTTATTTTTATCGGTTCCTTTTTTGTTGTTATTTTATTCATTAAAACCAGGTACATCACCTGCAGAGGGCAGGCTGCAGGGTGATTGACTGATGAATACCAGCCACCTGAGAAGTGCCTTAGGGGCTTAAGAAGGAAGGATGTTTATCCTGGGTTGTTTTTGTTGTTGTTGCTTTGCTTCTTGTTTGTCTTTCCCCTTTCTCTGTTTCCTTTTCTATTTTACTTATTTTTTCCACCTACTATATTTCTCTTCTTTCCTTCATTTTTTGATCTTCTGTCTTCTGTTGCTTTTCTTTCATTCCACCTATTGTTTGACATTCATTTTTTATTTTCCCATCTCCTTCTCTCTTTTCTTCCTCTCTTCTCATCTTTCCAGCCTTTTAATTCACTTTATCTCTTTTCTCTATTTTATTTCTTGTTTCTTTTTTCTATTCCACCTTTTTATTCTAATTCCTTTGTATTTTTTTATGACATTTTATTCATATTACTTATTTATTCTCCTAGCTCTTGGACAGTTCCTCTTCTACCTTTATTATTATTATTATTATTCTTTCCCTCTTCTTATCTCATCCCTTTTCTCTGGTCCTATTTTTTTCCCCAAGGGTACACAGACAACTGCAAGGATACAGTATAAGAAGAACCAAGTGTCAAAAAGGAACCTTACGGCCCCATGAGCAGGTGAGCCCCCCCAGGCCCCATGTGTGGGTGAGCCCCCAGGCCCCATGCACAGGTGAACCACCAGGACCCATGAGAGGGTGTGTCCCCCAGGCCCAGTGTGCAGGTGAGTCCCCCAGGCCCTTATGCTGGTGAGTCCCAGGCTCCATGTGTGATTGAGCCACCAGGCCCTGTGAGAGGGTGAGTCCCTCAGGCCCCATGAGAGGGTGAGCGCCCCAGGCCCTGTGTGCCGGTGAGCCTACCCTGCGAGAGAGTGAATCCCCCTGGCCCTGCATGCGGTTGATCCTGCCTGGCCCCGTGTGTGAGTGAGCTCCCAGGTCCCATGTGCAGATGAGTGACCAGGCCCGGAAAGAGGGTACATCCTCCAGGCCCTGTTGCGGTGTGCCCCACAGGCTGGGTGCAGGTGAGTGCCAGACCCCGTGAGAGGGTGAGCCCCCTAGGCCCAGGGCATGGGTGAGCTCTCAGATCCCATGTGTGGGTGAGCCACCAGGCCCTACAAGAGGATGCTTTCCCCAGGTACTAGGTGCAAGTGAGTCCCCCAGGTCCTGTGTGCAGGTGTGCCACCAGGCCCTGTGAGCTGGTGCAGCCCCCTGGCCCCACACATGGGTGCGCCATCAGGCCCCGTGTGAGGATGCACCTTCAGTCCCCACAAGTCACAGAGCAAGATGATTTAACAGGAGGGTGACACAAGGGAGAGCCAAGATGAAATACACCAAAAAAACAGGAACTAAGGTGGTGCAGGCAGTAGTAGGGTGGTGCAGGTGGTAGTAGGGTGCCTCTCTCCCACATCAGAGGTTCCGATGATCAAATCCTAGTGAAGACAGGAGGAGATGGATGAGGAGGGCAGGGAACGGAAACATAGAGTTGCCCAGTGAATGGACACAGAAATAGCAAAAATGGGGGGGCAGTAAAAATGGATAAAAGTAAATAAATAAATCCTTTTTTAAAAGTATAGAGTGTGGTCTACAGTGTGAACCGTGGTCTATGGTTGGTGGCAAGGCTCCAGGAGGTGTAAGTTCATTGAGGTTGGTGGGCCACACTATGGGAGATGTTTGTGTTGGATGTGGTGGGAGGTGTGGGAGGTGGGCAACATGGGAATCCGAGTGGGTTCCGTATAATATTTTAGGTAATCTAAGCACCTCTTAAAATATATGTATATATATATATATAAAATAACATTTTTGTAAGCAAATACACATATATGCATATATATTTATATATCATTTTACAAATGTTTGTATGTATTGTGAGAATTTTGATTTTTACCCATAATAAAAAATATATATATATATATATATATATATGGAAAGTTAATGAGCAGGCAAAAACAGATTAACTCATGTCTAATAAAAAGGAAAGGGGAGTTTATGAAAGTATTCCAGTGATCCTTAAGCTGTCAGCTTCAAAAGATGATTTATTGTCTTTTGAACCAGTGTCTGCACCTCCAAATGTAACTACTGATCCATTTTTTACATTTGATGATGCTCCAACGGTTTCTGTTTTTTTGCCAGCACCATCCTCTTCAATTATGAAAAGTATAGCGCAGGGAGGTAGAGAGAGAAATTCAGAATCTATGCAATTTTTTTTTTTTACTTTTCCAGTTACAGTAACTCAAATTCCAGTAGATGCTAACAATCCCCAAGGAGGTGTACCATATGAGCATGCTCCTATTTATTCTAACACTATCAAAGAATTAAAACAAGCATGCATTCAATATGATGAAATTCTCCTTATACTCAAGAATTGGTGCAAGGAATAGCACAAGCAAACAGATTAATACTCTGGGACTTGGATTTGTGAGCTCAAGCTGTTCTTAATTCAGCAGAATTTTTACAATTAAAACTTGGTGGGCTGATGAAGCTAATATTGTAGCATGACAAAATCAACATCAAGATTCAACAGTGCCTATTAGTGCTGAACAAATATTAGGCACAATTCAATAGGCTGGGATTCCCATGATGATATGCCATTTTAGAAGTGCGATTTTGCTACCTAGCTCCCTTGTGATGAATCTCCACCCCTGGACAGGCTGTAAAATCATTTTCAAAAATTGTTCAAGGAAATACTGAACCCTATGCTGAATGTGTAGCAATGCTGGCAGATGTAGTCAACAAGACAGTAACTCAATCTGATCTTAAGAAATGCTTATTCTGATGTTGGCTTTTGATTATGCTAACAGTGACTGTAAAAAGGCTTTATGTCTGATCAAGGCAAATGGAAGAACTTTTCAGGATTACATAAAACTATGCCAAAACAGTGGGCCTAATACGTATAACATGAACCTTCTTGCAGCTGCTCTAAAGGGAGATAGTCCTATGATTACTAATTCAATTGCTTTGAATGTGGGAAATCAGGTGATATGAGAAAAAGATTGCCAAACCAAAACTAGTGTAAGAGCTCCATTTTGCAGCAACAATAAGTCAATACCAAGTCGTATGTGTCTGAAATGCCAAAAAGTGTTACACTGTGCCAAGGAATGCCATTCTAAATATCAGAAAAATGGTAGTCTCATTAATAAGTCAGGAAACTTCCAAGCGGGCCTTGCTCAAGGCCCTCAGTCAAACAATATGAGCACATTTCCCAGCCTTGCTCAAATTCACCTAGTCAGCAACAGAGCAGTCCACTCCAGCCTGTAACAGAACTTAAGGCAGTTACCAAAAGCGGTACAGCTGGCAATCCTTCCTCAGCTGAATCTAAGTTTATTAGTCCTTCACTGAGTATACCCAAAATTAAGAACAGGAATTAAAAGGCCTACCGCAGTAATCTGAACTTTGAGCCTAAGTGTACTCCTAATGAGTAGTAATCCAAAATAAACATGTTAAATATCTATATAAACTGCTAAATTAGCATTTAACTGTATTTAGGCTGTTTAAGTTGTCCTGGCTGGTTGCTGATTATGAACAAAATTGTTTCAAAGAACAAGCTTATATATTACAGTTAACAAATATTCCAGAAAAAACCTTAAAATAATAAAATCAAAGATGTGAAATGACGGAGGTCTTGAAGACAGCCATACCAAAGGAGTGAAAATTATGGGTCAAATTAGTAAGCTTTATGTTTCTGTTAGTGTGTCATAATTCTTTTTGTATTTGTCTGTTTGTTCAGTTTCAGTGTATATTTTGATACCTCTGGATGGTAATATTAAATTGATAAATGAAAATTATTATGAGAGCTCTATTCAAATGGCCAAAAATTAAATAAGTGCTTATATTAATAAATAAAAATGAATATTAGTTTAAAATAATAAAAATAGTTATACTCAAATTAAATCATTTTTCTAACAAGTTTGTTTAATGTTGATGGTAATTATATGTTTTCAGAAATTTGCTTGGAAGTAGTTTCTAAAATCATTGTGGTAACTTAAGTATGGAAGGTTGTTGAACCCTAAACTAGCCTACCCATAGGCCTTCATGGCAACCAGAGTAACGTAGAAAAGAAAAGTTTCCCACTGTCTCCTAAGTGTCTTATCTGAAAAGCACACCCTCCCCTCCCTTAAACAATCTCGCAAGGACAGACAAGCATACAACCTCCCCTCCTTTGAACAATCCTGCAAGGACATCTCAACCCTGCAGCTGTGCCCCAGGCTATCAGGGCATTCCGTGCAAAGGCTAGCTAACTGCCAAAATCCGCTTCTGTTTATCCCGCTTGCTTGCAAACTGCGACAGCA
This sequence comes from Tolypeutes matacus, assembly GCA_026826555.1. Lineage (NCBI taxonomy): Eukaryota > Metazoa > Chordata > Mammalia > Cingulata > Chlamyphoridae > Tolypeutes > Tolypeutes matacus. Next base: position 549,181 of record JAKSZT010053996.1, read on the forward strand.
ACCCCCTATAAAAAGGAGCCATTTTAAAACCTGGGTGCTGCAATTCTCTCCTGCATGAGAGGTGCTGCAGACGCCCGCGGGCTTAGCTCAATAAACTTCATAAAAGTGGTTAAAGTCTGAGTGTGGTCGATCTCCTGGGTTATAACAAGGTATATAGAATGTGCTTTTATTATTAAAGAAAAGAAAGTCATTTTATCCTAAGATAAAATAACTAGTTATTAAAACAAAGAAAATGTGGGACAAAACCTGAATAAATATAAAATTGCAAAAGGCTTGTGAAAAAGGAATTTTTGTCGTCAAAGCTAAGTAAAATTTATGCAATCTATAAAAATTTAAAAGCTTTAATGTCAAACAATGTAATAATATAATGTTAATATTTTATTCTTTCTCAAAGTTTGCCAAGTTAGTAGTCTCTTTTAGTAAAAGTTTACAAACTTTTTCTCCTCAAAATCAGTATACAATAAAGGAAGTCTGTTTTATCAAAATAGCTTCTTGTACTTTAACCTTATGTCCATGAAGAAACATGTCTTATCACTTTTAAAAAGAACACAATGTTTGAACCTGCTTTCTCAATGTCAAATCCTGAAAGATAGCTTTTATTTCAAAATGTCATGAATAACTTGGTCTTTTACCTAAAAAACAAGTAAAATACTAAAAATAGTTAAATTCATGTGATATCAGTTAAATGAAGTATTTAAAACTGTTGTATAATTAAAAGAAATTTTCTATTTTTATAACAATTAAAGTTGTATGAACAAAAAGTTCATATGAATACTTTAAAAGTGTATAAAATTCCTGAAAATATAATAATGTTTCAATAAAACTGTAAATAAAATATAATGTTATTAATCATAATTTTTAGTTAACTACAGGAAGAAATCAGCCATTAAAGGCTGACAGGGTAGTGCATAACAGTAAATTTTAGTAAAATAAAATAATACCACTGCAGCATGCAGTGGTCCCAAATATTGCTAGTTTGTTGCAAAAAAAATAATATCCAGTTATGTCACTATCACTTTGTTTTAAAACTTGCTTAAGCTTTCTTTAATATTTTCTTAAACAAATCAAGCCAGCCCACATTCCACTTCCTGTAAAATAGCCAACAGTAAATCAAGTTTATATTCAACTCTGTAAACAACAGCATCAAATCTAATTATAATGTTAACAACAAAAACCAATGCAAGGATTAAATTTACAAGTTAATGTATTACCCCACAGCCCAAAAAGGAAATACTAATTTGTTTTTACCTATGCCTCAAACTATAGAAAATAAAAAAAATTTGACTTCATTCTAATCATGCAACTAAGAATCTTAAATGCTTAAGAAATAAAAATTTATTCATTGGATGTCTGTTGTATAATCTACTGTAGTTATGAATTATGTATAATATACTTAAATACTAATCAAAACTTCAATACAATACATTGCATATATATATACAATTTAATAACTTGCTTGTTACACATAGATCTTTTATTAAGTATATATAAAAATATTTTGTTTTAAGTTTGAACAGTCCTGAAACTAAATATCTTTATTAAAAACGGTTTAGAAAGTATTGTTCAATCCTAAAAGTAAAGCATCATGCAGAAATCTTTGCTAATCAAAAACCAATGTCAGGAAGCAGCTGTGACTCAATCAGTAGGGCTCCCGTTTACCTTATGGGAGGCCGCATGGTGTGGTTAGCTGACCCAGCGAGCACAAGCAGCAAGGGGGGGATAAATGAATAAATAAAGAAAATCTTAAAAAAAAAAATCTTAAAAAAAAATGCCTTGCTAGTTAACACTTTTCACATTTCAGTAAAAATATTGTAAATTAAAGTAGTAAGCACATCAAGGACGTTTTGTAACAAATTGGAAAAAAAAATAAAGTGCATTTCAACAGGTGTTTTATTCCTCCCTCAGGGAGCTGGCCCCTCTCCCAGGGATTGATACATAAACCTTAAAATTTACTGCCCAGGGAGTGTTGTTTTCCTTCCTGAGGAGTCTGGCCCCTTCCTCGGGATTAGCAAAATACTCACAAGTTGGCCTCTATAGTACTATCAAATTCATTAATCCTAAACGCAGTCAACCAAAACTCTGGTAACAGTTGCTACTTCAACACTTCCCAGGTAAAAGCTAAATATTGGTAAATGTATATATATAAAACTGCTCTATTTATCTTTCAATGTGTAACTTTTTTCAATATTGACTTAATCTTTTATTTAGTTATATTATTTGTTTCTCCCCCTAATTGTCAATATAAGCTTATTAAATTAAATATATATTAACATTTATCTTGTATCTATCCAGGAATCTAACCAAAAATATGCCAAGTATATCAGTGTATCCCCTGATTTAGTAGGCCTGTGAATGTATGTATACTTATCCTTAAAAATTAAGAGTTAAATATATATTAATGCTGCAAAAACAAAAATGGTGGAAATGGTGAAGTGTGAGAACAATTATATCAAGCATTATTTACAATAAATTTTTTCAGACAAAGGTCAGAATATTATACATCAGCATCAGAGTATTTCTGGCAAAAATCAGGCAATAATACAGAAACAAATATTGTACCACTAGATTACTGAAAGCATCAAAGTAATAATCAATGGGATAAGGCCGAAGTTAAGTTAGAATATATGGACGAGGTTTTGCTCTTATCATTACAGATAAAGGAGACCAGCTTCGGGTCCTGTCCAGACGCCTGAAACCTAGACATAAACAAACCAATGAAGCGGACACAAAAAGCAGAAAAGAAGGTAACTTCTAAAAGGCAGAATGTCACTCTAACAGAGTTATTCTTTGCTATGCTTACCTTGAGAACCACAGCAGTAAGAAGTGCACTTTCACATAATTATACATATTGGGGTTATATTACTAATTCAGCTCTTCTAGAATTGTTGACTTGGGGGGACAAATCCTACCCTGTTTATATTAATCAGTCTTTTTATTTTCCTGGGCCTGTTGATTCTTGCTTCCTCTAAAACCTGATAAGGAAGGGAAATTTATTGAAAATTTCCTTTTCTTGAAAGAACTAAATGCATAGGATCCATTGATCCATGTATAGAGCCCCAAAATCATAGTACAAAGTGATAAATTGCATACATACCATGTTTCATCTGACGTTGTGCTCTTTAATAATTCCTATAGAATTGTAAAGAATAGGACCCTTATAGGGATACCTAAACCTAAGGTAAACACAACCATAAGTTGAAAAATTGTAATTTAATTAAAACAACTAATGAAAGCTATCATTATTTTCAGAATCTTGGGGATGTCATAAGTATAAATACGTCACTAAATTGGACTCATCAGGGAAGATTTAACCCACAACTATGGGACATTAACTTAACAAAAGTAAAAATTATTTGTGGAAATTATTTTTTGGTACTAGCCCAATTTTTGAATGACAAGGCAATAAAACTAATACTACCAGTTTAAAAAGAAATTCCACTTAATTTCTTAAAGTATGTGTACAAGATCCCATTGTTTTTATAGTGGGAACAGCGATCATTAATCAAACATGTTTTTTCTGCAGTAATTGTGCCCTTTACACTTGTGTATCAAAGTCTCTTTTACAGGACAGCTCTACTGTAGTTCAAATAGGACGTCAGCATCATGGAATATGGCTCCTGATTTGCATGAATCACTGCTGGCAATCTTCCTCTGAGAACGAAAACCTTTGGCACTTTCTAAATCATGATATGAAATGTACCAAAGGTTTAATTGGATTAATTAGAGCTGCTGTATTAGGGCTTATAGGTATTATTACAGCTGCTACTGTGGCAGGAAGTGCCCTACATGAGAATATGCAAACATGACAATATGTTAGAAATTGGCATCATAATGCTAGTGAGTTATGGCATAGTCAGGCATATATTGAGAGCAGATTGACAATAGGCTTAATGACTTAGAGATGGCTGTTACACAAATGGGAGATCAGGTATATAATCTAAATTTAAAACAAGGTTCAAAGTGTGATTGGAATGAAAGTGCTTTTTGTATCACTCCTCTCCCATGTAATGATTCCCATTATGAATGAGAAAAAGTTAAAAATCACTTAATAGGTTATCACACAAATTTATCTTTGGAAATTACAGATTTGCAAAAGAAGATTTTGAGCATATCTCAGTATCAACTTACTACACTACCAGGTAGCAAATTTTGGCAATCAGTGAAAGATCAATTAAATAAAATAACGCGCCTACATTGGTGGAAATCAACCTCTGTACTTGTTAAATTCAGTGTGATGATCATTGGTGCTCTGCTACTCTTAACTGTATTAGGAGGCTTTCGCAAAACCCTGCTCTCCTGCACTAATAAGGCTGAAAAGGCCAGCCATGCCAGTAACTTGATTTGGCTTAAAACCCTTAACTCTCAAACCCTCTCCATGGAGCTTGGCTGGTGCCTTTGATGGATAAGACCTTCAGAGGAGGGCAACCTAACACAGGAACAGTCACCCTTTACCAAAAACAAAAAAGGGGGAATTGTTGGAAAAGATGCTGACAGGCAGAGCATAAAGGGTTAAGCATTTTAAAAGCATGCTTGCTGGCAGAAAAACATTAGTAAATGTCTCCCAGGACACTATACTGCAAACATCAGTAGGAAGAGGCAGAGCAGAATGAGCATACCACAAAAATGTTATTGTCTGAATTCCCAAGAAAGATTGTCTGGAAATACAGAACTCAGAAACAGGCAGCGCTCTCACCTACCAAGCAGAGGAACTAGTGAAGGACGCCCTACTTCAGCCAAAATAACTTGCCTGCATTCCACGTGGAGTGAATGTGGAATGATACCTAACTATCTTTGGATCATTCCAGGCACTGTCTACCTCCACATTGAATTACAACTGCCTGCTTTCTACTTCACTCCAATTTTTCTTAGTATTTTAAATCAGAAATGGTCCTTTCATAATTAGATGATATACTTCTAATCTCAAGTATTTTAAGAAGTTAGAAAATTTATTCATATTCTTAAGTTGTACTCCAAAATTTTTCTCATATGTGATAGGTTGTGGGATGGATGAAACTAGAGTGCATGAATTTACAAACAGAAATGTATTTGTAACAAAAGGCCTGTGAGTGAAGCTATATGCACTTCCACAAGAGTACAGACTTAAGATGAAGGCAGAGAATATAAGAAGTTAGGAATATATGTTCTCTCACTGCCAGCATTGTTTCTGCAAAATAAAACTTATATGAATGTATCTTAACTTTGAAGGAATTTGCATCATGCTCACCTAAGAATGAGGGAATCTATGTAAGGTAGAAGAATGAAGACAATATGTTTTGCCAGTTTGACCCACATGGTGCTCCTCCCCTTTAAGTGTAATGAGTGTGAAGTTTTCTTGGAAATTCAACCTCATGAGATACCAAAGAATGAATCATTCAGAGAAACCATTTGGGATTTCATGAATTTGGGAAAGCTAGAGTCACATCAAAGAAACATGCAGGAGTAATACCCTGTGAATGTAAGGAAAATTGGAAATCCTTCAGCCAGGCATTAAATCTCACGGAGCATGAAATATTCACACATTAGATAGTATCATAATGAACATGGGAATGCTTCCACCCGAAACAAATCCTCATGGAATATGAGAAAATTCAAACTAGAGAGAAACCATATGAGTGTCCTGAATGTAATCTGCTCTTTACAGTCATGTTTTACTACTCATTTTAAAAGCTATACAGGGGAACAAGCATAGAAATGTAATACATGTGAGAAAGTTTTCAACCTGACAGAAAACCTCTTTATTTATCAGAAAATTCTTACTGAAGAGAAATCATATATATGTGGGAAAGCTTTAATTCAAATATCAAATCTCAGATACAGGAAATTTCCTACTGCAAAAAAACCCTATGCATGAAAGTCATATGAAAAAGCCTTTATGTACAAATATTATTTCAAAGGGCACAATGCCCAGCACATAGGGGGTACATCTGGCCTTAAGGAGGGCAAATGGTAAGAGACTCACCAAGTTTTGGCCAGACTCCAGAGTGAATTTGACTAGGGTTTGTTTCAAGGTGAGGTTCATCCTTTCAACCTATCCTGAACTTTGGACCTGAAATACACAGTTCAGTTTCCAATTTATACCCAGGGCTTTAGTAAATTGTAGAGTCACCTGTGCTATGAAGGCTGGACCATTATCTGACCCTATTCTAAGAGGAAGCCCAATTCTTGGAATGATTTCTGCTATCAGCTTCTTAACTACTCCTGTGGTTGTTTCATTTTTAGTCGGGTAGGATTCCACCCATCCCAAAAACGTATCTCCCAGCACCAGGAGATACCTATACCCATATTTTCCCAAGTTTATTTCAGTAAAGTCTATCTCCCAGTGCTCCCCTTGTCCAATCCCTTGGAGCCTAGTTCCCACTGGAGCTTGGGCACCCTCTCTTTGATTTACTCTGGCACAGAATTCGCATCTTGATGTGATGCTTTTGCTGATTTTAGACAAACCTGGGAAATAAAAGTATCTTTTTATCAGTTCTATTACTTTAGTGCCACCCATATGTGTATTGTCATGCAGCCTTTTGACTAATTGCCTTCCCACTGCTTCAGGTAGATATGTCCTGCCATTGGGCAGGACTAACCCACCTTCTGGGGAAATTTTAGCTACTAGACCTTCCCCCTGCTTGACATCTTTTGAGGAGTAGTGTAGTATTGGGAGTTCCTGGCTAGGGACTGTTGGGAGCATTTGGACAGGGGTGAGAAATAGGAAGGTGGTGGCTTGCGTGACTTTCTCTGCTAGTGTGTTGCCTTCAGCCTGTGGGGAGTTCCCTTCTGGTATCCCTTGCAGTGAACAATGACTACTCGGTCAGGGAACCAAGTGGCTTCTAATAATGCTAGGGCTTCAGCTCCATTTTTAATCTCTTTTCCTCCAGATGTTAGGAATCCTCACTCTTGGTACAGTACACTGTGTACATGGGCTGTAGAAAAGGCATAGCCACTGTCTGTGTAAATATTGGCCATTTGGTCTTTTGCCCATCATAAAGCCTGTGTAAAGGCTATTAGTTCAGCCCATTGGGTGGAGGTGCCATGGCTTAAAGATTGAGCCCAGACAGTTTTGGGTGGCTCTACTACAGTTGCTCCCGTGTATCAGATTCTGTCCTTATGAAAATTGCTGCCATGTATGTAGAAATTATTGGAAGCCTCCAGCAAAGGCACATTGGTGAGGTCTGGGCCTAGCCTCATCATGGTTTCCAGCAAGGGTAAGCAGTCGTGGACCACTGGGGTGCACTAGAGTCAGGGAGCAGGGTGGCCAGATTTAATGCCTCCGTTTTTGAGAATAACACACAGGGTGGGTTCAACATTAACACTTGATATTGCGTGATTCTAGCATTAGATATCCAGCAGTCTGTGGGAATGTGGAGGAGGGATTCTACTGAATGTCGGGCCATTATCACTAGATTTTGGCCAAAGGTTAACTTAGGGGCTTCCTTAACTAAAAGGGCAGTGGCCACGACAGCTCTTAGGCAGTTGGGCCATCCGGCGACTACATAGTCCAGTTTTTTTGAGAGGTACGCAACTGGTCAGTGCCAATGCCCAATGGACTATGTTAAGACTCCATTGCCAACCCCCTGACTTTCATCAACAAATAGATGAAAGGGTTTGGACAAGTCAGGTAACCCAAAGGTGTGGGCACTCACCAGAGCTGTCTTCAGGCTGGTAAAAGCTTCCTGCTGCTTGTTGGTTCACAAGTCACTTCCCATGCCCACCATTGTGGCATAAAGAGGCTTAGCAATTTCTACAAATCTGGGGATCCACAGTCTGCAACATCCCACCATGCTAAGAAATTCATGTACCTGTCATTTCAAGCTTGGCTTAGGGATGCCCAATACAGCTTGTATCCTGTTGTGCGAAAGTCACCGCTACCTTTTTTCTAAGATGTATCCAAGTTATGTTATGGAGTGGGAGCAGAGCTGAGCCTTTTTGGTGGATACATGTTATCCCATTTCTGCTAAGGCTTTGAGTGGGCTGAGAGTTTCTGCCTTGCAAGTGTCTGAGTCCGGTGCAGCTAGAAGGAAGTCATCTACATACTGAAGTAGGGTAACACCTGGATGCTGCTCTCTGAAGGGGAAAAAATCTCACCCCAGAGCCTCTCCAAACAAGATGGGGGAGTTTTTGAATCCTTGGGGAAACATGGTCCACGTCAGTTGCCCACGTCCCTCAGGCCGAGGGTCTTCAGAGGAAAATATGGGCTGGCTAACCAGTGCCAAAGGTATAGTAAAGAATGCATCTTTTAAATGTAGGACAGTGTAGGTAGTATGTTTTGGAGGGGCCTGGCTCAGAAGCGTGTATGAGTTAGGGACAGCAGAGTGTATTCTTTCAACCCTCTTATTTGCTTCTCTAAGATCCTGTACTGGCCGATAATCTGTGCTCCCCAGCTTTTGCACAGGAAGTAAGGGGGTGTTCCATGGGGACTGGCAAGAAACAAGAATACCTGCATCGAGTAGATGGTTGATGTGTTTTTGAATTCCACTCCTGGCTTTGTGGCTGATTGCATATTGCCACACCCAGATGAGGAGCGATGTGCTGAGTACTTTCACCACCATGGGGGCCAGATGCTGAGACAGCCTAGGGGGTTTTTCTCAACCCACACTTCCAGAGCCAGGTTCTGGAATTCTGGTACCAACTGATTAGCCGCTGGAGGTGTCTCAAGGCCTGTTAAGAGATATTCTACCAAGATAGGGCAGGTTGCTGGGAGGGTCTGGGGCTGAGCGCCAAACATTAGTTTTGCCTCACCATCCCAGAAGGAGATGGTGGCTTTCAATTTTTGTAGCAAGTCTCATCCCAGCAGGGGTAGGGACATTTGGGCATAAGGAGGAAAGAGTGGTGACAGTCCCAGATCCAAAATTAATGGTCTTGGTGGTGGTCCAGGGATAAGACTGTGTCTTCCCGGTGGCCCCTTATCTCAAGTATGTTCAGCTTTAAAGGGACCAGGGTCCAATTTTAGGGCAGAGTTGTAGCCCCTGTATTGACCACGAAGTTAACAGGGCTGCCCTCAACTGTTAGTTCCACCATGGGCTCCCAGGGGCATGGTGAGCCCTGGTCCCATCAGCCTAGCAACTGCTGGGCAGGCCTGGGGTCTGCCTGCTGTCAGGGGCATTCATTTTTCCAGTGACCTTTTCTTTGCAGTAAATGCACTGGTACTTTTGCAGTCCTGGTCTTCCTTGCTTTGGCTTTCTCTGGTTCCCAGAGAAAACAGGAGGAAGAGGCCCTAGTGCACTCTGTCGCCATTGTGCTTAGCAGGACCTTTGTCACCTTCTTGGTTTTTGGAGTATCACCATATTCTCTATTGTTATACACTTTCTGTGCCATCTCCATCAGTTCAGGTAATAGCTTCCATGCAAACCCCTCTAGCCTTTACAATATCTTTTGCATGTCAGGAGCAGATTGTGATACAAATGCTATATTTATAGCCCTACAATTTTCAGGTGACTCAGAGTTTATAGGGGTGTAATTTCTTTAAGGCTCCATTAGATGCTCTAAAAAGGCAGAGGGTGACTCATTAGGGCCTTGGGTGGTTTCACTCACCTTAGAAAGATTCATTGGCTTTCTGGCAGCAGCCTGAAGGCCATGTCGGAGAGTCTGGTAAAACCATTTGAGATCCTCCTTACCTTGATCCTGATTGTAATTTCAGTCTGTTCTGGTAGAGGGGAACACAGTCTCTATTTGGGTATGTTCAGTAGAGGGTTGGCCGTCTTGACCCATGATGGTTTTTACAGCCTCCCTCCTGATATGATCTCTCTCCTCCAAAGTGAATAGGACTGGTAACAGTTGCTGGCAGTTGTCCCAGGAGGGATTAAGGGTGAAAAAGATAGTTTCTAGGAGAGAAATTAAGCCATGTGCTTTTTCTGAGAATGGAGAATTTTAATTTTTCTAGTTATACAATTCTATAGACGAAAAGGGTCATATACCATGAATGGGATACCTTCATCACTCAGGCCTGGACATGCTTGGTGGAGGGGCAGTAAGGGGACTGTGTCAGGCAAGTTGCAGGGATCTGCACAAGGCTGATACTGGGTGCCATTTCACATACGTGGGTGGCTAGTTATAGAGGTTTCAGCGGGTATGGGGAGTGGAGGGTATAGGCTGTCTGTTGATGACAGGTTTAGAGGGAGAGGAGTTGGAGTAGTGGAAAGGGAGGGAACAGATGGAGGGGGATGAGAGGTAGTTTGGGGGTTGGGTAGGTAAGGTGGTGGTTCATCAGGAGCATCTTGCAAGACCAAAGGATTGGGGTTCTTAACAGGAGCTTTCAATGGATTTTGGGGCTCTGGCTGGGCCGTGCGCCTTTGTCCTACAAGACGAATTTTTAGTTTCTTGGAAGTGTCTGTAAGAAGATCTATCCACACATCAATGTAAGGAATCTGGTCCGGGTGACCAGGTTTGCCATAGATAACCCTCTGGACATTGTAGACTGTTGGGAAGTCCATCATTCCTTCAGATGGCCAGCCCACAGCAAAGGTGGGCCACTCCAAATTTCAGAGGGTTTGGAGGGTCCCTGGGTGGAACTTGGCTCCATATCCTGCTGCTGCCTTCTTAAATTCCTGAAAGTTCTTTAGAAAACAGGCAAGGGGTGTGTTAGGACAAGAGGAGGATTGACCAATAGTAACAATCAAATGGAGCACAGAACAGAAACTGAGCAGAAACTTTATGGAGAGACATGCAGCTACACACCCAGACACATGAACCTTGAGCCCATTCTGAGGCCCCAAGTGACGTCTCACCCAGTGGCCAAGCCGTGGGAGTAGAGGCACATATGGCAGCACAACGGCCTCCCCAGGATCCGGACTTACCAAAACAGAACAGAATTGGCAGTTCTTTAGGTCGAATTAATAATCTGTGCAGGTTCTGGCCCAGACTGAGAACCTACTGGGGCTGAGGAACGTTCCTCAGAGGCTTTCTCCCTGAAGGCCTCAGGGTGGCTGGCTCTGGTCTATCTCGCTGGGGCCTCCAGAATGAAGTGGAACACTGCATATAAATAACAAATCCCAGGAGAAAAATTCAATGGAAACTTTATTAATGGCTTGGCTGTGCTCTTAACAAGCGTCACGCCTAAAATCTGGAGTCTGCAGCCTGAATAGGATTTCTTCCCATTGGCGCCAAACTTTCCTGTGCATGCCAAGAGACAGGATTGGTAGGTTTAAACATATACATATCTATATAGGGTCCTAAGAAAAGCAAGCAAGCAGAGTTACAGAAGCGGATATTTGCAGTTAGCATCTCAGGAGAGGGGGGTGATTGACCTTTTCCCAGCACGAGTGGTGCCATTCCCCCATTGGGCCCACCATTCCCCCATTAGGCCTGGATGGGTGTCTGGGTTTGTAACAACCACACATATTTTATAAGCTTGGGGTTCCTGCTGGGGAGAATGGGTGTGGTCTTGTTTCCTTTACACTGCTCCCAAGAATGGTTCAAAGAAGAACTCAATATACTGTGCTTTCTCCCCCAAATCTTAACTCCAAAATCAGGTGTGTAACTCAGAGAGGTGTTCCATTATTCCCATCCACAGAGCCAGAGTGCACAGATTTGGCCTGGGGTGTGTGTGGGGGGTAGGAAGCAGGCTATAAAACTGAAAGCCCCTATTTCTTCTCCAAAGAACTGACTACATTTACAAAAGAATGAAGAAATTCAACCCTTGGGAAGCTCTCAAATGCAGTGGAATCATAGAGGCGTGAGATTTAATTCATTTCAATCCTTCAGGAAGAATTAAAATAAATACTTTTTTAGATGAGCAAATCGAATAAAGTTTGTAGGCAGCAACCCACTTTTAAAGAAATATAAAAGAATATTCTTCAGGCAGAAAGAAAATAATCCCAGAAGGTTCAAGATTCAGGATGGACTGAAGAACAATATCTGTTAATTAAATTAATATATATGAATGACCATTGAATGGATAAAGTAATAATGATATCCGTGGCCTAGGACATCAATAAAGTTTTAAAATACACCATAAAATAATATATAGCATAAGATGAGGAAATGGATATGTAGCAGTTTGATATCATTATGAATTCCAAAAATAGATATTTGAATATTCTTGTAAACTGGTCTGTTGATCTTGGAATGATTAAGTTATGAAAAGGGAGTTGAATGGGCCAGAGTTGGTAGGGCTTTGAGGACCGTCCCCTGGTGGGTGGGTTCTCAGACATAAAAAGACAGGCCAAAGGACAGAGTTGGAGTAGTTTTTGAGGTTGGAATTCTGATGGACAACAACAGAAGGCCCCGGGGTAAAGAGACAAGCGATTCACTTGACAGTTCACAGCTGGCCTTGTGGAGAGAGGCAAAGCTTAGAGAGCCTCATAGTCTACAGCTGACCTTGTAGAGGAAACAGAGGAGATGAGCCCATAGAGAAACTCAGCCACGAGAAGAGGGGAACTGAAGAAGTCTGAATCCTGGCCAATATTGGCAGCTGTCTTGTTCCAAGTTGGAGTAACAGATTTTGGTGAAGGAAGAATATTATGCTTTCTAGCTTGGTAAATATAAGCTTCTACCCCAAATAAATACCCTTTATAAAGACCAACATACTTATGATATTTTGCATCAGCACCCCTTTGGCTGTCTAATACAGGATATAAAATGTTTAAAAATATATTATTTGGCAAACCAATAACAAATAATAAGTGCAGATTTGGCAAGGGAAGCAAAAATGTTATAATATCCTCAGTAAACTTTAAAAAATATTAAATAGTGCATCTCATCCAAATAAATAGAAAAAAAATTGAGCAAAAATTGTCAGTGCAAACAAAGTCTTCAGGATTTCCTGGGTTGCCAATTTGGCCTTTGTTCTGCAGCAATCTTACTCATGCACCTTTGGAAGCTGCACCTTTCTTATGCTTCAGAAGAATGAAGGAAACACGGTTGATTTATGGGGTGTTGTTTTGTCCCCATCATAAATCAAGTGCTGTATCACTGCTTCATTTCCAAGTTATGAAGTAACCAAACTGGATGTGATGCTCATTTGAGCCAAGAAGAGCCATGAATTATAGAATTAAAAAACAGGAGATATTGTTGCATTTTCAAAATTGGATGCTTCGATGGTTGATATTGGATCTTTCCTGTTTTTGAATGAATGCATTCAATGCTATAAATTTCCCTCTGAGCACTGCTTTTGCTGGCACCGCACAAACTATGAAGAACCATAGGACATTATAGAAGCAGAAAGAAGCACATAACAAAAGGCTTGTGAGTGAATCTATATCCACTTCCACTACAGTACAGTCTTAAGATGTAGGCAAAGAATGTAAGAAAGTTTAGAAAATATGTTCTCTGATGGCAAGCATTGTTTCCTCAAAATAACACTTCTATGAATGTAACTTCACTTTGAAGGAATTTTCACCATGCTTACCTAAGCATGACGGAATCTATGTAAGGAAAAAAGAACGAAGGCAGTGAGTTTTGCCAGTTTGCCCTACAAGGATGTGCTCTCCTTAAGTGTAATGAGTGTGAAGTTTTCTTGGAAATTCAACCTCATGAGATACCTGAGAATTATTCTTTCAGAGAAAACATTTTGGATTTCATGAATTTGGGAAAACTATAGTCCCATCAAAGAAATTTGCAGGAGTAAAACCCTGTGTATGTAAGAAATATTGGAAATCCTTCAGCCAGGCATTAAGTCTCATTGAGCATGAAATATTCATGCATTCGTTAGCATTGTAATGTACATGGGAATGCTTTCCTCTGAAAAAAAAACCTCATGGAATATGAGAAAATTCAAAGTAGAGAGAGAAACCATATGAGTTTCCTGAATATAGTCTGCTCTTTACAGTCATTTTTTACTCCTCATTTTAAAAGCCAAACAGGGGAACAATCATTGAAGTGTAATACATGAGGGAAAGTTTTCAACCTGAGAGAAACCCTCTTTATTCATTAGAATATTCTTACTGAAGAGAACTCATATATATGAGGGAAAGCTTTAATTCAAATGTCAAATTTCATATACAAGAGATTTCCTACTGCAAAGAAACCCTATACATATAGGGCATGGGAAAATCTTTAGGTACATATCATATCTCCCAGAACATGTAAAAACGCAAAGGGGAGAGAAACAAAATGAATATAAGAATTCAGAAAATCCTTCAGGCAATAGAAGTATTTCCTTAAGCATCAGAGTATTCATTTTGGAGAAACACCCAATATATGTAATAAATGTGGAAAAGCCTTCAACCTGGAGGAAAACCTCATTAACCATCTGAGAATACATACAGGAGAGAAAGCCAAAGAATATAATGGATGTGGGAAAGCTTTCATTCAGAAATCAATCCTCATTACACACCAGAGAAGACAAACTGGAGAAAAACCCTGTATATGTAAGGAATGTAGGAAAGCATTCAGTAGCAAATCAAATCTCACTGATGAGGAGAAAATTCATAGTGGAGGGAAACCCTATATATGTAAGGAATGGGGAATAGCCTTCAGCCAGAGGCTGTATCTCAATAAACATTACAACATTCATACTGGAGAGAAACCCTGTGAATGTAATGAATGTGAATCTCTAATGAATCTCCACCTCCAGTATGTGCAACTTGTTGCCAATCTTTTAAGGAAGGGGCTGTGGCTGTGCAATTCAGGATGTTTATCACCTCTAGGAAAAGTGCACTTGCAGTTTGTTCTGAGATGTGCTCCTCCCACACTTTCTCCCACACTCATGTGTGTTCAATTTGTTACCACTGACACATGCATTAGAACTTAAGATTTCAATTATTTTATGTAAAGATGGGCTTTCCAATCATTTCAAATTATGCTGGTTCTTTTCTCTGGTTCTTCAATGCATTACATTCTCAGTGAGCATTTAAAAAATTACCATTTTAAAAATAATGCTGCCCATTTTTGCACCATTTTCTTTCTTTTTTTCTCTTTTTTATTGTGGGTAAAAATCAAAATTTTCACAATATATACTAATATTTATGAAATTATATGTAAATATATATGCATATATGTGCATTAGCTTACCTAAATATTATTTCTTTACATATATATATATTTTTTAAAGGTGCATAGTTTATGTAAATATTACACAGAAATTACAGGGTTTCCCATGTTTCCCACCTCCCACACATCCAACAACATCCCACACAAACATCCTTCATTAGTGTGGCAACCCCCCCCAATGGATATACACATCCTGGGGCCTTGACACCAAGGATAGACCACAGTTCACATCATAGACCACAGTCTCTACCACACAGTTCTGCATGGTATATGCTGATGTAAAGTGGCCTACATCCATCACAGCAATTCCACTCAGGACAAAGCCCAAGTCCCAAACCACCCCCTTGTATTTCAACTACCCTTTGTCTCACTGCCCCAAAAGTGTCCAGTGGCCACCGGCTCGACCTCACTCTTATAATTTCTTCCATTGCTTGAATTACAATATGTCTACAACAGAATACCATTAGGTCCACTCTAGTCCACAGCGCTTCCCCCAATTCTGAGGGGACTGGGACGGTGAAGTCCACTCCACCTCCAAGTGAGAGAGGGCTTATATCCCATTGATGCAGTGGATGGGATTATCCTGCCTGCAGCTGCAGGCCCTCTCCATTCCCTGGGATGTCCGATGCCCATTGTTTTCTCCTTGCCAGTTGGCGTGGATGAGTCAATTGAGCTGTAGGGTAGGAATTGTAGCTCCACCGAGGTTCCATGTACACCTGGCACATAGGTAGGCCAGAGGCTCCAGTCTCTGGAAGTACACCTAAGAACTCCAGGATCACATATAGGTTTGAATAGATGTGACTAATGTACCATGGGCAGGGAGGACTTATTTGAGTCCAACTCTGTCACTCTCAGCAGCACAGATTCCAAAGTAGAGCCCACTAATAAGACATCAATCTCTGTGACTATCACCACTTATGTAGGACCTGGGCGTCTTCAGAGCCCTCAGGAAACCCTCTGTGTGGGGTGATATCCACTTTGGTGTTCTATGAGATCCTACTGAAGTTTGCATAAGCATTACCTCTGGGATGACCTCCCGACACTCTTTGAAGTCTCTTAATCACAGTAACTCATTTCTCTTTACATTTTCCCCCTTTACTCAATGTCTTTTTCCAATCATGTTGTCACTTGTCTCTTGGTATTAATCCCTCATTGCCATGGAGGTTAATCCTGAGGAATCTTGTCCCACGTTGAGGGGGGGAAGGTAATGCATTCAAATCCTAACTTTGGCTTAGAGAGGCCACATTTGAGCAACAAGGAGGCTCTCATGTGGCAACCCTTAGGCACCCCATAACATTAAGCTAATTTTCAATTACAAGAGCAAAGAAATAAGGCTATTCATCAATAACAGGAACACATCAGTGGGCCATCCCCTTTTGTGAGACACTGCTCATGCACTCAGGGGACTTATGCTGCCCCTGTGGAGAATATGGCAGAGATTTCCAGGCTGGGAATTCAGATTACCTCATTTATTGAGTGATTGTCTACCCACCATGACCAGGCTCCATCCCTTGATCATTTGAACAATTTCATATATCTTTCATGTATATTCACATGAACTTACTCCCATGTATCCCCCATCCCAGACACCACCCACCAATGATCCTCTGCAGCACCCATTTTAACCCTTCTGTGTTCTAAATCTTCCTTGATCATGGAGCCAATATAATAATCAAATACAATAAATAGGATAAAGAATTAATAATGAAAATCTTAAATACAAGGGAAAAAACAAGGAAACAGACAGGAAAAAAATAAACTAAAAATAAAATATAATTAGCAGATTGGGTCATTCAGAAATGGCAAAAAATTTTTCTTTTTAAAAAATTATTCTTTTTCATCTTTATCACTGTATTATTGGGTGTCTAGTATACTGTGACACCTTCCCCCTCTCATTCCCCAGTGTCTCCCAAATTTTCATTTGATTTCAAAGAAGTTTTAGGTCACAGCAAAGTCACACACAGAATACTAGAGACTCCCACATACCCAACCCATCCCCTCTCCCATCCACACCCCATATTTAAAGCGTTTTAAAAATGGATATTAGCATTGTTATAACTGTTATATAGATAGTAAAATATAGCAACTAAACATTGTCAGTGGTTTACAATATAGTTTACATTTTAGACGGTACAGTTTAATAATTTTCTTTATTTATAATGTCCTGTGTCCATTACTGTAAGGTAATGAAAAACGTTTCCCATGACCACTAAATACCCAATTTGATCTTAACTGTTCCTTCCTCCCCATCCACCTGGGACATATGACACTCCCCTCTCATGACTCATGTAATGAAAAGATTCATAGATACATACCCTGGGTATTCCAACCTGCCCTTCCTAATCTAAACACCTCCCAACCCTGCACGATCAAACTCAGTAATATCACTACCCATCTGTCCTATCTTTCAACATGCAACTATACACTATCCCTTTTCCATAGATTATGTCCATATGGGTGATGGTTCACAACCTACTCTTCTCTTTCTCTCCCTTGTTACCCTATCTTTCAGACAATGGTTCTCACAGACTGCTCACTTTCCTCATTTCAAATCAGTGAGGTCATATACTATTCATCCTTCAATGCCTGCTTGCTTCACTCAACATAAGGTCTTCAAGATTCATCCACTTTATTCCGTGTGTTAGCACTTTATTCCTTCTTACAGCTGAGTAATATTCCCTTGTATGTATGTACCACGTTTTACTTATCCATTCATCTGTTGATGGGCACCGTGGCTGATTCCAGCTTTTGGCAATGGTGAACAATGCCACTGTGAACATTGGTGTGCATATATCTGTTCGTGTCTTTGCTTTCACTTCTTCTGGGTATTTACCCAGCAGTGGAATTGCTGAATCATAGGGAAGATCTATTCTTAGTTTTCTGAAGAACCACCAAACTGTCCTCCGCAGTGTCAGGACCATTCCGCCATCCCGCCAGCAGTGGATGAGGGTTCCTATGCCTCCACATCCTCTCCAACCTTAGAGTCTGCTGTTTTTTTTATAGCTGCCATTCTGATGGGTGTAAATGTTATCTCATTGTAGTTTTGATTTGCATTTCCCTGATAAAAAGCGATGTCAAGCATTTTTTCATGTGCTATTTATCCCTTGGTATTTATTCCTTGGAAAAGTGTCTCTTCAGGTCAACTGACCATTTTTTGAATGGATTGTTTGTCTTTTTATTTTCAAGCCATAGGCTTTTTTAATATATGCAGGATATTAGGCTCTTATCAGATTTATGGTTGCCAAATAATTTCTGCCATTGGTAGGCTGCCTCTTTATTTTCTTAATAACGTCCTTTGATGTGCAGAAAGTTTTGATTTTCAGGAAATCCCATTTATATATTTTTCCTTTTTTCTTTTCTGTTTTTTTTTTTTTTTTTTATTATGGGTAAAAATCAAAATTCTCACAATACATACCAACATTTGCAAAATGATATATAAATATATATGCATATATGTACATTTGCTTACAAAAATGTTATTTATGTATATATATAAATATATTTTAAGAGGTGCTTAGATACCCAAAATTTTACACGAAACCCATTGGGATTCCCATGTTGCCCACCTCCCACACCTCCCACCACATCCCACACTCTATTGCTGCTCGTTCTTTGGCTGTGAAGTTCATGAACCCATTTCCTATTACAAGGTCCTGTAGATGCTTTTCTACATTATTTTGCAAGGTCTTTATTGTTTTGGCTCTTATATTTACATCTTTGTTCCACCTTGAGTTGATTTTTGTATAAGGTGTGAGAAGGTATTCTTCTCTCATTCTTTTGGATATGGATATCCAGTTCTCTAAGCACCCCTTGTTAAAGAGGCCATTCACACCCAACTGAGTGGGCTGGTAGCCTTGTTGAATATCAGATGACTGTATATGTAAGGATCTATATCAGAACTCTCAATTCGATTCCATTGGTTAGTAGGTCTATCCTTGTTCCAATACCATGCAGCTTTGATCATTGTAGCTTTGTAATATGATTTAAAGTCTGGTAATGTGATACCACCAAATTCAATTTTCTTTTTCAATATGTCTTTGGCAATTTGGGGCCTCCTACATATACAAATATATTTTGAGGTAGTTTTTCCAGTTCCCTAAAAAATACAGTGTTGAATTTTATTGGGATTGCATTAAATTTGTAGAGTAGTTTGGGTAGGATAGACATCTTGATGATGTTTAGTCTTCCTACCCATGAACAGGGAATATTTTACCATTTATTGAAGTCTTCTTTTATTTCCTTTAACAGTGTTGTTTAATTTTCTGTATATAAGTCCTTTACATCTATAGTTAAATTTATTCCTAGTTATTTGAGTATTTTACTTACTATAGTAAATGGCATTTTTTTCTTGAGTTCCTCCTCCGATTGCTGATTATTGGTGTACAGAAATGCTACTGATTTTGAGCTTTGATCTTATAAACTCCTTTATGAGTTCCAGAAGTTTTGTTGTAGCTTTCTCTGGGCGTTCTAGGTATAGGATCATGTCGTCTGCAAATAATGAAATTTTTACTTCTTCTTTACCAACCTGGATGCCTTTTATAGCCTTTACTTGACTCAGTGCTTGAGCAAGAACTTCTAAGACAATGTTAAATAGGAGTGGTGATAGTGGGCATCCTTGACTTTTTCCCAATCTAAGAGGGAAGGCTTTTAGAATTTCACCATTGAAGATGAGTTAGCTTTGGGTTATTCATATATACCCTTTACCATATTCAGAAAATTTCTGTCTTTTCCTATCTGTTGCAGAGTTTTTATCAAGAAAGAGTTCTATATTTATGAATGTTTTTTTTTTTTGCATCTATAGAGATGATCATGTGTTTTTTTCTTACTGTTTGTTTATGTGGTGTATTACATTGACTGATTTTCTTATAATGAACCATCCTTGCAAACCTGGAGGAAACCCACTTAGTCATGGTGTATAATCCTTTTGATATGTTGTTGAATGCTATTGTCCTGTATTTTGTTGAGGATTTTAGCATATAGGATCATTAGAAAAATTGGTCTGTAATTTTCCTTTCTAGTGGTATCTTTGTTTGGTTTTGGTATTAGGATAATTTTGTCATCATAGAATATCTTAGGCAATATTCCTTCTATTTCTATTCTCTGGAAGAGGTTAAGAAGATTTGCCATTATATCTTCCTGGAATGTTGATAGAATTCAGCTGTGAAGCCATCTGGTTCTGGGCTCTTCTTAGTTGGGAGGTTTTTGATGACTGAGTCTATCTCTTTACCATAGTTGGACTGTTGAGTTCATCAATTTCTTCTTTCATCAATGTAGGCTGTTCGTGAGTTTCTAGAAACTTGTCCATTTCCTGTAAATTATCATTCCTTTTCGCATATAATTTTTCAAAGTATCCTCTTATGATGCTCTTCATTTCTGTGGGATCAGTAGGGATATCCCCTTCCTAGCTCCTTATTTTGTGTATTTGCATCTGTTCTCCCTTTTTCTTTGTTAGTCTGGCTAACAAAGAATATCAATTTTATTGATATTCTCGAAGAACCACCTTTGGTTTTATTTTTTCTAGTGCTTTCTTATCCTCTATTTCATTTACTTCTGCTCTAATATTTGTTATTTCCTTCATTCTACTTCCTTTAGGTTTAGTTCTTTCTTATTTTTCCAATTCTTCCAAGTGTGCAGTTAGGTCTTCAATTTTAGGTTTTTCTTCTTTTTAAATATATGTATTTATGGCTATGAACTTCAGTCTCAGGACAGATTTGGCTGCATCCCATAGGTTTTGATATGTTGTGTTGTCATTTTCATTAGTTTCAAGGTAGTTACTGATTTCTTTTGAGATTTCCTCCTTGACCCTCAGTTTGTCTAAGAGTGTGTTGTTTAACTTCCATATCCCTGTGCCTAACTTGTCCCTCTGGCCCTTAGTGATTTGCAACTTAATTCCATTGTGATCAGAGAAATTACTTTGTATAATCTCAATCTTTCTGAATTCATTGAGAGTTTTTCTGTGGCCTAGCATGCGATCTAACTTGGAGTGTGATCCATGTGCACTCGAGAAGAATATAAATCCTGATATGTTTGGATTTATTGTTTTGTATATGTCTGCTAACCCCAGGTCCTCTAATGTATTGTTGAGAGTCTTTATTTCTTTGTTAATCTCTGTCCTGATGTTCTGTCTAATGATGATAATAGTGTATTAAAGTCCACTGCTATAATTGTAGAGGCATTTATTCCTCCACTTAGCTTTTCCAGAATTTGCCTCATGAATTTTGAGGCACACTGATTAGGTGTGTAAATGTTTATGATTGTTCTCTCTTCTTGCCAGAGTACCCCATTTACTAATATATAGTGTCCATCTTTGTCCCTTAAAATAATTTTGCATTTAAAGTCTAGTTTGACTAATAATAAAATAGCTACTCCTGCACGTTTATGGCTATTGTTAGATTGTATAATTATTTTCCAGCCATTTACTTTCAGCCTCCTTGAATCCCTGGGCCGAACGTGGGTGGCTTGGAGACAGCATATAGATGTATCATATTTCTTTATCGATTCTGCCAATCTCTTGTCTCTTGAGTGGTGAATTTAATCCCTTAACATTCAGTGTTATTACTCACAACGAATTTCTTACTTTAGCGATATTTTCTTTCGATTAATGTATGTCATATTTTGTTTTGTTTCTGTTTTTGTCTTTTTTAGTTGTTTTTAAAATCTCCTAACTTGATTTTTCATTTCAACTTGTAGAACTTCCTTTAGTATTTCTTGAAGTGCCAGTTTCTTATTGACATACTCTCTTGGTTTCTGTTTTACTGTGAATATTTTGAACTCTCCATCATGTTTGAATGTCAGTTTTGCTCGATACAGATTTCGTGGCTGGAAGTTTTATTCTTTTAGTACTTTGACTATGTCATACCACTTTCTTCTTTCCTCCATGGTTTCAGATGAGAAATCAGCACTTAATCTTATTGTGCATCCCTTATATGTGATGGTTCTCTTTTCTCTTGCTGACTTGAGTATTTTCTCTTTGTGTTGGGCATTGGACATTTTGACGAGTATATATCTTGGAGTTGGCCTGTTGGGATTTATACTGTTAGGGGTGCACTTTGCTTCCTGAATCTGCACATCCATCTCTCTCTATAGGGTTGGGAAGTTTTCAGCCATTATTTCCTTCAACACTCCTTCTGTTCCCTTTCCTTTCTCTTCTCTTTCTGGGATGCCCATAATGTGAATGTTTGTGTGTTTTGTGTTGTCAGTTAAATCCCTGAGTCCCTGCTGGATTTTTTATATATTTTTTGCCTCTCTGTTCTACTATGTGTTTGATTTCAATTGTATTGTCTTCCACATCACTAATCCTTCTTCTCCCTGTTCAAATCTGCTGTTATGTGAATCCAGCATACTTTTGAGTTCTTGGATTGCACCATTGATCACCATTGTATCTGTTATCATTTTGTGTATGTTTACAATTTCTTCCGTATGTCTTCTTTATATCCTTAATCTCTTCCTTCACTTCATTAAGTTGGTTCATAATATTTGTTTGAGAATCTTTGATTAGTTGTTTGATGTTCTGCATATATTCCTTGTTTTTTGTTTGTTCATTGGAGTGGTCCCTGTCTTCCTCTTTCTCAGTGTGGTTTGTAATTTTTTGTTGCCCTCTAGTCGTCCTTTTATCTTTCTGGGTTTATTCAGTTGATAAACTTCTCTCACTCCTCTCATGTTTAATTTAGTTGGTGTTTTGGTGTGTGTTAAGTTTTCTCTTTGACACTTTTTCTACTTATTTTGTATCCTTGCTT